>BLSH010073080.1:0-11176 GCA_018402905.1 Glandirana rugosa | reverse complement strand
GGATACATCATTTTTTCAGGTTTTCAATTAAGTCTTTTCAAAGAACACCTACTATGGTCGCCACACTGGAAGGAAAAGTTGACCATATCTTTACTTACAAAGAGTATTATTAATATTCGTCTACGGGTGTCGTGGAGTGGCAGAAATGTAGTCCACAGTTCTTGGGGGTGGTAGTCTTCAGTTTAGGGGCGTGGGAGACAATCTAGTGTCACGTGGGGGAAATGGAACACGACGATGAAATTTCTTCGACCCCCGTTTCGACCTTTCGTCTTTCACGTCTTAGACATCGATCCTGCACCTCTCTGTGCAGCCGCAGCATGCTCTCATCCCTGCCTTCCCTGGTGTCTGGTCCTCCTACAGATTCTGCACTTTCTGCTTTCCAGCTTTGCCCCCAGCTTCTTTAAAGTAGCAGCACAAGGTAAAGGGGGTGCACTGTGATCTAACAGAGGGTGCGGGGATTTGACTTCTGATGGTGGGGGTTCTTGACACCTGATGTAAAGACGGTGAGGTGCTGTGGGCATCTGCTTATAATTATTATGAGAAACATTCATTTCTATACCAGTTGAAAAGGAAGGTCACACCGCTGGTATCATCCACAAGAAACTTTTCTGAATTAACTTTTGGACTTTTTTACTACATAGGAGTGCTGCACAGTTTGATTATTACTGTATCCAACTGAATGCAGACTTCCAGAGGATAGCAAGAAGAGACAAGAAGACCTTCTTAACCAGTTCCACACCACCCACCGTCTATTTACGGCGGCAGTGTGGACGCTGGGCGCGAATCGCGATAAAAAAGCGGCCATCTGCGAGTGGCCGGTAGGAGACGCGCGCCCGCTGCACTCCTGAGGAGTGTGCCCGCGGCTCGGGTGGACCTGATGTCTGCCGGCGAGCCGCGATGAGCGGCCACAGGCAAAGAACGGGGAACCGCCAATGTAAACACGGCGGTTCCTCGCTCTGTTAGTGGGGGTATGGGTGATCTATTGATCCCTGTCACTGGGATCAGTTAGATCTCTCATGCCCATGGTAGCCCAACCCCCCCACAATTAGAACACACCCAGGGAACATAGTTAACCCCTAGATCTCCCCCTGCAGGTTAACCCCTTCCCTGCCAATGACATTTACACAGTAATCAGTGGACATTTAAATTTCTGATCACTGTATAAATGTCATTGGTCCCAAAAAAGTGTCAAAAATGTCCGACATGTCCGCTATCGCAGTACCGCAAAAAATCGCAGATCGCCGCCATTACTAGTAAAAAATTAAAAAAAATAAAAACCCCAGAAATGAATTCTCCCCATCCATAAACGCAGCCACTTTTGCGCAAACCAATCAATAAACGCCGATTGCGATTTTTTTTATCACAAATATGAGGAAGAATATAAATGGCCAAAACCGATGAAAAAAAATGTTTTTTATATTTTTTTTGGATTTGAATTTTAGCAAAAAGTAAGAAATTTGGGTTTTTTTGCAAAATGGTCGCTCTTTTGTTTATAGCGGCGATCAGAAATGACGCAGAGGCGATCAAATACCACCAAAAGGGTGGGTACAACGTCACATTGTCAGTTAAAGCAACGCAGTGCCGAATCGCAAAAAGTGCTCTGGTCCTAACATGGGAAATTCTTCCGGGGCTGAAGTGGTTAAGCAATCAATACAAAGCATTAGAGGAAAACAACAGAATGGGAAAGACTAGCGAGCTCTTTATGGAAATTGGAGATATCAAGGAAAAGTTTTGTACAAAGATGGGCATGTTAATACACAAAAATTGCAAGGACCCGACAGAAGCAGAAGAGATAAAGAAGAGATGGCAAGAATACACAGACGAACTATGTGGACAAGAAGGCCTAGCTTGCAGTCTCCGCTCTAATTCATCCCAACGGTGTTCTATTGGGTTGAGGTCAGGACTCCATAGAAAGGTCTATAAAGACATGGATGAGCGAGTTTGGGGTGGATAAACCTGACTGGCCTGGAGTCCTGACTTCAACCAGAGAGAACACCTTTGGGATAAATTAGAGTGGAGACAGTGAGCCAGGCCTTCTCGTCCGACATCAGTTCCTGACCTCACAAGTGCGCTTCTGGATGAATGGTCAAACATTCCCATAGACACTCCTAAACCTTGTGGACAGCCTTCCCAGAAGAGTTGAAGCTGTTAGGTTACATTCACACCTGGACGTTTTTCAAGCTTTTTGTTGCAAGTTTGCAAACGCCCAAATCGCACTAATACGCGCGAATGACACTTTTCCACTGATATCTATGGCAATACAAATGATCCAGAAATGCCCAAATATGCCCAATTTGCGCGGCAAAAATACCTCCGGAAATTGTTTGAGCTTCATGCGTTTTGCAGTGGAGATGTGAACCATCTCCATAGAGAATCATTGATTTTTTTCCCCTCCAGCGTTTTGTAGCTTCAGGCTTCCAGCATATTCAAGCTACAAAACGCTCAGGTGTGAATGGGCTCTTACAGCTGCAAAGGGTGGGCCAACTCAATATTGAACCCTACGGACTAAGACTGGGATGCCATTAAAGTTCATGTGCGTGTAAAGGCAGGTGTCCCAATACTTTTGACAATATAGTGTATGTTGGTAGGAGGCATCACTGTGTTACGAGTCAGCTATCTCCACAATTTTCAAACTTGTTCTGCTTTTTTTAGTGGTTTTAGCCAAAGTTCACACTGAATGCGGTTTTGAAATCGTGCGAGTTTAGCTGAACCGGCATTTCAGTCCGACTTCGGGGGCGATTTGAGAGACATCTGTGCGAGTTCATGCACAGATGTGTATTGTATTCTCCCCGAAGTCGCCAAGAGTAGTGCAGTACCTAGTTTTGGGAATTGGTGCAGCTCTGCAAAGTCAGCGTTGCACCGATTCAGACGGTGCCGCTGCTGATAATAGGCTCCGATTCAGCCTGGTGTGAACGAGGGCATAATGTTCTGACTGATGTTGGCTATGTTACCATGGAATGTAAAAGCTCTGTGACTAGCCGGAATCGCGTGACGTCACTCCCGGCACGATCTCAGTGAAGGAACGGCACGGAGGCCATTTCTTCACTAGGGTTCCCACCCTAGAAACGTTTGGACCCTCCTAGGATTGTGTGACGAGACCGGTCCAGAGAAGGAGGACCCCTCCACCATAATATATTCGGGCGTGAATATATCTATCTGGTAAGCCTTGATTCTACCCGATATTGGATCAACCAGACAAGCATTCATGTCCTTACACTGTTTACAAGTGTTCACCAATATCTGCTAAACCATTATTATGTCATCACTGTCACCTTGCTATTTCTACATCAGATTATTGGACTGTATTATCACTATTTGTTTTCACCTTTCTATTGGACAATTTTGAAATAACACCTAGTGCATTCACACCTATCTGTTGAACACAGGCTCTCAGGCCTTTTTCCCCCTTTTTTTCCCTATTGGGGACATCTACATTTGTGATCATCATAAATACTCTTTTGGTCCCTTTATTCATCACTTTTATCAAGGACTTGTTTGCACTTTCACTTTTATTTGAGTTTATCTTAATTGTGTTGATTCATGCTGCTTTGGGGGTGGGTATATTTCCAAGAACCATCACCTTAGCACCCTAGTTGACAGGTTGGGTCCTGTCTCGTTGAACATTGGGTTTAGCGCCATTATTTGTACTTATTTGCCTTGTTACGATTTAGTTTGGTCGTTGTATGGCTGCTTCCCCTCTGGCATAACTTTCACCTTCGAGCATAGCGCGGTTACACCACTTTTATACATTTCTTCACTGCGCATGTGCCCGGTGACAAAGGCACATCGCATTACACTGCATATCTCCTAAACCATGCAGGTTTGGGAGATATGCAGGGCACCTACAGGTAAGCCTTATTATAGGCTTACCTGTAGGTTACAGTGGTTGTCACGGGTTGACAACCACTTTAATGGTGTCTAACCATGGGAATCTTTGGTGGCCTGGGTTCCCTTTGCCGCTAATCAATCCAAGCATAATTGTCTTCTTTGATGAGTTCTCCCACATAACATGTCTGAAATAAGTGAGCCTGCATTTCGCCATCCTTGAACCGTCTGGTTTATACTCGGTATTTGCTGGTTTGTTATATTTGCTGCCCATGAAATGCGCGGGAGCCTTCTCCTGCACCATGGTTCAAACGCGTCAATCTTCCTCTTGTCTACGTTTTTCATGGTCTAACTTTCAAAGCTGTAGGTAGCTATGAGGAACATGATAGCGTTGATTAATCTGCATTTTGTTGCCAGGTTAATGCCCTTTCTTTTCATTCCTTATAGGAAAGGACTATGTACAGTAAAACCCAGGTCTGCTTTAAAGAGGAACTAAACCTAACTTGTCAAAAACTCTTGAGTAGTCAGCTCTTTATTGCAGAAGAAACATGCTATGTCTCTTCTACAATACCACACACCTGCCTGCTTGCAGTCTTTGAATAAATGAAGTCATCCCCCACCAGCCAATCAAGAGGTCGAAAACCTGGGACATGGAAGTAGCCGGGGAGAAGATGACATTGACAGTTAGGGATAGTGCCATCTTAATAGCATCATGGACCACAGGGTAAAGTAATGCACTGGGGCCCCTACCAGGGATATGGTGACCTGCAGCAAACAGTGGATGTTGATAAATTATGCTACATATTGGGCGTGGCTTTTTAGTCTGATTAGAAATTTAAGTCTGATTTTTTACAATTTTTTAAATAATTGTTCACCTTTTATTCACAGCGCTGTTGGGGCTGGGGGTCTTTGGTGAGATATCAGGGGTCTAAACAGACCCCTGAAGTCTCACCTTTAAGACAGAGAAAGGGATTGAGGACCCACATTCCCTTTCTCTGCAGCCTCAGCTGCACTGCAGATGAATGAACAGGAGAAAGAGGCGCCTAATCATTCATAAACCGAAGAGCAAACACAGTTTACTAAGTTTCATTTATGAATGGACTGTCAGGGACCATGAATCAGAGCCAGAAAATGCAGTAAAATTACATATTTTAATAGAATGGTAAAAATTGTACAGAATGGTAAACGTAGACAAATCATAGCCAGGGTTCGGTAGCCAAAGCGGATAGTCAGAACAAGCCAGTAAATCAGGAAGCCAGAGATCACTGTAGTCAGAGGCAGCAGACAGGATTAGGAACCAGAAGGGACATCAGCCAGGGAAGTCTTCAACAGGAACACAGCAGAGAGTCTCCAGATATGTTTGACCAAGGCGAAGGCACGGAAGGAATGAACCAGGCAGTTTAAATTGCCAGAAGGGGCTGGCTGTAGGCTGGACTGACTAGCAGGAAATGATCACCAGGTGAACCACTGTGGAACAATGAGTGCTGGCAAGTAACCGACAGCTGAGCAACCTGAGCACTGCGAAGGGAGAGCTGAGAGCCCAGCCCTGACATGGACACAGGAGTGATCAATACGATCACTCCTTGTGTTCACTTAGAAAAGGGAGGGGCTGGTAAATTACATATTTACCGGCCCTTTTCCCGCTCTCCATCCTGAGCATCCCACGCAGCAGCTGGAAGGAGAGGAGAGGTGGGAAGCTGCCAGTGCTGGTGGGGGGACGACACAGGGGGGAATCCAATAGTGGACAGAGCGAGTGATCAGTGCGGAGGGTGGGTGAAATAATGGGAACTGATCTTTTGTGGCTCTCCCTGCGGCAGCTGAAAGCCAGAGGGAAGGAGAAAGGGATGCCGGCTTTCAGCTCATGCAGAGAAAGCCAAAAAAGATTGATTCCAGTCATTCCCCACCTGCCGCACTGATCACCTGCTTTGTCCAGGGATCTGCAAGCAATTCCCCCTGCTGGAGGGGGGGGGGGGGTGCTGGGGTGCCCGTGCAAAAAGACGGCCCTAGCTAGGGATGCACCCGCTGCATTGCTGGAAGGTGGAGGTATTTTTGGGAGTTTAGTTCCACTTTAAAGTAAATGCAGTACAAGTCCACTTTAAAGAGTTAAAGGAAATTGGACTAAAATGAATAACAAAACTAATATACTAATGCGATCCCGGGGACAACTGGGAGGAAATAAGACCTCAGGTCAGGTGCACATTAAAAAACTTATTGAGTCACTAATGGAGACATTTTAACGTTTGTGAAACAATACAAGTTATGCTTAACATCTCGGCGACTGGAAAAACAATCAGGATTCGTCTGCGCTGCATCATCAGCTCAGTTTTGTGATAATATGTTAACTTCCAACGTGACATTTCTTATTATGTCATCACACTAAATTATTGTTTGGCTTCAATAGCGCTTAATAACTGCAAGATGTGTTCAGATGATTTACTTCCTCTTACGTCACTCCGGCCGATACACTTACATGGGAGCAGTGCGATCAAATAGAAATTGTCTTCATGTGATAGATACTGAAATTTATTATAGATGATTGCTCCACAAATACGAGAAATGTGGCCTGAGACTACATGCGGCCGATTGGGCTCTACTGTCGGCCATTTGGACTGTAAAAGGCTCATCAGGGACTGCCTGCTTGTTCTTCAACAGATGTACTGGAATGAGGTCCTCTGTGTTCTGGGGCCCCCAAATATTAGTGTATCCTTCTTCTGGGGTGTCAGGTGTTGTGGACATTGTGTTGGGACCACCAAGTGTCAGCGTGAAACTATTCTGAAAGCTAAATGTCCACTTTTTACTGTCCTGTGAACCCATGTGTCAGTATGTGAGTGCTTTGGGACCCCCCGAAATCTCAGTGTCTTTGTTATGGGATCTCCAGATCTCAGTTTGCCCTTGCTCTAGGACCTCCAAGTGTCAGTGTGTCATTGTTCTGGGACCTCCAAGTGTCAGTGTGTCATTGCTCTAGGACCTCCAAGTGTCAGTGTGTCATTGCTTCTGGACCTCCAAGTGCCAGTGTGTCATTGTTCTGGGACCTCCAAGTGTCAGTGTGTCATTGCTTCTGGACCTCCAAGTGTCAGTGTGTCATTGTTCTGGGACCTCCAAGTGTCAGTGTGTCATTGCTTCTGGACCTCCAAGTGTCAGTGTGTCATTGTTCTGGGACCTCCCAGGTGTCAGCATGTCATTGCTCTAGGACCTCCAAGTGTCAGCATGTCATTGCTCTAGGACCTCCAAGTGTCAGTGTGTCATTGTTCTGGGACCTCCCAAGTGTCAGTGTGTCATTGCTTCTGGACCTCCAAGTGCCAGTGTGTCATTGCTCTAGGACCTCCAAGTGTCAGCATGTCATTGTTCTGGGACCTCCAAGTGTCAATGTGTCATTGCTCTAGGACCTCCAAGTGTCAGCATGTCATTGCTCTAGGACCTCCAAGTGTCAATGTGTCATTGTTCTGGGACCTCCCAAGTGTCAGCGTGTCATTGTTCTGGACTCCCAAGTGTCAGCGTGTCATTGTTTTTGCAGTGACACACAACATGTAGGGAGTAGCACAGTGGTGCCATTTATTTAGAATTTTAACCCAATACACTAAGGCCACATCCACACGGGCGTACCAATCCATCCACCGGGGCGTACCTATCCATCCACTCGGGCACACATATCTATCCACTCGGGTGTACCTATCCATCTACTCGGGCGTACATATCCATCCACTCGGGCGTACCTATCTATCCACCCAGGTGTACCTATCCATACACCCAGTGAGGGCCTTCTTCCCCCGCATGGGATGACACAGGTGTTCTGTGCCTCTCCGTACAGCCAGACTCATTCAGGTCTATTGGGATGCAAAAACCACTACACAGACACAGCCGCTGCTCCCAAACTGACAGCCGTGCGGGTTCAGGCCTGTGTCCCCATGCGCAAACTGTATGCATTTGGGGACACGCACCAGTGTAGCTGTGAAACTGGACACAATGGCTGTATCTGTACGGCTAGTGCATCATAACAGATGAGTGGGACTGGCTGCATGGAACTCTGGTGTGGGTGAATACGGCCCTTCACATGGTATGCGGATAGATATGCCCCTGTGCGGGTGAATACGGCCCTTTGCATGGGTATACGGATAGATACGCTCCTTTGCGGGTGTATACGGCCCTTTACATGGGTATACGGATAGATACGCTCCTGTGCGGGTGTATACGGCCCTTCGCATGGGTATACGGATAGATATGCCACTGTGCGGGTGAATATGGCCCTTCACATGGTATACGGATAGATACGCTCCTGTGCGGGTGTATACGGCCCTTCGCATGGGTATACGGATAGATACGGTCCTACGCGGGTGAATACGGCCCTTCACATGGGTATACGGATAGATACGCCCCTGTGTGGGTGTATACGGCCCTTCACATGGGTATACGGATAGATACGCCCCTGTGCTGGTGAATACGGCCCTTCTCATGGGTATACGGATAGATATGCCACTGTGCGGGTGAATACGGCACTTCACATGGTATACGGATAGATACGCTCCTGTGCGGGTGTATACAGCCCTTCGCATGGGTATACGGATAGATACGGTCCTGCACGGGTGAATACGGCCCTTCACATGGGTATACGGATAAATACGCCCCTGTGTGGGTGTATACGGCCCTTCACATGGGTATACGATAGATACCCCCCTGTGCGGGTGAATACGGCCCTTCTCATGGGTATACGGATAGATATGCCACTGTGCGGGTGTATACGGCCCCTCACATGGTATACGGATAGATACGCCCCTGTGTGGGTGAATACGGCCCTTCTCATGGGTATACAGATAGATATGCCATTGTGTGGGTGAATATGGCCCTTCACATGGTATACAGATAGATACGCCCCTGTGCGGGTGAATACGGCCCTTCTCATGGGTATACGGATAGATACGCCCGTGTGGGTGAATACGGCCCTTCACATGGTATACGGATAGATACGCCCCTGTGCGGGTGAATACGGCCTTTCACATGGTATACGGATAGATACGCCCCTGTGTGGGTGTATACGGCCCTTCACATGGGTATAAGGATAGATATGCCCCGTGCGGGTGTATATGGCCCCTCACATGGTATACGGATAGATACGCCCCTGTGTGGGTGAATACGGCCCTTCACATGGTATACGAATAGATACGCTCTAGTGCGGGTGAATACGGCCCTTCGCATGGGTATACGGATAGATACGCCCCTGTGCGGGTGTATACGGCCCTTCACATGGGTATACGGATAGATACGCCCCTGTGTGGGTGTATATAGCCTTCTCATTGGTATACGGATATATACGCTCCTGTGCAGGTGTATACGGTCCTTCACATGGATATACGGATAGATACGCCCCTGTACGGGTGTATACGGCCTTCTTATTGGTATATGGATAGATATGGTCCTGTGCGGGTGAATACGGCTTCACATGGGTTTACAGATAGATACGCCCCTGTACAGGTGAATACGGCCTTCTCATTGGTATACGGATAGATAAGGTCCTGTGTGGGTGAATACGGCCCCTCACATGGTATAAGGATGGATACGCCCCTGTGTGGTTGAATACGGCCCCTCACATGGTATACGGATAGAAACGCCCCTGTGCGGGTGAATACGGCCCTTCGCATGGTATACGGATAGATATGCCCCTGTGTGGGTGAATACGGCCCCTCACATGGTATACGGATAGATACGCCCCTGTGTGGGTGAATACGGCCCTTCACATGGTATATGGATGATACGCCCCTGTGTGGGTGTATACGGCCCTTCACATGGGTATAAGGATAGATACGCCCCTGTGCGGGTGTATACGGCCCCTCACATGGTATACGGATAGATACGCCCCTGTGTGGGTGAATACGGCCCTTCAAATGGTATATGGATAGATACGCCCGTGTGGGTGAATACAGCCTTTCACATGGTATACGGATAGATACGCCCCTGTGTGGGTGAATACGGCCCTTCACATGGGTATATGGATAGATACGCCCCTGTGCGGGTGAATACGGCCCTTCACATGGGTATACGGATAGATATGCCCCTGTGGGGTGTATATGGCACCTCACATGGTATACGGATAGATACGCCCCTGTGTGGGTGTATACGGCCCTTCACATGGGTATAAGGATAGATATTCCCCTGTGTGGGTGTATATGGCACCTCACATGGTATATGGATAGATACGTCCCTGTGTGGGTGAATACAGCCTTTCACATGGTATACGGATAGATACGCCCCTGTGTGGGTGAATACAGCCCTTCACATGGTATACGGATAGATACGCCCCTCTGCGGGTGAATACGGCCCCTCACATGGGTATACGGATAGATATGCCCCTGTGCGGGTGTATACGGCCCTTCACATGGGTATACGGATAGATATGCCCCTGTGCGGGTGAATACGGCCCTTCACATGGGTATACGGATAGATATGCCCCTGTGCGGGTGAATACGGCCCTTCTCATGGGTATACGGATAGATATGCCCCTGTGCGGGTGAATACGGTCCTTCTCATGGGTATGCGGATAGATATGCCCCTGTGCGGGTGAATACGGCCCTTCTCATGGGTATACGGATAGATATGCCCCTGTGCGGGTGAATACGGCCCTTCTCATGGGTATACAGATAGATACGCCCCTGTAAATGCGCAATGTAGCGTTATCTGAACGCAGCGTCAGAACTCGGCGCAACAAACGAAATGCAGAAAATGAGCGCCCGCGTATAACGGATCCATCGGTGATCTCCGCCATATTTTGGAACGCAGGGATCACTGCAATAAAAATACCACAAAATGCGCAATTCACAGGGAAGAGGGAAATCTACCCCCGAGCCGTGTATGGCGGGGAGAGGATTTCTGAGGGGAGAGGGGGATGGGGCTACACGGCTCTCCTGTCAGCACACGGCTCAGCCAATCCCGGGCATTCCTCCGGTGCGGCCTATTTCGGTAGCTCTCCGGTGAAGCCCGTCTACCGTGCGGCCTACCCTCGCTATTCCTCCGGTGCGGCCTGTGAGGCAACGGCGCGGAGGGGGAGGGGCGGTGCCCGGTGCGGATGGCGGAGGTGCGGCGGGTGTCGGTGGTCCTCCCGGCGGGGGGTACCGGGGAGCGGCTGGGTGGCGGGACCCCCAAACAGTACTGCCCGGTGCTGGGGAGAGCCCTGATCAGCCGGACGATGGAGGCCATGGAGAGGTGAGGAGAATCGGCCGATCTACATCGTCCTGTGTATGGGGGGGGGATCACTTCCCAGCAGATCTACAGAACACTTCTCCTCCCCCATACCCAACCTCCTATACCCCTCCCCCATACCCAACCTCCTATACCCCTCCCCCATACCTAACCTCCTATACCC
>BLSH010073047.1:745375-779660 GCA_018402905.1 Glandirana rugosa | reverse complement strand
TGAGGCGAGCCCCATCAAAATCAAAGAAAGGTTTCCTGCGCATCACTTGCATTATTCGGTCTTTGAGTGTGAATTTGTGAAGCTTGCATATGATATCTCTGGGATTCTCCATATCTTGGGACGGGGGGCGCAGTGCTCGGTGAGCCCGGTCAATCTCTATGGGGGCTGTAGGTGGCAATTCCAGAATCTTCATGAATATGTCTGTCAGCGTGGGGATAATGTCTCTTGGGGCAGTTGCCTCGGGGAGGCCTTTGATCCTTATGTTAGCTCTCCTGCTACGATTTTCTAGGTCATCTAGATGAAAGAGTAGGGCTTCTATGCGCCGGTCTTGGGCCGTGCAGCAGGCCTGCAGAGCCGAGACCACGGGCAGGACATCCTCCACCCTCTGCTCTAGTGAGTTCACTTGGACTCCTATTTGTGAGGTGTCTGCCTTCAGCTGTGTGATGTCCTCTCTGAAGGCTCGCTCTATCCTTGCCGTGAAACGCTCGAGGTCCTCTCTGGTTGGGAGGGACCAAATATGGCGCTTAAGCTCCCCGTCCTTTGGATCCCGAGGAGCCCGGGGATGGCGGGGGGTCTGGTTCATTCACTGACCTCGGTGAGGGTATCGAAGAGACCCCTCTCTGGTGCGCTGAAGAGGATGCCGTGGGCGGGTGCTGCTGCGAGGCCTTGGCTGCCTTGTTGTTTTTAGGCGCCATCTTGCTCGTCCCTGCTGCGGGCCTGCTCGCTCCAGAAAAGAAGGCCTCAATCTGCCCCCGGCCGCCTCCGTCTCCGCTCGGCGGCTGCGAAGATGTCCGTCGCCTCTGAGACATGGAACGGCCTCGCTGATAACGATTCCTCCCTCGTTAGCTGATAATCAGCAGCGGTGGATGCGGAGCTGAGGCAATGTGCGACCTCACTCCGCCATAGTCAGGACACGCCCCCTTTTCTGTGTCTTTTTTTTTTTTTTTTAGCAACTTGTGTTTTGCAGCATATATAAATTTGTTGACCACATTTTATATTTTTTAACAGCCCACTGTTATTGCAAGTAAAATCGCTGAAGGAAGATTTACAGAAAGGTAATCTGTGTATGACTTGCTTATACCTTAGTATAATTCCATTTTGGTCATTCTTTGCTTCTGTAGCCAATTAACCTTTCTCCTTCTGTGCAGAAACTGTCAGCATTGATCAGACAGTGGCTCAAGTTTTTCGCCTTAGGCCATACCAGGATGTTTATGTTAACGTAGTTGACCCAAAGGTAAATTTATAAACCCCTTATCTTATATCCTTATATCATACTTTTAAATATTATTATACTTCGAATACTTGGATGTTACATGGAACCATGCTTACCTTTGACTAATTGTACTACTGATTAGGAGTGTTTACATTAGTTAAAGTGATATTAAAGGCAATTTTTATAAAAATAGCAAACATGTTATACTTACCTGCACTGTGCAGTGGTTTTGTCCAGAGCAGTCCGGATGCTCCTATTCTCGGGTCGGAATGCTATGAGAGCACCCAAGCAGGCTCACTCCTAAACCTCTGCTCTTTGTGTCTGTTCACAACAGAGCCGAAACTCTGCCCTGCCCCCTTTCTATTCCTCATTGGCTCATTGGCTGTGATTGACCGTAGCAGGAGCCAATGGCTCCTGCTGCTGTCTCAGCCAATGAGGAGGGAGAGTTCCTGGAGTGCCGAGGGTTTTGTGCACATCACTGGATCGTGATGGGGCTCAGGTAACTATTAGGGGAGGCTACTGCACAGAGAAGGTTTTTTTGCCTTCATGCAAAGAATGCATGAAGGTAAAAAAACATGAGCCTTTAGAACCACTTTATAAATTCCATCTTCTAGTGCCCCACCATATCTGGATGAATATTCTGTGTCTTCTTGTGCTGACTGGGTATGTCTATTTTCCTCCACCACACAGTTTTGTGTGGTGGGTTTATAAGCTATAAATGGCCAAAACAGAATGCCAACTTCATGGTGTATATGAAGTGAGTGCTAATACTACTTAGATTCTTGTTAATGAAACTAAAAAGAAGGGAAATCATTTTTGTATAGATGATGTAATTAATAAAGAAGTTTTTATGCCCATTTGAGTTTCTATGTTCCTAGGATGTGACACTTGATCTTGTGGAGCTGACTTTTAAGGATCAGTACATAGGACGAGGGGACATGTGGAGACTGAAGAAAAGCTTGGTGAGTTGTGAAAGCAACACACTCACGAAAATAAGTGTACTTTATCTTTCTTAACCATTAGGCCTGGTTCACACTAGTGCAATTTCAGATGCGACTTGAATTACACAGAAATCGCATAGCAAGGGATATCATATTGTTTTCAATAGTGTCTGTTCACATCAATGCGACTCAGCATGGAGCGATTTTGGAAAACATTCCTGTACTACTTTGGTGCGATTCCAGTGTGATTTCTGGCCCACTATAATATACAAACCTTATCAAAGTTGCATCCAAGTATCACTACATAATCGCACTGAAAGTTAGGTCAAAAATGTATTACAGAAATGTGAACCTAGTCTTTATCCTGTTTGCTAGAAAAATATGACATGCCTTAATAAATTAGGAACAACCCTTCCATTTGTAGGTAAGCTCCTGTGCGTACATTACTCAAAAGGTGGAATTTGCTGGAATCAGGTAAGCTGGCTTTCCTTTTGTATATGGAACCTTGAACATTTAACCACTTCAGTCAAGGGGCTGTTTTTTGGGTTTGTTGTTTACAAGTTAAATCATTTTTTTTTTGCTATAAAATTACTTAGAACCCACAAACCTTATATATATATTTTTTTCTAACACCCTAGAGAATAAAATGGCAGTCATTGCAAAACTTTATGTCACACCTTATTTGCGCAGCGGTCTTCCAAGCGTGCTTTTTTTTTAATAAATTCAGTTTTTTTAGTTAAAAAATAAGAAAACAGTAAAGTTAGGCCATTTTTTTCCATATTGTGAAAGATAATGTTACGCCGAGTAAAATGATACCCAACATGTCATGCTTCAAAATTGCGTCCGCTCGCGGAATGGCGACAAACTTTGCAGCTTAAAAATCTCCATTGGCGACGTTTAAAAAATTCTACAGGTTAGCAGTTTTGAGCTACAGAGGAGGTCTAGTGATAAAATTGTTGCTCTCGCTCTAACGATCACGGTGATACCTCACATGTGTGGTTTGCACACCGTTTTCATATGTGGGCGGGACTTACATATGCGTTCGCTTCTGCATACGAGCTCGCAAGGACGGATCGCTTTAAATTTTTTTTTTTTTTTAATTATTTATTTTACTTTTTATTTTTACACTGTTCTTTAAAAAAAAAAAAAAAAATCACTTTTATTTCTATTACAAGAAATGTAAACATTCCTTGTAATAGAAAAAAGCATCACAGGTCCTCTTAAATATGAGATCTGGGGCCAAAAAGTCCTCAGATCTCATACTTACACAAAAATGCAAAAAAAAAAAAAAAAAAAAATGACGGAACAAAAAAAAAAAAAACGGGTCCTTTAAGACCGTTGGGTGGACGTGACTTCTGACGTCATTTCCGCCCTGCCCTAGTATGGAGCCAAGTGAACGGCCAGATCGGATCATCTCCGGGAAGCGGCGGAGATGACCGGAAAGCGCCGGGAGGGGGCACCTCTCCCGCCGCTGATAAAAGTGATCTTGCGGCGAATCCGCCGCTAAGACCACTTTTACGTTGTTCAGAATCGCCGGCTCTAAAAAACAATTTCTGAATGGTGCCTGGAGCTGCAGGCACCATTCAGATATCACTTCTCAAAGGTAGCGACGTCATATGACGTCCACCCAACGAGAAGTGGTTAAGCAGGACATGCTGAGTTTATTTATTTTCAACCAATGGGTTGAAAGGTAAAAACTCACAGATCCCAGCATGAACATAAACTACATTGATGCAAGGAACTCTTCTATGTCATTAGAATACACTGATCAGTGTGGCTGCAAGTGCTGATCAAATACTGACTTTCCAGCATGACCGTTGGACAGAAGCCGGTTGATAGACCAGTTTCTGTTAAACAAACAGTGGTACACATGTACCCGCTGAACCAGCCCACTTTCGGTATGTGTATACCCAGATTTAGTGTGAACTACACTCTTCCTCCCTTTGGCCAGGGCATTGAGAAATTCTTTAAAATTATAGCTTTGCTTCAAGTTATCACAACCTAGTTTAAAAATGTTCACCCAGAGGTAAATTCCCTCGTGGTTGCTGTCTAGTGGAGTCAGAAGCTAAAGTTTTTAATTTTTATTTATACAGGAGGTTACCATTATGTTTAAGTTGTAGTTCAATTTACAGATTCTCAAAAGTAATGTTTATATGCTATATACAGCTGTGCTCATAAGTTTACATACCCTGGAAGGATTTATGATTTCTTGGCCATTTTTCAGAGAATATGAATGAGAACACAAAAACATTTCTTTCACTTTATTCTGCTGTAGCCAATGACAGGTCGACTTGGCCATGTGTTTTGGATCATTGTCATGTTGGAATGTCCAAGTACATCCCATGCGCAGCTTCCTGGCTGATTAATGCAAATGTACCTCCAGTATTTTTTGATAACACTGCATTCATCTTGCCATCAATTTTGACCAAATTTCCTGTGCTTTTGTAGCTCACACATCCCTAAAACATCAGCGATCCACCTCCGCGTTTCACAGGCCTTGTTGACTCCTCTACAAATGTAGCATTTATGGTTGTGGTCAAAAAGCTCAATTTTGGTCTCATCACTCCAAATGACTTTGTGCCAGAAGGTTTGAGGCTTGTCTCTGTGCTGTTTGGTGTATTGTAAGCGGGATACTTTGTGGCATTTGAGTAGTAATGGTCTTCTTCTGGTGACTTGACCATGCAGCCCATCTTTCTTTAAGTGCCTCCTTTTTGTGCACAAACAGCCACACCACATGTTTTCAGTGAGTCCTGTATTTTACCTGAAGTTATTTGTGGGTTTTTCTTTGCATCCCGAACAATTTTACTGGCAGTTGTGGCTGAAATTTTAGTTGGTCTACCTGACCGTGGTTTGGTTTCAATACAACCCCTTATTTTGCACCTCTTGATTAGAGTTTGAACACTGCTGATTGGCATTCTCAATTCCTTGGATAACTTTTTATATCCCTTTCATGTTTTATAAAGTTCAACTACTTTTCTCTTACGTTCACTGACAGACGCAGCCCTTCATTGACAAGTGGGCTTATATGCACATCCTACCAGGAGTGGACTAGGCAAATAGAAAGAAAGCAAGCTGACCCCTCCCAGGGGGCCGCCCTCACTCTAACATCTAACCCCCCCTGCTCTGCATTGCATATCAGTTTTATTATGCCTAGTGCAAGGAGTTAGACCTGGTTCCCTTATGGGATCTGCGGTTTCCCTTTTTTGCTACCGCTTTTTGCTTTTCTCAAGCTATCTGATGAAGACTGCTATCAAAAATCCAGCTGGGGCATAGAGGATATCCAGAATCCTGAACTCTCCCCAGAGCGGCCGACCGATGCGAGCTACCCTTAGCCTTGGCAGGGTCCGCCGCATTGTGCCCGTTCCGTGTGGGTGGCCAGTGGGTGATCCCCTTTTGCGCCCAGTGACCGGACCTTGTTCCCGTCCAGGGGCCTGTGGCCTGCAGCATCCCTCTCCGGCAGTGGGAGGAAGGTCTGTGACTGGGTGGCTACCCGCTGCGCCCGTCCGACTGGTGAGTGACCCCCCCCCCAGGAGCGCGGAGGGGGGGGGGCTGGGCTGGCCGGTGGAGGGTTTTTTTCTAGGGCTCAGGTCTCCCTTGGGTGTCTCGCCCCCCTCCTACCCCCCTCCCCCGCACCGCACCCCGCGGCTTAGAAGCCGTCATGCGGCGATCCACCGCCATTTTGCGGCGGATCGCTGCCGTTTTTCCTGTAGCCGCGGCCATTTTGGTGTTTTAGCCTATAGTGTCGAACTGCGGCTATTTTGCCATAGACGCGGCCTGTATTACAGGCTTTTGGCCTCTTGTGACCGCTCGGTGGCCATTTTGGATGTGCCTGGGAAGAAAAAAATGCGTTTTAGCCGATGCTTCCTCTTTCACCCTGGGACAGCGTTGATGGCACAGGCGGCGCAGGCTCTCTAACTGGCGGTCACTAGCACTCCTACTGGGACGTAGCGCTTTGAGAGGCAACAAACAGCAGGTATAGCTGGGCTCTCCCTGGGGTGCTGGCAGTGGTGGGTGCAGTCCTCCTGTGTTTTTTTTCCCCTGGTTGATCTGTGGGGCAGCGGTGGGGCTGCATTGTGGGTTGAGTTGAGCTGTGGGAGGCCGCTGGAGGCATCGCAGCGAGCAGACAATCTGATAGAGCCTCTTCGGTACCTGTGTGACGCAGCTCTGCGCCTGCTTCCCATGTTGTCTAAAATGTCTGTTTTCGCAGTCATTATCAGACGGGTGCTTTGGTTACACTCTTGGTCGGGTGACCACGCGTCTAAGAAGGGTCTCACGGATCTCCCCTTTCAGGGCGGTCGGCTCTTTGGGGCACAGTTGGATGAAATCATTAAGGATTTCACTGGGGGGAAGGGTACTTTTCTCCTGGAGCCCAGGCGGCGGGAGTTCCGCCGTAAGCAGGGTCCTGCTCCTTCGGGTCAGGAAAGGTTTTTTCGTGCACCCGGTGCAGAACGAGCAAGGGTTCGAGGCCCGGCAAGTCTACCTCGGGGCCCGGTAAACGACCCTGGCAGCGCAAGAGCGAAAAGGCAGAGGATAAGTCCTCCTCCGCATGATGGGGGGCTGACTTCTGGGGTTCGCGGACAGGTGGACTGCCCTCATTTCCGACCGGTGGGTGCAGGAAGTGGTGTCCTCCGGGTACAGGATAGAGTTCAGCACTCTACCCCCAGACAGGTTCTTCCCATCGAACTTGAGACTCCCTCAAGGGCGTCGAGAGGCTCTCTTAGGGGCTGTCCAGGTGCTCTCCGAACAAGGGGTGATTGTGCCAGTACCTCCGTTGGAAAGGTTCCGCGGCTTCTATTCAAACCTATTTGTGGTGCCCAAAAAGGGGGGGGGGTCAGGCCAGTTCTGGACCTAAAAGCGCTAAACCACTTTGTGAAGGCGCAAAAATTTAGAATGGAATCCGTCCGATCGGTCGTGGCCGCCCTACACCACAGGGATTTCATGGCGTCTCTGGATACCAGGGATGCGTACCTCCACGTTCCCATTAGTCTCTGGCACCAGCATTTCCTGCACTTTGCGGTGGGAGATCTGCATTACCAATTCATGGCACTTCCCTTCGGTCTGGCTTCGGCTCCGTGGGTGTTCACCAAGCTGGTGGCTCCGGTGCTGGCGTTATTGAGGCAGAGAGGCATTGCTGTGGTAGCATACCTCGACGACTTACTCCTGAGAGCGGAGTCTGCCTCGGCTCTGGAGGAGAACGTGGCTATCACCA
Organism: Glandirana rugosa; assembly: GCA_018402905.1. Taxonomy (NCBI): domain Eukaryota; kingdom Metazoa; phylum Chordata; class Amphibia; order Anura; family Ranidae; genus Glandirana; species Glandirana rugosa. The sequence goes on along the minus strand of BLSH010073047.1, from coordinate 772,297 downwards.
TGGCCTCCTTGAAAGACTTCGGCTGGTTGATCAACTTGCAGAAGTCGACGTTGACCCCGTCCTGTCGCCTGGAATACCTGGGTCTGATTCTGGACACGGAGCAAGAGAAGGTGTTCTTACCTCCGGCCAAGTTACTGACACTGCAAGCAGCGGTGCGAACCCTGTTGTAATGCCGGTGGTCCTCCTTATGGTTCTGTATGCGGGTGTTGGGGCTCATGGTTTCAGCCTTCGAGGCGGTACCTTACGCCCAGAGTCACACTCGGCTCCTACAGCGAGTGATTCTGTCACGGTGGGACAAGTCTCCGCTGTCCCTGGACCAGCTGATCAGATTGCATCATCAGACCAGAGGACCGTTAGCCTGGTGGCTTCGGGCCCCGGCTCTAACGTTGGGGAAATCTTTCCTCCCCCTGAAGTGGTCGATAGTCACGACGGACGCCAGCCTATCAAGCTCAGCAGCAGCTGCGGAAGCGGCTCTCATTCTGCGATGGGCAAAACTTCACATGCCGGCAATCTCCGCCATTTACATTCTGGGCGTAGAGAATTGGCAGGCGGATTTTGTCAGTCGCCAGACACTGGATCAGGGGGAATGGTCCCTACATCCAGAAGTGTTCCACCAGATTTGTCATAGGTGGGGCACGCCGGACGTGGACCTCATGGTGTCTCAGTTCAGTCACAAGGTGCAAACCTTCATGTGCAGGACGAGAGACCCACTGGCGGCCACCATGGACGCGTTGGTAGCGCCTTGGGGTCGGTATCGGCTCCTATATGCCTTCTCCCCCCCCCCCATCAAGCTTCTACCACGGCTACTGCGCAAGGTAGAAGCGGAGGGGATTCAGACAATCCTGGTAGCTCCGGATTGGCCTTGGCGCCCTTGGTATGCCGACGTGGTGCGGATGGTGTCAGATGTTCCCTGGCATCTTCCGCTGCACGAAGATCTGCTGTCTCAGGGACCCATCTTGCACCCTGCTTTACCTTCGCTGACTTTGACGGCTTGGCTATTGAGTCCCAGGTGTTGAGGGATAGGGGGGTCGCTGACTCCGTGATCCCTACCATGCTTAAAGCGCGCAAGTGTACTTCGCGTAAGATTTATCATCGCACCTGGAAAGCCTATATTGCCTGGTGTGGGGCCCTCGCTCTTACGTCGTGTCCCGGGTCCTGGCTTTTTTGCAGCATGGCCTGGATAAAAAATTGGCATTGAGTACTCTCAAGGGTCAGATTTCGGCTCTGGCGATCCTCTTCCAACGGCCTTTGGCGTCACATTCGTTGATTCGTACATTTGTACAGGGTGTTTGCCATGTGGCTCCTCAGGTACGATTGCCTTTGGCGCCGTGGGATTTGAATTTGGTGCTTTCTGTACTGCAGAAACTGCCATATGAGAAGATCAGGGATATTCCCTTACAATTGCTGTCGCAGAAAGTGGCGTTCTTGGTAGCCATTACATCCGCTAGGCGGGTGTCTGAGTTGGCAGCGTTGTCCTGCAAGTCTCCTTACCTGGTCCTTCATAAGGAAAAGGCGGTCTTGCGCCCTTCTCCTTCGTTTTACCGAAGGTGGTCTCTTCTTTTCACATCAATGAAGATATTGTCCTTCCTTCATTGTGTCCGCACCCGTCGCATCCCAAGGAATTTGAGTTACATTCCTTGGATGTCGTGAGGGCTTTGTGGGTATATTTGGCAGCTACAGCTTCCTTTTGGAAGTCTGATGCATTTTTTGTACTGACGGATGATCCGCGCAAAGGATTGGTGGCCTCGTCGGCTACTGTTTCCCGTTGGATCAGGCAGACCGTGACCCATGCATATACTGTTCGGGGCAAAGTCCCTCCTTTTACAGTCACGGCTCATTCCACCAGGGCAGTTAGCACTTCCTGGGCTTTCAGACACCAGGCTTCGTTGCAACAGGTGTGCAAGGCGGCCACTTGGGCCTCGGTGCACACTTTTACTAAGTTTTACAAAGTTGATATTTCAGCATCTGCGGATGCTGCCTTTGGCTGCAAAGTTTTGCAGGCGGCGGTGTAGGCGCGGCTGGCGCCTCCTGAGAGGACTCTGTTGGGTACAGTTGTTGTTGTTTACCCACCCCTCTTGACTGACACAGCTTTGGGACATCCCCACATGTCAATGAAGGGCTGCGTCTGTCAGTGAATGTAAGAGAAAAAGGGATTTTATTAAAACTTACCGTAAAATCCTTTCCTCTGAGTTCACTGACAGACGCAGCACCCACCCCTCTGTGTTGTGTTTGTACGGCTTGTTACGAACTGATATGCTATGCAGAGCAGGGGGGTTATATGTTAGAGTAAGGGACGGCCCCCTGGGAGCCTGGGTCGAAAATTTCATTGACCTTTGATACACACACTAATTACAAGCAAACCGATCACAGGTGAAGATGGTTGCCTTTAAGGCCTCATGCACACAGGACGTTTTTGACTGTTTTACAGCTGCTGTTTTCAGCTGCAGAAATTTTTTTCTACAGTCATTAAACCCTCCATCATGTTATCCTATGTGTTCATGAACACATAGGCTGTTATCAACTGTTTTTAGCAGTGACGTTTTTGAGCTGTGAAAAAAACCCAAGACCAGAGGGTTCTGAGAGCTTTAAAAAATCACTGATAAACTACTGACGTGTTTTGGACGTTTTTTTTAAAGTCCTGTGTGCATGAAGCCTAAGGCCTTATGCACACAGGACGTTTTTTGACTGTTTTTCAGCAGCTGTTTTCAACTGCAGACGTTTTTTTCTACAGTCAATAAACCCTCCATCATGTTATCTTATGTGTTCATACACACACAGGCTGTTATCAGCTGTTTTTAGCAGTGACGTTTTTGAGCTGTAAAAAAACCCCCAAGAGCTGAGGGTTTTTTTGGACGTTTTTCAGCTGTAAAAACGTTCAAACGCTTAAAAACGTCCAAAAACGCCCAAAAACGTCAATCCCCAACGTTTTTGGATGTTTTAGACCAATTGGAAAAAAAAAATCGTTAGCCCTTTAAGAACGTGAAAAAAGAACAGTAAAATAACGCTGGTAAAAGCTGAAAACATCCCTGATAAGCTACTGACATTTTTGGAAAATTTTTTTAAAGTCCTGTGTGCATGAAGCCTAATAGCCATTCAAACCCCTTTGTGTCATCCTGTGTGCATGTTATCAGGCTAAAATCACCAGGGTATGTAAACTTTTGATCAGGGTCATTTGGGTAGTTTCTGTTGTCATTATGATTTAAAAAGAGTAAACACAGTTGATTGATAATAAATGGCTTCAGCCAAACACTAACAGTGAGTGAAAGAAATGTTTTTGTGTTATTCATATTCTCTGAGAAATGGCCAAGAAATCATAAATTCTGCCAGGGTATGTAAACTTATGAGCGCAACTGCATGCTGCAGTCTGCGTGTAACCATGATTATTACATTTAGCGATCTAGATAATCTGGGTGTACATGGAAGACAAAAATTCTAATAGATATGCCTAGATCTAATGATCTAATGGGAATAGGAATACAAGCCCCACCAGCTGATCAGCAGCTCATTGCCTGGTAATTTCATGCACAACAGTGTGTTTCAGAGCCTTTGTTCACCTTTATGATAAATAGAGTTATTGTTCACATACAATACTGCAGAGTACATGGGTGTACACAAGGGTGCAGTCCTATTTTTCAACTGCTAATGTTTGCTGCAGTCCTGACTTGCTATCTGTGTGAATGATATAGAGATGACCAGAAGCTGCCAATTATGCACACAAATGAAAAAGCAAACTCTAAAATGTGTGTCTGCCTAATCAGACCAGTTAACATCCATGTCAGCTTCTCTGGACACATTTATCTCGGAACAGCTTTGGTGCGGAGATCAGCGGGGAACCTGTTTTATTACTTTCGGGAAAATATTAAGGCCCCAATCACATCAGAGCAGTGCTACTTTACTGCAGGTTTTTAGGTTTTACACAGGTTTTTAGGTGCGCTGCTATTAAACTCTATTAGTGTACACATTTTCATATGCAAATCAAAGCCCTGCATGCTGCATGTTTGATGTGATTTCATAAATCTCATGTTCTAATAGAGTTTAATGGCAGCACACCTGCAAATGTGCATGGAAATGCAATGCAGAAAAAAACGCACCTAAATTTAAAGTGGAACTTTAGTCAGAAAATTAACCACTTCAGCCCCGAACGAATTTACCCCCTTCCTGACCAAAGCACTTTTTACGATATGACACTGCGTCGCTTTAACTAACAATTGCGCGTCCATGCACTGTTGTACCCAAACGAAATTGACTTAATTTTTCCCCACAAATAAAGCTTTCTTTTGGTGGTATTTTATTGCCTCTGCGGTTTTTATTTTTTGTGCTATAAACAAAAAAAGAGCGACAATTGTGAAAAAAAAATCAATACTTTTTACTTTTTGTTTTAATACATATCCAACAAAAAATTTTAAAAAACAAATTTCTTTGTCAGTTTAGGCCGATATATATCCTTCTATATATTTTTGTTAAAAAAATCCCAATAAGCGTATATTGATTGGTTTGCGCAAAAGTTATAGCGTCTACAAAATAGGGGATAGATTTACGCCATTATTATTATTATTATTTTTTTTTACTAGTAATGGCGGCGATCTGTCATTTTTTTGGAGATTGCGGCGGACAAATTGGAACACTTTTTTGGGACCAATGACATTTATACAGCGATCAGAGCTAAAAATAGCCACTGATTACTGTATAAATGTCAATGGCAGGGAAGGGGTTAAACTCTAGGGGGTGATCAAGGGGTTAAATGTGTTTCCTATGTGTGTTCTAATTGTGTGGGGGCAGGCCTGGCAGGGACATGACAGATCTAACTTCCCGATCACTGGAAACAGTAGATCGGTGTCATGTCCCCTGACAGAATTGGGGATCCGCCATGTTTACATCAGGCATTCTGCCTCTGTTGTAGGCGATCGCGGGACATCGAGTCTGCCCGACCCACTTGCACGCTTACAGAGCGCACTCGTCCACAAATTGTGCATGCACGGCCGATGTACCATGATGGCGGTTTGCGCAGCTGAGCCAACCTGCCGCCGTAAAATTACTGCAAGTGGTTAATTACTGCTAGACCACTTCAGGTTGGCCGGCCCCTTTTGCAGGTATAGCTATGTAAAACATTAAAAAAGAAATGCCTTAGAAGTGTTTAAAATTCAGTAATGTACTGTCTCACCCTGCGCTGCACATGCTCTGTTGCACTCTATTATTAGGCACTGACAAATTTGTGACAACCTTAAAGCGGAATTAAAACCTCCTATCCTTTACAGCCAAGGAAGCTGCTTCTGTTTGATCTGCAACTGTCATGATGCTGCACATGTGATCAGTTATGACACCAGCCATTTGAGGGTTGACAGTTTTGGTTGAAGAAACAAGCAAACAGTTAACAATCCTGACATTTCAGGAATGTCACTTTTTTGAAACAGTTAAATCGATGGGTTTAGTTCTGCTTTATGATTTACTTCTGCTTAGGGGCTCTGGGATTCAGCAAAATGGCAGCCTCCAGCAAGAAGAAACAGGAGCAACGCTGGAGGCAATTTACAGCACATGCACATTTTTGTAGAATTATTACTAATGTGGAATGTATGTTTCTTGCTAAAGAACATTATTTTTTTTTTTATCAAGTTGTTATAGGTAAAGTTCCACTTTAAAGACGTGTACGTATAGGCAACAGCTACATAATTAAAATACATCTGCATTTAAAGTGGAACTAAACTCCTTGATTTAACAGTTTCATTAAACAGTTACATTCAAGGCATGCCATGAATGATTACTGTGACAGTTGCTTTTTGCTCTCAGCCGATCTGTAAAGCCATCAATTGGCTGGTGTCAACTGCAGAAAAATCGGAGGCCAAAATGGCAACTTCATTGGCTATTAAGAATTAGAGGGCTTACTTCCACTTTAAAGGCCCTTTCACACTGGCTGTCTGATCAGGTCCGCCTGTACGTTTTTCAGGACGGACCTGATTGGACCCCCCTATTCACCCCTATAAAGCAGTGGATGTCAACGCTGACATCCGCTGCTATCCGATCAGATCCTATCTGCGAAATCCAGGCGGATGGTAGTCCTATATTCCATCCGTCTGGTGGATCAAATAGGATCAGATGAAAATGGACAGGACGTCCGTTTCCACCCGATTTTCTCATAGAGGAGAACAGGACTCCTGACCACGTAATTTAGCAATTGCAGCCAAAGTAACACAGCTTGGTTCAAGGCTTTGATTTATTAATGGAACAGCAGCTCACTGATGAAGTCCTCTCTTTAGCCTGTTCTGCGGATGTTCAATACAATGAACTGACAGGCTGGTGGTGACCACAGATATTTTTGACTTTTTGATTTTTATCGTTTGCAAACCCAGCGATTACCTGCGGATTGGTGCAGATGATAGTGGCTGGACGCAATTTATGTGAATCACAATCACTTTAGACAGTTCCTGGCTGTACGAACAGTCACACAGCTCTTTACAGACACTTATTATTCCAGACGCAGGGATCCACAGATTCTTGCTACTGGAATTTGCAGGATGAGCTAATCGCATGTGTGAATGGACCCTTAGTCAGCAAGCTCTGTTTGTTATGTTCACAGTGCTGTGTAATGTCATAAAGACTTGCTGATATACAGAGCTGTGCCTTCCTCTCCCAGTCAGCATGCTGGCGTGCAAGGTATTGCTGGAGACTAGTACAAATACAAGTAGATATAGTAATGAATACATAACTGGCTTAAATGTTTGTATTTTATCGCTACATACAGCTTATGTCTTAGGTTTAGGCTTGACAGTTAAAATCAGTGGTCAGGATTATATTTTTAGTGGTTAAATATTAGGTTATGTTTTAGCCTGGGTTCAGACCAATGCGATCCTCAGAGGATCAGGTTGCGATCACATGCAATCTCTGAACAGTGTGATTCAGCCATACACTTGTATGGCTGAACTCGCACAAAAAGAGGTACATGTACCTTTTTTTCCCCGCACTAGAATCACATTGCATGGGTGTTCTCACCCATGCGATTCAATTCATGTGCGAGTGCACAGTTCGCACTGAGATCTGTGAAGAAAACTGGGGGTGTCATTAACTCTGTAATGACACCCGCCAGTGGTTCGCAGAAAGCAGTGTGAACTGCCTGCAGGAGAGGAGTGATGCGGGAATCGACTCTATGATCGCGCTGGTTCCCGCGCCGCTCCTATGTGAACCAGGGCTTAGGGTTAAGATTTTATATTACGCTAGATCGGGGGTTACTGTTAGGATGTTGGGGTCAGATCAAGTCCTCTTGCACACAAGTGAAAAAAAAACACAGCACTGTATTTATTTTTTTACGAATATGAACACGGGTAAATTCTTGTTTAAGTGACAAGGCACACAGCAGTGTAATAACCTATAATGTAGCATTGTTTTCAGAGGCGCGAAAAAAAAATGAAACCTCTTAAACACAGAGGCCCGTAGATTGTGAATGGGCTGTTTCATAGCGTGCTTGTGTAAATGAGGTTGAAGTGTGTTTATGCAAGTACATCCAGTATCTCACAAAAGTGAGTACATCCCTCACAATTTTGTAAATATTTTATTCTATCTTTTCATGTGACAACACTGAAGAAATTACACTTTGCTACAATGTAAAGTAGTGAGTGTACAGCTTGTATAACAGTGTAAATTTGCTGTCCCCTCAAAATAACTTAACACACAGCCATTAATGTCTAAACCACTGACAACAAAAGTGAGTACTCCCCTAAGTGAAAATGTCTAAATTGTGCCCAATTAGCCATTTTCCCTCCCCGGTGTCATGTGACTCGTTAGTGTTACAAGGTCTCAGGTAGAGCTGTACGATTCTGGCCAAAATGAGAATCACAATTTTTTTGCTTAGAATAAAGATCACGATTCTCGCGGCGTAATATATTAAATATACAAAAAAATTGGGCTAACAGCACTGTTTAGTTTTTTGAAAGGGTAATTTTTCCAAAAAAATAGCGTTTAAAAGTACGCTGCACAAACAGCGTGTGACATAAAATATTGCAACAACCGCCATCTTATTCTGCAGGGTCTCTGCTAAAAAAAAATATATAATGTTTGGGGGTTCCAAGTCATTTTCTAGCACAAAATAATGGATTTTTATTTGTAATCAGCAAGTATCAGGAAAGATTTAGTCTTTAAATGGTTAAACCAAACAACTATACAAGGGGAGTTCATTCAGAGTTCATTCCTTTGAAGTAAATTACTTTGTATCTCTTTTAGCGTCTTTTATCAATGGTGATTCAGAACTTGGCTCTCTGCCCAGACTTGGAAGTCTCCCCTGAGACTCAAGTCGCTCCGACTTGAAAAGACTTCAGGCACTTGCATTGACTTTTATTACTGTCAAGTCGTGCTGAGTCGCCCCGCAAGTCGGACCCCATTAACTGCACTGAAAATCGCGGTAATGCCCAATGGAGATCGCAGGGGGAGGTGGATCGAGATCGCGATTTTAATACGATTAATCGTGCAGCTCTAGTCTCAGGTGTTAATGGGGAGCAGGTGTGTTAAATTTGGTGTTATCGCTCTCACTCTCTCATACTGATCCCTGGAAGTTCAACATGGCACCACATGGCAAAGAACTCTCTGAGGATCTGAAAAAAAGAATTGTTGCTCTACATAAAGATGGCCGAGGCTATAAGAAGATTGGCAAGACCCTGAAACTGAGCAGCATCATGGTGGAGACCATACAGCGGTTTAACAGGGCAGGTTCCACTCAGAACTGGCCTCGCCATGGTCAACCAAAGAAGTTGAGCTTATGTGCTCAGCATCATATCCAGAGGTTGTCTTTGGAAAATAGACATATGAGTACTGCCAGCATTGCTGCAGAGGTTGAAGGGGTGGGGGGTCAGCCTGTCAGTGCTCAGACCATACGCTGCACACTGCATTAAATTGGTCTGCATGGCTATTGTCCCAGAAGGAAGCCTCTTCTAAAGATGATGCACAAGAAAGCACACAAACAGTTTGCTGAAGGCAAGCAGCAGCCTAAGGGCATGGATTACTGGAACCATGTCCTGTGGTCTGATAAGAGCAAGATAAACTTATTTGGTTCAGATGGTGTCATGCGCGTGTGGCAGCAACTAGGTGAGTACAAAGAATTCAGGACCAAGACATTGTATTATGACAGCGGGACCCGGTGTTATAACAATACTCTGATCAGCGGCTGCAGCTGCTGATCAACAAAAGTTTCCCAACTTGTCCGTTCAGCAGAAGTCAATCTGACAATCGATTTCTGTCGACCAGGAACGGCCACACACACATTAAAATTAGGTTGTTCCTTGCTGAACCGGCTGAATTTAGTTCAATCCGTGACCAGCTTTACAAAGACTTGTTCCAACACAGCATGAGTTATACCTTATCAACATACAATGCAGAAAAGCGGTTTCTAAATTGTAACCCTTTGTTAGGACAGTGTTTAAATCTAGCTTACAGCTGATAATAGAGCTGCACAATTCTGGCTAAAATGAGAACCACAATTTTTTTGCTTAGAATAAAGATCACAATTCTCGCGGCGAGACATCATCTTTCACATTATTTAAAAAAAAATGGACTAACTTTACGGTTTAGATTTTTTTTTAATTCATTAAAGTGTCATTTTTTATAAAAAAATTGCTCTTGAAAGACCGCTGCGCAAATACGGTGTGACATCAAATATTGTAACAACCGCTATTTTATTCTCTAGGGTCTCTGCTAAAAAATATATATACAATATAATGTTTGGAGGTTCTAAGTAATTTTCTAGCAAAAAATAGTGATTTTAACTTGTAAGCAACAAATGTCAGAAAAAGGTTTAGACTTTAAGTGGTTAAACTGACCTAATTTACAGACCAAAGTTCTTCCCTTTGATCTACAAGAACCCAGAGATACATTGTTTGTTTATATTTGGCTGACAATGTTGTGAAACTTGGCAGGCTGCCTGTGTTATTTTTTTTGTCAGCTATGACCAGAGAACTCTCTGCACTGAATCGAAGAAATGTTGTATTTCACTCTGAAAAAAGTTTTTTTTTTAAAAGTCAGCAGCTACAAACACTATAGCTGCTGGCTTTTAATAAGGACACTTACCTGTCCAGGGTGCCTGCGATGTCGGCCTCCCGAGGCCGATCCATCTATCAGATCGGGTGTAGGCACCGCCATTGTAACTAAGGGAATCCAGCAGTGGAGCCTTCAGGCTTCATGGCTGGTGTCCTACTGCGCATGCGCGAGTCGTGCAGCGCCTTCTGAATGGCCCCGTCGTCTTCTGGGACACACACAGGCCCCAGAAGGCGGGGGGGGGGGAGGGGGAGAGAGGGGCAGAGCCATTAGAGGAAATTATGGGGCGGAAGTTTCCAGTTTTAATACTAAGGTAAAAAAAAAGATTGTATATCCAAAAACGAGGGGTGGATGGGTGGTCTTTCATTTAGGACCAAGTTCTAAAGTTGGGTGGGACTCCGCTTTCATGCAGCTCTAGATGATAATGAAAGAATTGCAAATATGGTACAGACAGGTTTAAATATGTTAAATTATACTCCCTAGCCACATTCTAATGGTTACAAAGCAGGGAGAGCATGCATTGAACGTTAAGCAGGTAAAAAGCACTTCAAAAGGGTAACAAGCCATTTTTAAATATTTTTTTGTTGTTGTGCTATGTTAATGGGAACGTGTAACAAATATAGTAAGTAAGTGTTATCCCAATTTGACTTCAAAAGTGGAAACAAACACAAGAAAAGTTGATGGATGCCATTGAGTACCTCCTTTTGAAACGCTAGTTTGCTTAAAGTAATTGTAAAGCTTCGTTTTTTTTCTTAAAATAACAAACATGTCATACTTACTTCCGCTGTGCAAGGGTTTTGCACAGTGGCCCCAATCCTCCTCTTCTGGGGTCCCTCCACGGCACTCCTGGTGACACTCATGCAGGTGCACTTCCGAGTTCTGCTGCTGCATCCATTGACACAGACAGCAGGACTCGGCCCTGCCCCCGGTTCCCGCATCATTGGATTTGATTGACAGCAGCGGGAGCCAATGGCTCTGCTGCTATCAGTCTATCCAATGAAGACTGGAGACAGTGGCTGCAGCTGCTGTGCTCGTTCCCGTCGCTGAAAAGACTGGGTTCAGGTAAGTAAAAGGGGGGCTCTGGGGGGCTGTTGCACCACAGAAGGTTTTTCACCTTAATGCATAAATGCATAATGCATAGAATGCATTAAGGTGAAAAACCCAGAGGGTTTACAACCCCTTTAACTAAAGCCTCAAGATTAGAAACACATTTCCTATTTCAGGTAACCCCACTATCTGCTACATTTGTCATACTTCAGGTACCTCATTAAAAGATATTTCATTTTATACTTTACATGCTCTGAAAAAGAAAAGTTATCCAAGAGTTAAAGTGGTAGTAAACAACAGTTAAAGAGAAAAAAAAAGTCTCCTGCAAGGCAATGTCATAATGTGCTAGTATGCATTGCATACTAGCACATTATGTGAGACTTGCCTTAAAACAAAGCCCTTCAATGCCACTTTGTCACCGCTGAGAAGGCTTCCGCTTCCATCTTCTCCGGGTTTGCAGTCTCTGGCTATATGAGTGGCCGGGGGTGCGATGATGTCACTCCCACACATGCTTGCGGGAACTGTCGTTTACAGCACGGCCACGGTGACGTCATCGGCTGCATACACTCTGAATATATCCTAAACCGTGCAAGTTTAGGAGATATTCACAGTACCTACAGGTAAGCCTTATTATAGGCTTAGCTGTAGGTAAAAGTGGTAAAACTGTGTATACTACCACTTTAATAATTAAACAATTTGAAGGTAGCAAAAGCAATGTACATTTTACAAAGAGATATATACTCCTCGTTCTAATCCTAATCAGACAAGTGAAATGTCATAGAAACTGGGTTCCTGGAATATTGAAATTACATATTACAAAATAGTATTATTTTCTTAATGACAGAGCACAAGCTGGAGAATTATGGGTAAAGAGTGAAAAGGTGACCTGTGGATACATTAGTGAGGACACGCGGGTGTGTATACATTTTTATACCTTTTTATAATGTTCATTGTTTGACTTCCTGTAATAATTCTACTTTGCCTCTCTCTCTTCTTAGGTCGTGTTTCGTTCTACTTCTGCCATGGTGTATATATTCATACAGATGAGCTGTGAGATGTGGGACTTTGATATTTATGGTAATGGTTTTGTCACTTTGGATCAGACTTTCTCAAACTTTTTACCCTGAAGGAACCCTCAAAATAATTTGGAGGTCTCAGGGAACCCCTGTTCAAAATTATTATATCTACATTTTATGGTAAAACATCTGACCGTTTTAAACACATGGATAAAAAAATATGGCATATCTGGAATATTTGACAACCAGAGCAGAATAATTTACAACACTTGGTGTGTCAATAATAATCCTAATGACCTCTTACATTGAATGTCAGTGGGAAGTGTTATTTTATTTTGGCAGTCATTGAATGTGGGAGATTAATATGTCTCAAGGAACCAGTGGTGGCTGGTGTTTTTTTTCTCTTTTGGGGCAAACAACCCCCCCCCCCACCTCCAGGCAGCCGGCGGCGCGGCACTGACAGCAGTGCCTATTAGAGCGTCTGGCTCTAATCACGTGCTTCAAAAAAACACTCCCCCTCCCATTGGAATCCATAGTCCTGGGCCTGATATATAGATCAGGGGGCTGGATGCATCGCTGGTGGGGCGGTGCCCGTGCATTGTCTATGAATGGGCCGCCACTGGAACCCCTTGCAACCTCTGGATGAACCCTAGGGTTCCACGGAACCCTGGTTGACAAAAGCCTGTTTTAAATTATGTAAACCTCTACTTGAAATTACTGAAGACTATGCTTATAGCCTCATAACAGATTTTTGGTTACTAGGGTTCCATGTTTCTAAGGCTAATTATGACAGAAGAGACCCTATTGGTCTCTTCTGCCATGAATGCATCCTTCTGCCTGTCAGTTGTCATGTTTACTGAGCCGCACATGCGACCATTTACGGCCCCTGAAATTCTCCCAAAAGTAAGCATAAATCTCATCCTAGATAGTTGTCACTGGAATATTTGTCCACATTGGATTATTTCACCTCTCATCTTTCTCTGGTAAGAACTGGTTTTCAAATGTCTGAGTCGTTATGGTTACCTCCTTTTTAGAGGTGCTGGGTTATTTCTTTACATTATCAAGTTACAAGAAAGTGAATGGCTAAACCAGCCAATGTATATCTGATGCTAAGATGTTAGTTTCAGGCAGACTTGCATTTTACAGTAGTTGTAAACCTTTACATATACCCAGTGAAGTGACTGGCCTTTGGTGATACACAGCTTGTCTGAGAGTTCAAAAAAAGGGGGCAGAGAGCTGAAGTTACACTCTGCAGAGGTCAGTGAGTAGACCTCTGAGAGCTGATTGAAGGGAAAGGACACACCCCCTTCACACAGCACACCAGAACAAAGCTGAGACTGTCAATCAGCTGGAGGTCCCTCCTCTGTCACCATTTTTCTCTTGTTGTCAGGAACACATTTCAGAAGTTATTCATGCTGATAGCAGAGGAACAAAGTAGCAGACAAAGGTGACACTTAGTGCACTTATCTGAGACAAGTGCACACTATACAGGGATACAATTTCTTCATATTTCATGTCTGAGGTTAAGAACCACTTCAGCCACTTGCCGCCAACGCTATAGCCATGGATGTCCTCCTGTTCACGCGATGCCCACAGAGCGCTCGGTGGTCACAGAGTCCTTGGGACTCGGCTGATCACAGATCAGGGTAAAGGGCCAATCACTGCGGGCCCTTTACTACGTGATCAGCTGTCAGCCAGTGATGGCTGATCTCGGAAGTAAACAGAAGCCTGTTATCGGCTTTTCTTTTGTCCTCACGCTGTCAGCGTGAAGAAAACAAAGCTGTTAACTGGCATCTGTTAGAGGGACATCGGTCCCCTTAATGCCCACCAGTGCTGCTAATCATTGCCCTCCAGTGCTGCTAATCAGTGCCATCTATCAGTGCTGTGAATCAATGCCTCATCCTCAGTATTACTTATCCGGCCACCTATCAGTGCCATCTCTCATTGCCGCCTATCAGTGCCACCTATCAGTGTCCATTAGTGCCACCCATCAGTGCAGCCTCATCGGTGCTTCCTGGTCAGTGCCCACCCGTGCTGCCTCCTCAGTGCCCATCAGTGCAGCCTCATCAGCGCACATCAGTGAAGGAGAAAAATTGCCTGGTTGCAGAATTTTATAATAAAATATGAAACATTTTTTTTTTTTTCAAATATTTGGTTTTGTTTGTTTAGCAAAAAAATAAAAAACGCAGTGGTGATTAAATACCACCAAAAGAAAGCTCTATTTGTGTAAAAAAAAGATAAAAATGTCATATGGGTACAGTGTTGCATGACCGTGCAATTGTCATTCAGAGTGTGAGAGAGCTGAAAGTTGAAAATTGCCCTGGTCAGGAAGGGGGGTATAAGTGCCCAGTAAGCAAGTTGTTAAAGAAGGGTTTTTGTTACAATTATGTGCTAAGAACTAAGACAAAGATTTTGCATAAATATGTCTTTCTCCCAATGAGGTACCCTTAACTTACCTTCGCTTGCTGTTTTGATCTGTCATGCACTGGTGGAAGTCAGTCTGTTAATCAAGTATCCAGACAATTCACCAATTTGTCCTCCCCTATTTTACAAGCAAAGGGAACTGCACTTACCAGTTTAAATTGGTGAGACTGTGACATTCCTTAATACCAGCAATGGGGTTGTAATATTACGGTTTACAAACCTGTATAGCTGTGCTGTGGGTACATCCACACTTCAATAAAAAAAAACAAAATCGGTTATTTTTCTTTAAAATGTGACTGAAGTTTCTTCTTTGTGTCTGGGTTGGGCCATTGTCTGGAAGAAGTGTTCGATGTTTGAACATTCATTGTCAATCTCCAAAAAGATATTGGAGAGAACAGAGCCTGGCCTGTAGCATCCATATTGACCACTGATTAGTAAAATTAATTAAATATTTGAACAGAATCAAGTCTTGTTCCTATTGTCTGCATTTAAAATCCTGGTGAGTAGGGCCGAATCCCCTGTAACCAACATCCTTGGCATTTTCTGTATGTAGGGCCATTTATTTACAATCTCAGTAAGTCCAATAATGGCAGTCTGTAAAATGTTATTTTATTTGCAGGTGACCTATACTTTGAAAAAGCTGTGAACGGATTCTTAGCTGATTTATTCAACAAATGGAAGGTAAATGTCTTGTAATATTTTTATTACAAGAGTCTTATTGTTTTTATCAAACAGGGTAAATGTTCTACACCAATGTTCCAAAATACAAATGGAAGCATTTGACAACAGGGCAGTGTCAAGTCTAGTGCTTTGAAGGAGGTTTGTGATCCGAATTACCAGCAAAAAGCCTCTAAGCAGATAAGATTATACTGTATAATAGCTGAAACGGAAGTTCAATCTGAAAAGTACCTGGGTGAGTCTTAAAAAGAGGAAGGAGAAAGAAGTAAGGGGATGGAGGGAGGAGAAGAGATAAAGGGGTGGGGGGGGGGGGGGGGTAAGAGACAAAGAGCCCTCACATTTTTTTGTAGAGGTGAAAGTATATCCCTGGCTGGGGTGCAGGCTTATCCTGATGCCAATCCAGAGGGCTAGTAAATCTATAGAGGAAAGGATCACCACTACTCCTGAGCAGCCCAGGTGAGCAAATGATAAGGAGCAGTCACAGCCTACATGTCTCCACCACACCACACTCTCTCTGATACATTTCACCTTGCCCATTGGGGCTTAGTCATAGGGTGGGAGCTTAGAGCAGGATGAAAGCTTTTATGCATCATTAGCCGAAGGGAGAGAACAGCGATGAAGGATGAAAAACAGATGCCAACATGGTAAGGACAATCAGAATTAAAGTAGAACTATGGTCAAAATGAAGAAACCAATATGTTATGCCCCCATACAGTCTGTTAAATATGTCACTGATTGTTTTTCAAAAAGCAGTAAGGATGTTGAGATCTCTACCTTGTCCCCTGCTGTCATGTGCACTTCCTTTAGTGAGGTGACAACTTTACTTCCTGGTTTTCGAATTGCCTGTGTTGAACAGAACACATGTTGTCCCCATTTGCGTCTATGTCTCTCTGTAGAAACGTCCTGACATCACAGGGGGAGGGGCTTCTATATCCATGGAAATCTCAGCCATTCATTCTACAGACAAGTCCTGATTAGGCTCTGCCCACAATCGGCCAGTGAAGCCCCGCCTCCTCCCACCTATGTCCCACCTTTGCCCGCCCACTGCCCTGTATCTATACAGTCAGCTCCTAAGTTTGATTTTGTTCTGCCAGTTTACAAATTATCAGAGGAGAGCAGGCAGGGAGAAGCACACAGATTAATAGACTGATCTGTGTGGAAATGAACCTGTAATGACTTATACTGTCTTACATAACACACACACAGCTATTGATTGGCTGATGGGTGTGTGTTATGTAAAATAGACTTAACGCCATAGAAAGCTGGAGGACTGAGAGACAAACCACTTCACTGACAGGAAATGCCATCTGACCTCTGCTCTGCTCTACTCCTCCCACCATCTCTAGCAGTGTATAACAAAGAAGACATGAATGGGAGATTACAGATCACACTTGTAGCTACATGGTAGGAAAATAATCATTTCAGTTATGTTTATTACCATGTGTAACTTTCAGGTCGTTATATGAGGATTTATTAAAATATGTATGTTACCTTTAGTTGTACTTTAAGGCCTCATGCACACTGGACATTTTTACAGCATCTGTTTTTGGCTTCAGACATTTTTTTCTGCAGTCAATAAACTCCCCAATATGTTATACTATGTTTCCATGCACACATAGGCTGTTATCAGCATTTTTTGGCAGGGGTGTTTTCTAGCTGGAAAAAAACCCCAGAAGTATTGGGTTTTGAGAGGAGTTTTCCTGTAAAAACACTCTAACTCTGAAAAAAGCTGAAAACAACTTTAAAACACAGAAAAACGTGGCTAATCGACATTTATAAGCGTTTTTGAACCATAAGCTTTTATGGAGTATAGTTAAGCTACAAAAAGCTAAAAAATGCTAAAAACCACTGAAAAACTCACTCTACAGCTACAGCTTTTTACAGCTAATGTTACTGGCGTTTTTATAACATCCAGTGTGCACGAGGCCTAAAGCTACAGTGGAAAACCAATGTATGAACAGAGTGCGATCAACAAATATAAAAGTGTCGTTATAAACCACAAAGAAAAAACAAAATAAATGAAAACGAGTATTGTGAGCGTGCGCACCGCCGGAGACACGCTCGTGCACTCACTGTGTCCGGGGGGGGGGGGGCAGGGAGTGGGAAGGGCGGCCTCGCAGTAGGAGAACGGAGGTCCGTGTATGTAAACACGGATCTCCGTTCTGACAGAGGGGGAAGGGATGTCATCACAGGCTTCCTTTATATGGAAGCCGTGATCGCTCCCCTCCCCCTGCCATCCCAGCCCCCATACAGTTAAAACACACTGAAGGAACACAGTTAACCCTTAGAACGCCCCCTCCAGGTTAACCCCTTCACTGCCAATGGCATTTACACAGTAATCTGTGCATTTTCATAGCACTGATCGCTGTATAAATGCCAATGGTCCCAAAAAAGTGTCAAAATGGTCCGACATGTCCGCTGCAATATTGCAGTACCGCTAAAAATCGCAGATTGCCACCATTACTAGTAAAATATATAAAAAAAATAAAAACCCCATAAATGAATTCATAAACGCGGCAGCTTTTGCGCAAACCAATCAATAAAAGCCGATTGCGATTTTTACCAAAAATATGAGGAAGAATATAAATCGGCCAAAACCGATGGAAAAAAAAGTTTTTTTATAATTTTTTTGGGCTATGTATTTTAGCAAAAAGTAAGAAACGAAATTGTCGCTTTTTTTGTTTATAGCGGTGAACAAAAATGATGCAGAGGTGATCAAATACCACCAAAAGAAAGCTCTATTTGTGGGAAAAAAGGACGCAAATTTTGTTTGGGTACAATGTCGCACGACCGCGCAATTGTCAGTTAAAGCGACACAGTGCCGAATCGCAAAAAGTGCTCTGGTCCTAAACTGGGAAATCCTTCCGGGGCTGAAGTGGTTAATATACAGCTTTGAAATCAAATGGTTAAATCACCCCACTGAAGATTCTATTTAATATCTTCATGTACAAAACCTCATATTCATTTTAAAAACCCTATAGCTGGCCATACACCAAATTTGTTCATTACACCTGCAGGCAGAAAAACTAACAGATTCTTCCATCCTTGCTGTACAGCATGTATGGATAAATCTGCTACTGTGGCTATTGTATGTTGACAGGTGCTGTTCGGTCGATGGACCTAATTTCTCCTACATTCACTGACAGACGCAGCCCTTCATTGACAAGTGGGGTTATATGCACATCCTACCAGGAGTAGACTAGGCAAATAGAGAGAAAGCAAGCTGACCCCTCCCAGGGGACCATCCTCACTCTAACATATAACCCCCCTGCTCTGCATAGCATATCCGTTTTATTATGCCTAGTGCAAGGAGTTAGACCTGGTTCCCTTATGGGATCTGCGGGTTCACTTTTTTGCTACCGCTTATTGTTTTTCTCAAGCTATCTGATGAAGACTGCTATCAAGAAGCCGGCTGGGGCATAGAGGATAACCAGAATCATGAACTTTCCCCAGCGCGGCCAACCGATGCGAGTTACCCTTAGCCTTGGCGGGGTCCGCCGCATCGTGCCCGTTCCGTGCGGGTGGGCCAGTGGGTGATCCCCACTTGCGCTTAGTGACCGGACCTTGTTCCCGTCCAGGGGCCTGTGGCCTGCAGCATCCCTCTCTGGCAGTGGGAGGAAGGTCTGCAACCGGGTGGCTACCCGCTACGCCCGTCGGACTGGTGAGTAACCCCCACTCCCCCCTAGGGGCATGGGGGGGCTGGGCGATTGTTAGCGGTCTGGGCCGGCCGGTGGGGGTTTTTATTCTAGGGCTCAGGTCTCCCCTGGATGTCCTCGCCCCCCCTCCTACACCCCTTTCCCCCCCTCCCCTGCACCGCAACCCGCTGCTTAGATTTTGTGGTGGATCACCGCCATTTTGTTGGTGTTTTGGCCTCTAGTGTCGAACGGCTGCCATTTTGCCGTAGTCGCGGCCTGTATTACTGGCTTTGGGCCCCTTGTGGCCGCTCGGCGGCCATTTTGGATGTGCCTGGGAAGAAAAACGTGCGTTTTAGCCGATGCTTCCTCTTTCACCCTGGGACAGCGTGGATGGCAGCACAGGCGGCGCAGGCTCTCTGACTGGGGGTCACTAGCACTCCTACTGGGACGCAGCGCTTTGAGAGGCAACAAACAGCAAGTATAGCTGGGCTCTCCCTGGGGTGCTGGTAGCGGTGGGTGCAGTCCTCCTGGGTTTCCCCCCTGGTTGATCTGTGGGACAGCGGTGGGGCTGCATTGTGGGGGTGTCAGGGCCTTTCCGCCTGTCAGTGTACGGGGGGCGCAATGGCGGCTGAACCTGCGGGTCCTTCCAAGGAGGAGCCAGCGGAAGCGCAACCTGCGCTAGGGACTCTGGTGTCCCTGGACCGGTTAAGATCAGTATTTGGGGAATTTTTTCCCCGGGAGGTGCCGAGCCGTGCTAAGGGGGTCCCTAAAAAACGTCCACCCCCTCCACATTTATCGGGGGAAGAGTCTGAGCCGGAAGTGGCCTCGGTGGTCACGGGGACCCCGTGGAGCTCTCAGAGGGTGAGCTGGGGCTCTCGGACGGCGAGGAAGACCGTGGGGCCTCGGTTGCGCGAGAGAAGGCGCTGGTGGCCGCACTGATCGCTGATATTCGTGCGTCTTTGCGACTGGACCAAGCAAGGGAGTCGCAGGAGACTGCATACGTTTGTGGGTCAGCTAGGCCACCCAGGTCCCCGAAGGCTTACCCTTATGATCAATTTTTTGACCTTTTGGTCTATAAGGAATGGCAGCGTCCACAGAATTCCTTCGCCCTGCCCAAACGCTTCGCTATACGCTACCCGTTTGAGGATAGTTTTGTGAAGAAGTGGCCATCCCCCGCAGTGGACCCTCTGGTGGCTCGCCTGAATAAGGCAACGACCATTCCCTTGGAGGGGTCCCCCTCCTTTAAGGATCCGGCCGATAGGCGGACGGAGGCGGTGTCCAAAGCACTTTTCTTGTTGGCAGGATCAGCCATGAGACCGGCTCTGGCGTCAGCTATGGCGGCGCAATCTCTTACCGAGTGTGCGACTGAGTTGCAAAACGAGTTGAGCTGCGGGAGGCCGCTTGAGGCATTGCAGCGAGCGGACCATCTGATACAGGGTCTTCGGTACCTGTGTGACGCAGCTCTGGACCTGCTTCCCATGTTGTCTAAAATGTCTGTTTTTGCAGTCATTATCAGACGGGTGCTTTGGTTACGCTCTTTGACCATTCGTCTAAGAAGGGTCTCACGGATCTCCCCTTTCAGGGCGGTCGGCTCTTTTGGGCACGGTTGAATGAAATCATTAAGGATTTCACTGGGGGGAAGAGTACTTTTCTCCCGGAGCCCAGGCGGCGGGAGTTCCGCCGTAAGCAGGGCCCTGCTCCTTCGGGTCAGAAGAGGTTTGTTCGTGCGCTCGGTGCAGTGGGCAAGGGTTCGAGGCCCGGCAAGTCTGCCTCGGGGCCCGGTAAACGACCCTGGCAGTGCAAGAGCGAAAAGGCAGAGGATAAGTCCTCCTCCACATGATGGGTTGCCCCCACCCGATTCCTGGGTGGGGGGCCGACTTCTGGGGTTCGCAGACAGGTGGACTGCCCGCATTTCCGACCGGTGGGTGCAGGAAGTGGTGTCCTCCGGGTACAGGATAGAGTTCAGCACTCTACCCCCAGACAGGTTCTTTCCGTCGAACTTGAGACTCCCTCAGGGGCATCGAGAGGCTCTCCTAGGGGCTGTCCAGGCGCTCTCCGAATAAGGGGTGATTGTGCCAGTACCTCCGATGGAAAGGTTCTGCGGATTCTATTCAAACCTATTTGTGGTGCCCTAAAAGGGGGGGGGGGGTCAGGCCAGTTCTGGACCTAAAGGCGCCAAACCACTTTGTGAAGGCGCGAAAATTCAGAATGGAATCCGTCCGTTCGGTCGTGGCCGCCCTACACCACAGGGACTTCATGGCGTCTCTGAATATTAGGGACGCGTACCTCCACGTTCCCATTTGTCTCCGGCACCAGCGCTTCCTGCGCTTTGGTGGCTCCGGTGCTGGCGTTATTGAGGCAGAGAGGCATCGCGGTGGTAGCTTACCTCGACAAATTACTCCTGAGAGCGGAGCCTGCCTCGGCTCTGGAGGAGAACATGGCTATTACCATGGCCTCGTTGAAAGACTTCGGCTGGCTGATCAACTTGCAGAAGTCGACATTGACCCCGTCCTGTCGCCTGGAATACCTGGGCTGATTCTGGACACGGAGAAGGCGAAGGTGTTCTTACCTCCGGCCAAGTTACTGAAGCTGCAAGCAGCGGTGCGAACCCTGCTGTCACGCCGGTGGTACTCCTTACGGTTCTGTATGCGGGTGTTGGGGCTCATGCTCTTGGCCTTCGAGGCGGTACCTTACGCCCAGAGTCACACTCGGCTCCTGCAGCGAGCG
This sequence comes from Glandirana rugosa, assembly GCA_018402905.1. NCBI lineage: Eukaryota > Metazoa > Chordata > Amphibia > Anura > Ranidae > Glandirana > Glandirana rugosa. Next base: position 750,759 of record BLSH010073047.1, on the reverse strand, counting down.
ATTCTGTCACGGTGGGACAAGGACCGCTGTCCCTGGACCAGCTGATCAGATTGGATCATCAGACCAGAGGATCGTTGGCCTGGTGGCTTCGGGCTCCGACTCTAACGTCGGGGAAGTCGTTTCTCCCCCTGAATTGGTCGATAGTCACGACAGACGCCAGCCTATCTGCTCAGGGCCGTTGGTCGGCGCAGGAATCCTGCCTTCCGATCAATGTTCTGGATTTGAGGGCGATCATGCCCTGCCTCTCCCACTGGACGGTAAGGCTGCGCGGCCTCCCGGTTCGGGTCCAGTGGCGTACGTGAACCATCAGGGAGGAACGAGGAGCTCAGCAGCGGCTGCGGAAGCGGCTCTCATTCTGCGATGGGCAGAACTCCACGGGCCAGCAAAATCCGCCATTTACGTTCCGGGCGTAGAGAATTGGCAGGTGGACTTTCTTGGTCGCCAGACACTGGATCAGGGGGAAGGGTCTCTACATCCAGAGGTGTTCCGCCAGATTTGCCACAAGTGGGGCACGCCAGGTGTGGACCTCATGACGTCCCGGTTCAATCACAAGGTGCAGACCTTCGTGTGCAGGACGAGAGACCCGCTGGCGGCTGCCACGTACGCGTTGGTAGCGCCTTGGGGTCGTTATCGGCTCCTGTACGCCTTCCCTCCCATCAAGCTTTTACCGCGACTACTGCGCAGAGTAGAAGCGGAGGGGATTCAGACAATCCTGGTAGTTCCGGATTGGCCTCGGCGCCCTTGGTATGCCGACGTGGTCCGAATGGTGGCAGATGTTCCTTGGTGTCTTCTGCTGCGCAAAGATACGCTGTCTCAGGGACCCATCTTGCGCCCTGTTTTACCCTCGCTGGCTTTGACGGCTTGGCTATTGAGTCCCAGGTGTTGAGGGATAGGGGTGTCGCTGACTCTGTGATCCCTACCATGCTTAAAGCAAGCAAGTGTACTTCGCGCAAGATTTATCATCGCACCTGGAAGGTCTTATGTTGTGTCCCAGGTCCTGGCTTTTTTGCAGCAGGGCCTGGATAAAAAAATTGGCATTGAGTACTCTCAAAGGTCAGATTTCGGCTCTGGCGATTCACTTTCAATAGCCTTTGGTGTCACATTCGTTGATTCATATTTTTTACAGGGTGTACGACATGTAGCTCCTCAGGTACAGTCGCCTTTAGCGCCGTGGGATTTGAATTTGGTGCTTTCTGTACTGCAGAAGCCGCCATATGAGAAGATCAGGGATATTCCCTTACAATTGCTGTCGCAGAAGGTGGCATTTTTGGTGGCCATTACATCCGCTAGGCGGGTGTCTGAGTTGGCAGCGTTGTCCTGCAAGTCTCCGTACCTAGTCCTTCATAAGGACAAGGCGGTCTTGCGCCCTTCTCCTTCGTTTTACATTAATCAAGATATTATTGTTCTTCCTTCATTATGTCTGTCTGCACCCGTCGCATCCCAAGAAATTCGAGTTACATTCCTTGGATGTCGTGAGGGCTTTGCGGGTGTACTTGGCGGCTACAGCTTCCTTTCAGAAGTCTGATGCGTTTTTTGTGCTGACGGATGGTCCGCGCAAAGGATTGGCGGCCTCGTCGGCCACTGTTTCCTGTTGGATCAGACAGACCGTGACCCATGCGTATACTGTTCGTGCTGCCTTTGGCCACAAAGTTTTGCAGGCAGCGGTGTAGGCGCGGCTGGCGCCTCCTGAGAGGACTCTGTTGGGTACAGTTATTGTTTACCCACCCCTCTTGACTGACACAGCTTTGGGACATCCCCACTTGTCAATGAAGGGCGGCATCTGTCAGTGAACGTAGGAGAAAAAGGGATTTTATTAAAACTTACCGTAAAATCCTTTTCTCTGAGTTCACTGACAGACGCAGCACCCACCCCTCTGTGTTGCGTTTGTACGGCTTGTTACGAACTGATATGCTATGCAGAGCAGGGGGGTTATATGTTAGAGTGAGGATGGCCCCCTGGGAGGGGTCAGCTTGCTTTCTTTCTATTTGCCTAGTCTACTCCTGGTAGGATGTGCATATAACCCCACTTGTCAATGAAGGGCTGCATCTGTCAGTGAACTCAGAGAAAATAATTTTACGGTAAGTTTTAATAAAATCCCTTTTTTCAGCCAGGTCTTTTGACAAAATTCAATTGAACAGTTAACTTTTGACGGAGCGGGGCTTGCAGAGTCACCTTTTTGCTAAAAGGTTTCTGTATGGTTTTAATTGTTAGGTGCATAAAAGGTCCACTCCTTAGCATGTCATAGTTGAGTAGGTATAAATCAAGGAAAAATATTGTCTATCCTCATGCACTAGGAGCCTTTCCTGTTCTGTTCTTGCATGAGTGATGCTGTCATCTGTTGTAAAAGCAGTGTAGATGCATTTTGCGTTTTTGTATTTTGCAATTTTGTTTGTTGGTATTGCTTGCTAGCTACTCCCCCCCCCCTTTTTTTTTCACACAAGGGAAGTAGAGAACTTCATACTCTATACACTTTTATAAAAAAGGGACAGAAGTTGTAATATTATACAAGCTCCAATTGCCTGGTGGTGCTGTGGTTTCTCCCAGCACCAGCCACTTTTCCATGGTACATCATGCATGCAAGTATTGCTGCTATCTGTGTAAACATGACTGGGTCTGTGCAGCAGTCTGACATGTCAGTACTACAATGAATTAATCAGAAAGCATTGCTGATTGGTGCACCATGCATATCAGGTATCCAAATGCAGTTTTGTTCTCATTGCTGTATGTTTTAAGCATAGCATATCATGGTAAATGGGTACTTATGGCAGTCTTAGTTAATGAATATTTTAAGGGGTATATTTATAAAGCGTTGGATGTGCCATTCATCAAACATTCACTACAGGTGTATTTTCCTGGTGCATGTGTTTTTAAATTAGAATAATAAATTCTTCTGCAGTGAATGTTTGCTGAATGATACATTCACTGCTTTAAACACATGCCCATTAGGCATTAATCTGTTTTTAAATGGGGAAAATTGCTCAATAACATGGCTCAAGCAGAGAAACAACGGAGACCAGTTAGAGCAATTTAAATTTAAATTCATTCTGTACTATCTTCTCTTTGCTCAGGAGAAGAACTGCAGTCATGAAGTGACAGTTGTACTTTTCTCTAGAACATTTTATGATGCCAAATCTACAGGTATGTTATATTTGTTTGCTGTTTTATATACTCCATGCATGCATTTAGAAGTGATTGTAAAGAGAACATAAAAAAATACAAATATGGTATACTTACCTGCTGCGTGCAATGGTTTTGAACAGAGCAGCTGCAATCCTCCTCTTTGCAGGTCCACCAGCAGCGCTCCGCCGCCTCCCCCCCCCCTTTAAGGGACCCCATAGCAAGCCACTTGCTATAAGGGCACTCATGTGGGCTTACTCTCGAACCACGCTCAGTGTGTTCAATAAAGTGAATGTAAACCCGAGGCTGCTACTGCTGAAGGGGGTGACATTTGCAAGGTAGGGATACATGCAGGAGGCTTGCATGTATATATACATTAATACTGTGCCATTAGTTTATACTGGGTGAGGGATAGGTTTACATCCACTTTAACAGATGCAGTGCGGCTTGGGCCCGCCCCTGCTACCTTCTCAATGACTGTCATTGACAGTGGAGTTGATTTACTAAAACTGGAGACTGAAAAATCTGGTGCGACTGTGCATGGCAGCCAATCGGCTTCTAACTTCAGTTCAATTAAGCTTTGGAAGCTGATTTTGCGCTCTCCAGTTTTAGCAAATCAACTCCAATGCGCCCGCTGCTGCTTCTGAGCCAGGGGAGAGTGAGAGAGCAGCGATGATGCTCTTGTGCACAGCACTCAATCAACACTGGGCTCAGGTAAGTATAAGGGGGCGGGAAATCTGCACACAGAAGGTTTTTAACCCTAATACATAGAATGCATTAAGGTACAAAAATCTTCTACCACTTTAATACAAGCAGTTCATTGTAGTTTGTTAGACCCTGCTTCCTGTAACATTACTTGTGATCTCTGTTTTAGATGAATTTCCTGAATCTCATCGTTCTAATGCCACTATCATCCAGGATCACAAAGGCAGATTCTATGAAGATTTCTATAAGTATAAACGCTATGTCTTCTTCTATGAACTGCAACACACCTTTTTAAAATGCGAACAAGCAAATTGATAAACCGTAATATGTAAAAAAAATAGCTATCACAGATATGCACAGGAAATTATCCATATTGCCTTTCTGCATCCTATATTACCAGCTATATCTGGTTTTACTGTGTCTCTGTTTTTGATTGGATCAGGGTAGTTGTGCAGAATGAGAGGCGAGAAGAATGGACATCACTCTTGGTGACTATAAAGAAGCTGTTTATCCAGTACCCAGTGCTTGTGAGACTTCAGAATGCAGGCAAGTGGGTTTATGTAGGTTTGTAGGCTCCCCCTCTAGATGTGCATGATCCCCATTACAGAAAAGAGAATGTATAGTGTGTGTGTATGAAACTAGGCATCTGGCACACAGAAGTGTCAGATGCTGAAGATTTTTCAACAGTCTTAGAAGAGTGAAGAATGGCGGTATGGACAGCCAGAGGTTAACTTATGAGTATTCTTTACTTTGCAGTCAAAGTATTTAATCTAGTGTCTAAGTCCGTTTTAAATTATGCATATGAATATTTCATATTTACTTATCCTTCTGGCAAGTGGTGCTCTAGGCTTTATTCTTATATGCTTATTAAGCTATCCTTAGACCCCCATACACACTATCCAACTTTTGTTGTCAGATTTCCTTCAGATTTACTAAAACCATGTAGTGCAAGGGCCTGCCTGGTTACATACAAGTTGAAACTCCTAAGGTTTGACCTCCTATTTATATGGTTTTGGTAAATCTGAAGGAAAAAATCTACAGAAAATTGGATAGTGTGTATCCAGCTTTAGGCTGGCCATAGCTGACTCGTGTTTTTTCAGTCATTTGGCGGGTTGATTGGAAAAAAACAAAACAAACGTATTTCTCCATCCACACAAGCAAGGTGGATGGTGTAATCCACCCTTCTGTGCCTTTGTATTCTGACAGCAAGCCTCCTCTGCTGTCAGAATATGGAACGAACACACCTACCTCTTTATGCAAACAAAACAAAAAAAGGTTAGTTGGGCGGTTTACTGACTTTTTTGTGCTCAGTCGATACCGGTCGGATTTCGACCTATGTGTGATAGGTTAAAAGACATCTAAAAAAGGAAGTCTAAATGGTTTTGGTATATTTATCCTCCAGTTTGGAATCCTCAAAGTTGAACATACATTGGTCCGTCCGGGAACGTGATGTACCAAAATCATTTAGACTTCCTTTAGACTGTTGTTTTCAACCTATCACACATACCCCCAGATTCCTATCGAATTATTCGTATATTCTTATTTCGGATCTCGTGGTGAAC
>BLSH010073047.1:710345-740033 GCA_018402905.1 Glandirana rugosa | reverse complement strand
CTGGCTAAAAAAATAAAACATTGCAAATAAAATGTACTCAAAACAATTGGAGTTTTCATATAATAGGTAGTACATAGAAATCTTCATTTTCTATTTTTAGAGTCTTTTCCACCTGGACACAACTCAACCTCTGACCAGGGGAACTATCTGGAAGCTATTAATCTGTCGTTTAATGGTATGTTTGGAAAGTTAGGGTAGAGTTTGTGAGCTGTATCATGACAGTTTTATTCTAGCTTATATTATGTATAACATAGTCTTTTGTGTGTTGCTTTACCAGTGTTTGACAAGCACTATATAAATCGAAACTTTGACCGCACTGGACAGATGTCTGTTGTGATCACCCCAGGAGTTGGAGTTTTCCAGGTTGATCGGTCTCTCATGATTCTGACCAAGCAACGCATGATTGATAATGGTGAGAAAGCTGTGCAGTTTGGTTTAAATACAAACTGATGGCACACTTGAGCTTTATCTTAGTTTGATCATAGGTAACGTGATATTTTCAAGTGATGTCATGTAGGGAGTGAAATATTAAGCAGAAATGAATATTTTTGATTTTCAGATTTCCAAGTTTTTAAAATCTGTAGGACTCTTTAGCACAAATTCTTATTCCTTGATAATAAGATACCATTATGAGATGAAAACAAAATTTGGAGTAATTCTCTGCTGTATTGGCATCATTAAGGCCTCTTTCACACTTGTGCGGCTTGTCCTGTGACTTTAGACTGCAGAGTCGCATGACAAGTCATTCCCCATGATTTCCAATGACAACCATTCATATATGTACGACTTCAAGTCGTGCCTGCACTGCTTTGGTCCAACTTTAATGTGAGTTGAGGTCCATAGACCTCAAGTTTGCACAGACATTCCCTGAAATCGCATCAAAATCACGTGACTTTTAAGTCGCGGCAGTGTGAAAGGGACCTAAAAGAAAGCTGTGTGTGGCCACCTTTTCTTCACTGTTCAAGTGGAACTAATTAATAAATATTTCAACAAATGCCCCGCCATCTTTCTCAATACTTATTTTTAACTAGAAAAGCAAAAATCTGATTAAATGCATACATTCTGGTAGCTGGTAGAAATACAGCCCCTCAGCTTTCTTTATACAAGGTTATTTTCGGGCACAGTGGTGTGCAGACGCACGGCAGCTGTAAAGACTTATATAGGCTACCTGTTGCTCTGTCCAAGAAGTGATGTAAAGAGTTGCAGATGACATATTGAAGTCTATGCAGCTGCCATGGGCAACACTGCACCAGGCTGGGGGTTTTTGGGCATTTGGAAGCGTTACCATCTTTCTCAGCAATAAAGATGTCTTTGCATGAAGAACTTTTTTCTACTGTTCACATGGAACCAATATTGAAGTATTTCAACAAATCTTGCCCTACTCCCCACCATTCCATCCTCATCAATATTCTAACTAGAATTGCAGAAATCTGATGAAATGCTTGTGTCCTGGAGTCTGGTAGACCTACAGTCCTTCAACTTTCTTTATAAGGTTACAGTATTTTGGAGCATAGCTGTGTGCAAGCATGAGGCAGCTACACAGATATTTATGGACTGCCTGTTGATCTGTCCAAGAATTTATGTACAACAGAGCACATAGAGGTCTTTGCAGCTTCCTTGGGCAGCACTGAATCAAGCTGTTGGTTTTGCAACTTCTAGAGTACAAGCATTTGAACAAAGCATTTTTGCTGTAGTGGGTTGTTGGAGAATGCAAGAGTTGCTTTGGCATAAAGATTTTCTATCATTTCAGTTCCACTGGATATTTTGAGTAATAACAGTATTCTTAGCAGGCATTAAATGGGCTTTAGAGACACTAGCACTTTGCCCATTCAGGGCCAATGTAGCAGTGTCTGTGAAAAGACCCCAAGACCCCATAGCCTCCAACCCACTGATGCCTATTCAGTAATCTCCTCCCACTGCTCTTGCCTCTATTTCAGCCAGCACAAAACATTCCAGGTATGCTTCCCTTTATGGGGGTCCATGTGACCTCCATACAAAGAAGTTTGCATCAGTGGTCAAGGGGTCTGGGTGACCTTTGAACAAGACTTTTTTTAGGAAGTAGGAAGTTGGGTTTATGTAAAGTTGAAAAGCAGAAGCTTAAAGTGTAACTAAAGACAACTTTTTTTTCATTTTGCCATCTGTGTCCCATAGGGGAGATTTCCCTTTACTTCTTGTCCCTTAGCCTAAACAGGAAGTGAGAGGAAATATCTCAAGTGAAGGAATCCCAGCATGATGCCAGGGTCACCAGAACTAGTGTCCGCATTGGGAAGATTCCCCCTCTATTAGTGTTCTGATGTCAACTCAAAATTTGGGATTTTCTTTTTTACTTTTGATGATATTGCTAAATGGAACAAATGGAAAGAGTGAATCTCCCTAACAGGGCCACAAGCAACAATAAAACCCTGACAGGTCTTCTAGGGGCCCTTTTAATTTGTATTTAATGTTTGCAGGAATCGGTGTAGACCTGGTGTGCATGGGAGAGCAGCCCCTTCATGCGGTGCCATTATTCAAGGTAAAAATTCTACTCATCTCAAGAAGGATTCTTTTTCAACTAAGCAGAATACTTAGTACAAGCCTTTAATACTCCTTCATTAACAGGCCAGTTTTCAGTGCCATGTTAGTTTGCCTGACAATTACCCTGTCATGCAATTCTACATAAATGAGTTTTATATAGTTTTTGAGACAGAGCTTTCTTTTGGTGGTATTTAAAAACTGATGTTTTTTTCATGTTACTATAACAAGAAAAAAAGACCGACACATTTTGAGAAAAAAAATCAGTTTCCCTACTGTTGAGAGAGAAAAAAAAAAAAAAAACAGAAATCTAGGAAAACCCCCAAAATTACCCTTTTTTGGAGAGGGGCATCTTAAGGTTGTCTGAGTTTTTGACACAATTTTTTGGAAATGAAGAAACCTCCCGGTACTGAGGGGGGTTAAACATAGCTTGAGAATGGTTCACTAGATACATCAATTTACAGGACATAAACCGTGGAAGGAAAAAGTGAAGAAATTAATGTTCTGGTAGCATACAGTGGCTGGATGGAGACGAAGAGATTAATTTTTAGATTATCTGCATGATAAGGAAAGTGAAAGGGTTAATATACCGGTAACATGGAGACAGGATGGTGTTAGTATGTGTAATGGAGGCTGGAGTCATGAAAGTTTAATGAAAACAATTAATTGAAACAGAATGAATGAATCTGCTGGTTCATCTATTCATCCAGTCCTCATTCATAAGTACTCAATCTCTCGCCTTCCCCAGTTGTAAGGGGAACGGCAGAGATCCACACTGTAAACAGTACATGGTGATCACTGTGATGACAAATCACAAGGATCACATGGTACCCAGTCCCTTGAATCTGCTGGGTGCAGTGTCTCTGTGCACCGACCTGTCTAATGACAAGCTCAGTACACAGCAGTTATTGGGTGGGTCGATCACCGGACAGCTATTTTATCTAGTGCCAATCATAAACCGCACTGGGAATATAAAACTGTGGTTCTCAACCCTGTCCTCAAGTACCCCCAACAGGCCATGTTTGTAGGTTTTCCTTTATCTTGCACAGGTGCTTTAAATCCGAGTCAATGGCTTGGTATTTTGGACAGCTATTTTATAAGAAAACATGGCCTGTTGGGGGTACTTTAGGACAGGGTTGAGAACCACTGATATAAAGGACTGGTGATCTGTCATTGATGTACAACGGTAGAAAAAGGGTTAAAGTAACCCTGTGCCCACTCTAAGGCTGGGTTCACACTACCGTACAGAGTGGCTCACAGCAGGGGTCTGGTGTGTCCCTGTTCACTGTTTCAGGACCGATTTGGGTCCGAATTTTTAGATGAATTTGGACCTGAAACAGACCAGAAGATGCACAGGACTCCTGTGCAATTAGTTTCGGAGCCGCTGCAGAGATGTGTGAACCGCCTTCATTGAGAGCTGGTCACAATATCCTGACACGCGAATTGGATGTGGGAAAATCCGCATCCAATTCGCAGTAGTGTGAACCCAGCCTAAAAGGTCAAAAATGGGCAGGAAATATGTTTCCATGCATGCTCTTATACCTTTCAGCATGCCCCTGGAGATGTCATACCTCTGTTATGCAAAATATGACTAGCTTCTGTAGCAGAGACCTCAGGCCCACCCTCTCCTGATCCACAAAATGAGTTCATGACCATAGGAGCTGATGAAGTTTGCATGATAATGTGTCCTAGGTTTCTAGGTTCTACAAGATATGTGCATGGATGCACCTCTTCTGGTTTACTTTCAGCATCCCCTGCTTGTCTTGAATAAACAACAGGACCCTAAAATATCAGATGCTTACACAGTTCTTGTTGTTGCAGCTGCACAATAAGAGTAGCCCTGGAGATTCTCGCCCTGTGGATGATTACAACATTCCACACTGGATTAACCATAGGTGAGAACATAAGCTCAAGTAATGATAGTCTTCCATTAGCACATAGTCTAATGCTGATCATCTTTTCCAGCTTCTACACATCGCAGAGTCAACCACTCAATAGCAGCTTCACTCCACGCATAAAACTGGCTGCTCGAAAGGTAAAATATAAGCGTCTACTAAGATTTCTCAGTCCAGTTGCTTTTGATTCTCACTGTGAATGGTTGACAGCTTGTGTTTCATAAAATGTCCATCCAGCTAGTGTTTTTGGGTCTGGAAAGGATATTGTTTGTGTCTGTTATTTTGATGTTGGCTTCTACATGTTTTAAGAATATTGTATTCCTTCCTTGAGTTTTGTATCTTTATATTTAGATGAGCAATGACAAAGGCAGGATTGGACGGGATCCATGTAAGTTTAATTTTGCCGTCACTTGTCTGTGTCCAGGATGGGATTTGATTTTCCAAGTCGGTTTGTTTAGGTCCCAGTTAAATTTGACTCCCTTATTTAAAACTATGACCTATGAGATGGGTCATTGTCTTTTTGAAATGTAAAACCTGTTTTCCATTACCAAATATTTTATATGTTTCTTTCCATTTTGTTTAAAGCACTAGGAAGCCCCAAAGAAACAGAGAATGCTCTACCCATACAAGTAGACTATGATGGTTATGACTCACAGGTGTTCAGATTGCCGGGCCCATCCAGAGCTCAACGCACAACCACCTTTAGGTAAAGAGAATGGCAGTACATATGATGATGGATATATTTTACTATGGTATATCGTGTTTTACTATGTTAGTGGATACATCACTTTTTTTATGCTCTTGGGTGAATGATGTCACTTTTTGATTAAAAGCTTAATAGCATGAAATGTTTAAGAATATCTTACTGCTCTCCTCTCCTTTGCACTATTACACATAATCATCATGCCAAAGTACTGACTTTTATATTCCTTAGCTATAGATTGCCTTTGAATAATAAACTAAAGTCATAGTATATTTTCAGTGAGTGCACATTTTGAGCTATAATTTAAAGTTGTTGTATACCCTTACATATACCCAGTGAAGTGACTGGCCTTATGTGATACAAAATTATGAAAATAATCATCCTACATAAGTTGTACCTGTCTATCTACAGCAAACTTTCCCCTACATCAGTGGTTCTCATCTCCGGTCCTCGGGACCCACCAACAGGTCAGATTTTAAGTATTACCTTGGGGAGATGCAGACTAGAATACTGCAATCACTGAGCAGCAAATTATATCACCTGTGATGCATTTCAGTTATCAAAACCTGGCCTGTTAGTGGGTCCCGAGGACAGGAGTTGAGAACCACTGCCCTTCATCCATTCAAAGTGCAGAATTTACACAGGATCTCTCCGCTCTGGAAATCAGGGGGTGGGGAGCTTAAGTTATATCAGTGAGAGAGCTGATTGGAGCGAAGGGACAACTCCGCCTTTATACGGCACAAAGGAGCAGAGCTGAGGATGTCACTCAGACTGTGCCCTCCCCTGTCACCATTTTCTCTCGGTGTCAGGAAAACTCATTAGAAATTATGCATGCGGGTGTGCTGATACAATTACCACTCTCTCGGTACATCGAGAATAATATATGTCCCTTATTAAAACAATTACAAGAACACACTCAGAAGTGGATGGACCTCCCACTGGATCTTATGGGTAGGGCCAATATTATTAAAATGATCTATCTTCCCAAGCTACTTTATGTCCTGGCCAATGCACCAAGTAAAGTCCCCAAATCCACCTTTAAACGCATTGACTCTATATGTACAACATTCCTCTGGTGGGGTGGGCCCCCTAGAATAGCCCTTGAGACACTTCGACTCCCCTCCCAACTAGCTGGCCTAGGCTTCCCTAATTTTTACTTATATTACTTAGCCTCTCAATTGGTGTACATCCACGACTGGTTACACCCCAGCGATAATAATGCTTGTACTAGTACGGAAGGGGCTATTGTCTCATCCATGGAAGCACTTCATAACGTGATTTAGAGAAACCGTGTCCCAGATAGACCAGGGACAGCTGTGATACACATGTCCCTTTCTCTATTCCGGACGATTAAAACCAAATTCGCTCAGGAATCGTGGGACGCATCACCGAACTTGCCCCTATGGTACAACGGTGTTCTAGGGGAATTAGAGTCTATACCAGATCCTGTAAGATGGACATCAAAAGGAGTTAAGTACCTGTGTCATCTTATTGATGCCAGGGGTTTTAAACCCTTCCGACAACTCCAGCAGGAGTTCGATCTCCCAAACTCTTACCTATTTTTTTATTACCAATTAAGACATGCCATTAGGGCACAATTTGGTAACCTAGACAACATGCCTCCCCTAGAAAAATTGCTCAGGGATCCAGTCGATACTAAACTCATTTCAACCTACTATATAGCCTTAGTTTCAGACATCAACCCCAGATTTCGAATTGCTCAAACCAAATGAACAAATCTAGATATACAGATTACGGAGGAGGATTGGTCAGAATTTTCTGACACCTTCAAATCATCGGTAATCTCCTCTAGAGACCGAGTGATTCAAATTAAAGTTTTCCACCAGTCCCATCTTACCCCACACAGACTCTATAAAATGGGTCTGTCAGCCACGGACACATGCTTCAGGGTATGCAGCCAACAAGCAGATTTTCTGCACTGGTTCTGGTCATGTCCGATAGTACAGCACTTCTGGAGGGATATTGGAACCTGTTTGTAACGTGGCTTTTTGGCACTGGGCTCTGCTTGTGGCATTCCCCCAGGCACCTAGAGTCCTAGGCTGTTAGCCACAAAGCAATTTACAGGTCCAGAGCCATGATACACCTGCAAATGTAATCCTGTCCCTGAGGAATTCCTGGAGAGTATGCCCCCTGGAGGGTCCAAGACTGTCTGGAATGAGACCTATTTCACTGGGTATTCTATTGGCACTTTCTGGTAACTTGCTGCTTTTGTTTGTTTGCCACAGGGCAATCTCCAAACCACCTTTGTGGTAAGTAAGGGGGCTTGCCTTATTGTAGAGCCTGTGGTGTGTGTACTTTTTGTCTCCTGTTGTATCTTTCTAAGGGCGTTAACACTCTGCCAATTCTGTGCTGCCCTCTTCCTGGTCTTCTGCTGTTACCCCTATAAGGGTAATACTGTGGAGATTCTGTGCTGCGACACAATATATGTACTGAAAGCACTTTCTGGAAAAATGGCTGTGAGGCATTTTAAAATGCATCCTACATGTCATTTGTAGTGCACCCGCTCCATACTATCCTGTCTGCATTTGTATGACATTACTCCACCTTTCCTGCCTTCTGCCGAAAGGGATTCCCCACTGACTCCTTGAGCACATCACAAGGCCTGCATTCCTCGCTGCTGCCTATAGTAATTGTCACAGAGCCATAGAACCTCTTTTGTTCCAACAGATAAATTTTGAGTGCTTACTTCTACATATCAAGCGGTATGGCAGATCATAAGCGCAATGAAAGTTATCCTATTGGATTTAAAGGACATGATCCTCTAACAGCCCTGGGGCAGTTTGCAGTGTCCCTCTCTGTTGCTTCTGCAAACTCCGCTGTGGATAATGAGACGTGAAAACTATCCTTTTTGATGATTTTGTGCCTGAGGAGGTTCAGTCTGATGACATTATTCCTAAGCTTCAAAAGTTCTCTAAGGTTATCAGTCTGGGCTCCCTTACAAATCCACAAATTGCCAAACTTTTTTCAATATTCATCATTTGGAGTTTGCAATTTTTCGGAGATACTGCTCAGTTCACGTTTTTTTTTCCCACAGGACCAACTCTCATGGTTGCCAACTTTCAGTCCGTTTACGAACAGTTTGTAAAATCCGTAATTTTTGCATCTGTCTATGAATGTGCGTTACGGACATGCAGTCTGCATGTCGGTAATGGACATTCATAGACCGATGCAAAAATTACGTATTTTACAAACTGTAAATTTTCTGACATTGACAACCCTGCAAACTCCTTGACCTCCTTCCCAAGTTTGGACACTGCAGTCTATGAGCCGTCCAGCTCTCTGCTTCTGCATTAGAATTCTAGATTTGATGGTGGCCTCCTTGGAGGCAGTTCCATATTCCCAGTTCCGTTCCAGACTGCTGCAACCCAACATTCTGGTTTAGTTAGGTACAATTTTTGAACCTACCAATTCACTTGACACCCAGGCACATGTTGTCTTTGGCCTGGTGGCATAGAAATCCAGCCCTGGAGTGGGGGAAATTTTTCCTTCTATTGATCTGGAAGATTCTCTGGACATATGCCAGCCTGACAGGCTGGGGAGCAGTCCTTGCTCCCGCTGCTGTCTCAACCAATGAGGAGGAAGAGAATTGAGAGAGCCACTGCTCTCATGCACATTGCTAGATCAAGATGGGGCTCAGGTATGTATAAGGGGGGCTGGGGGGGCTGCTGCACTTAGAAGTTTTTTTTACCTTTGTGCATTTAATCACCATGATTACCTATACTCGCTACCCTAGGTACATGTGACAGAGTGACCACACAGGTGCACAACTGGGAGACAGTTTTCATCCTATTCTAGGATGTGCCTGAACAAGGAACACCAGTTATTATTCTTAAAAAAAAAAGCTGTACATTTAAAACATTCAAAAACCACTTTGAAAGTATAATAATATTTTAAAACATGATATTACAGTGACTTTAATGTAGAGGCTTGTGAATTCTTCCATTAGTACTTATCTATATATCAGGAAGTGTAGATTTATATTTGGCTCAGTGTATTATATTAAAGCTCAAATGCAGGTAGTTATACAAGTGAACAACATTCCACCAGAAGGAGGAAGGGAAAGGGGCTGTGTGATTTTTATGGTACCACAATAGGCTCACAAAGTCAAAATATTAAAATCAAAGTTTTTTCTTTTTCAATACAAAACACGCACAAATAAATGTTTAAAAGCAGTAGTGTACATGTCATTCCCAAAGGGGGAGAAGATTGGTTCAGATTCTCACAGTATGCTGGTAAGTGCTTCCCGACATGTTTCGCGGTGTACCCGCTTCCTCAGGAGAATGCACAATTTCTAGTGCATACTAGAAACAATGACATGTGTTAATATACATTTTTGCACTTACATATCTATGATAGCCAACAGCAGTAATGTCTTGTGATAGTACTAGTACAAATCTTATGAAAAAAGTGTGTTACATATATGTATGCATCGTCATATGCCAAAGCCTACCTGTGAAGCCAGACCACGCTACCAAGACATGTTCCCCCTGGGCAAGCATGGGAAGATACACTGGTAAAAATTATAATAACCATATTTAATTTATTATTATATTGGAGAAGTAATAATCCTAATCCTACGATTATAGATATTATGGTGATACAATGATGCCTTGTGATATATATTTTTATTAAATTCTTAGGCAAGATTATATTTGGTTCATTCATAAGTACAAAAAGAGAGTGAAGTTTACATACCTAGTTGTATTTATAAAAGGTGAATAACGCCCGCGGACCACTTAGTCCAAAGCGGGCAGAAATAACAAGGAGATGATACGGCGGTGGGAAAAAGAGCAGGGCCAGCAAATGGCAGCGTATGTCGCACAGGTGGTGCTTCAATGCTGTTAATCCTAGAGGAAGGACACATTTAAAATACACATGTATTATTATATATATAGAGTGTATTAATATTGGGATAATATGTGGATAATATTGGGTTATATGCTTTCCAAAGTGGGAATTTGGCAATGGTATACTAGATAGTGGGAGCTTGGCAATGGACCGGGTATACTAGGTGGTATAGGTGCTTTAATGTAGTTGATTTTGCATATCACCTATCTAAAATATGTATGAAAGCACATAGATTAGCCCATAATAGGGATAAACAACGTTTACCTATACAGTCTGAAGGTATACATAATTAACAGATAATCGTTACCTGTATATATGCTGATAAGGAATACATTTCCAGGTCCAAGGAACGCTCAGCGTCCTGGTAAGAATCCAAATTGAGTTGCACGGATCCCACCTAAGTGTACAGTTTTATATATCAATGCAATGACCGGTTTAAAGTCCATACTGCCTTCAACCGGTATCTATTGGTATCAAGAACATACCTTACACATACGCTTGTATCGCCTGCATCCACCGTCGCTGACAGCCAAACTGGCTGCGTGTGTGGCTTATATATCCTCCAACCTGGGGCGGTCAGCACGGCCGGCCTCAGGCTGATGAGGTCACCCAGGTCTGGCTACCCGACGCGCACCGCGTTGCCATAGGAGCAGTACACGGTGAAGGGGCGGAGCACTGTAATGACAGTGCTAATTTACCCGATGGATGTAGATGGAGTGAATCCATCAAGATGCCAGGTACCGAGAGATCGGATAGGGAAATCCCGATCACTGCGACGGCAAGGGCACATAGGGGGGTTACCAGAACACCTAATCTGCTAGGGTAGTCGCATGCTCGCCCGGGAACAGCGGCCCAATCACACCTGGGGGCAAGCAGTGGGATAGCAACATTAGGCAGTGTACTGACACAGGAATGCATGCAAGCATATAAATCACATCTATGACATAACAAGAATTACAACATCTGATTGGACCATCATACCTTCTACTTTGTATCATAGATAATGGTAGGTTCAATCTATATATACATATTGGATAAATAGATCCCCTAGTGATACTAGTTTACATTTTACATTTTTACATTTATTTCCATGTGGCTGGATAAAACATTCAGTGGCATGGAGATACTGGTTGCAGGGTTTAGCATGGATATACCGGGATATGAAGATGAAAACAAGCCAGAAGAAGGGGTGGGGGGGGGACGGACCCATAGGGAAAGGTAAGGATAATTAGATAAGGAGCCAGAAAATCACTGGTCGTGAAGTAGGTTGTAAATGAACTAATCCACCAAATTCCCAAAATGTCTCAGTTTGAATCATAAAAATGTTTGTAGGTCTGCATCTCGTTCAGCCCCGGAGGGGTGGTAGCGTTTAGGCGTTCTCACGTTGTAAAATGCGCCGGTCCCAGTTTCCTCCCCTTGGGTCCTCTGGGACAACACCCAGTACACTGAACAATACCACAGAGTTATCAAATCTCTGGCATAGCCCAATGTGTCTGGTTACCGTGGTTAAGATTTTTCCATTACAGGAATAATAAATGTGGTCCCCAATTCGTTTACCAAATTCTCGAATCGTTTTACCGACATAGAATGCAGAACAGTGGCATTTCATTAAATAGAGAACACCTCTAGTAGTACAATCTGCATGTTGGTGCAGTTTGTAAGTTTGTTGGTTTGTGAGAAGGGTAGTGGAGCCTTCCATTACCCAAGGGCATCTGGAACAATTGCCACATCTATACGTACCATGAGGAAGTTTGTTTTCCACAACCTCCGGCAAGTAGTGGCTTGAGACTAAAGTGTCACGTAACGATGTGGCTTGTCTAAAGACCAGTTCTGGATATGGTTTTACATACTTTCCCACCGTGTAGTCCTCCGTTAGGAGGTGCCAATGTTTCCTGACAATAGCCTTAAACTGATTTTCGTGGGCAGAATATTTAGTTATTTTAACTGTTGGATTATTTGTGTCTTTTTTGGTCTTAAATAAAAGGGAAATTCTAGTTTGGTTGGTAACCCTATTGTATGCTTTCTTTATAGTGGATTTGGAATAGCCCCTAGCCAATAGTCGCTCTTTTAATTGGTGAGCTTGTGTGTGAAAGTCTCTATCATGCGTGCAATTCCTGCGCAGCCTTAAAGTGGTTGTCAAGTCATGACAACCACTTTAAACTTCAGGTAAGCCTACAATAAGGCATACCTGTAGGTCCAGGAAATATCTCCTAAACCTGCATGGTGTCATCGGCACATGCGCACTGAAGAATCGGCACCCGGGGTAGCCCAGGTGCCGTTTCTTCTGTATTTGTGCCGTAAATGACGGCTCCCTTGTGCATGCGCGGGAGTGACGTCAGCACGGCTCCTCCAATCACAGTGCTGGAGCCCGTGCTGTGATTGGACGGAGCCGCATACTCGGAAGAACGATGTCGCCCTTCACAGCGGTGTGCCGAGACCGCTGCAACAGCTTCGTTTTGAGGTAAGTGTTTCATAATGAGCTAGTATGCTCTGCATACTAGCTCATTATGCCTTTGCTTTGCAGATTTTTTTTTTTATGGGGGGATGGGGGCCAGACTTTACAACCACTTTAAGTATTGAGCTTAAGGTATGCTATTCTTCAGAGGCGCTGGGTGGGCGCTTGTGGCGTGCAGGAGTGTGTTGCCTGCACGTGGTTTGCAATATAAGTTTGTGGTGATGTGTCCATCCTTCTCAAGTGTAATTTCAAGATCCAGAAATTAAATTTTTTTGGGGCTGATGTATGTAAATTTTAAATTAAATGTATTATTGAGAGCTCTTAACATGTTGCAAAGGTCTATGCGC
This sequence comes from Glandirana rugosa, assembly GCA_018402905.1. NCBI lineage: Eukaryota > Metazoa > Chordata > Amphibia > Anura > Ranidae > Glandirana > Glandirana rugosa. The sequence goes on along the minus strand of BLSH010073047.1, from coordinate 727,253 downwards.
GGGCCGGTCCATACGATCATGAGGTCGTCAATGTACCGCAACCAGCACAGGACCTGTTGCAACCATGCCGAGAATTCCTTTGGGAATGACATGTACACCACTGTTTTTAAACATTTATTTGTGCGTCTTCATGAGCATTTTTATTTCTTTCGTCAGGAGGAAGGCCTTTCTCAGCTAAGCATGCCCTTCTCCCTGCATGCCTGAACTAAGGGCAGATGGAAGAAATTTAGATGTAGTGCAGCGCTATCTCTATAATAATAGTAGTATGAACAAATGTATATGCCAAAAAAAACAAAACATATCATATATCTGAGTAGTGTAATCGCATTAACATATATAACATGTGAACCAATTTAACACAAAGTGCAATGACCATATATCTGATGACTCTGTTTCTTTAAACAGCATGCACAGCAAAACAGAAAGATAAATCTTATAATGTGTCTCAGGGCTGGACACATAGATATGACTAAATTATATATATAAATATAAATCACAATCTGCTGTAAAATCCTGTGCATGCTGTTTAAAGAAACAGAATCACAGGATAGGCAAGCACGGATAGCTATCTAAGTGCTAGCAGCTGTCTAAATACCATCTATTTATTGTCATCTATTTTTTGTAGACTGTTTTGCACATCACAATTAAACACATCTGAGGCCAGGGAATTAAATGGTAGCGCAGGAGTGTTCAATTATCACTGTTTAGGGGCAGATGGATTCCAGGAAGTAAATCATCTGCCCTTATTCAGGATGGCCACAGCTAGAAATGATAGGGAGATGTTTTTCAAAGTGATTTCACAACAAAATAAATCATGGAGACATGAATGGATGGCTGAATTTGCTTTGAATATAAAAAAAAAATAATTGGATAGAATTTTCAGTTTGTGATGCTCAGATACGGCTTAGTTCCGCTTTAAGTGATTTGGCAGCTTCTCATAGTAGAGCCACTGTTCTTCAAGAAGTAACAGTTCCAGTGCTTGAGTTTATCATATTGGATACTGCCTTGAAGGAATATTTTATTGATAATTTTCTTGTAGTTAGTAGTTATGGCATTAGTTTAATTTGTTTGTAAACAAGCCTCATGGGTGGTATATGTTTAGATTTTGCATTGTTTTCTTTATGTCTCATTCAAATCTCTTTCTTTTACACAGGCCAGTGAGAGAAACCCAGACGCGGAAAAGTTCCTGTTCTTACGATGCGTCTTGTAGCCCATCCCAGCAGAGTCGCCCCTTCCCAGCTGAGGAGGGACGGAGCCAGGCATCAGATGAGAGTTCCCTGGGCAAAATCTCAAACATCCTTCTCATTCCACGGCCACACCTCCATCAGTATGAAGCTAGCAGTTCTTTGGGATACACCAGTAACAGAGGTAAATAGTTATATTATTTGCTGAAAATAAACAAAACTGAAAAAATAACTCTTTTTGGGTGAGGAGACTTTTTACTTAAGTTACAGAAGTAATAGGTTAGTAATCATCTTAGAATAAGGATACCAACTTAGGGGTTGATTTTACTAAAGGTAAATAAACGGTGCACTTTGCAAGTGTAGTTGCACTCATTTTCCCCAGAGCTTAGAGAATGTGGTAATTTTTCTTGCACTTGAGTGGGTGTTCTTTACAGAGCAAAGCTTCACCACATTCACTAAGCTCTGGGGATAACGAGTGCAACTGCATTTGCACTTTGCCTTTAGTAAATTAATCCCTATACTGTAGACTTGTTAAACGGCGTACTGTAAGTTCTATGCTATGCTGAGCTGCCCTATGTAGAGATTATAAATGTAATAAAGAAAATGAATACAGTTGCAATTGTAAAGTATATGTACTTGAGGTAAATAAAGACTTTTTGCTTTGTTCTCCATTAATTATGTAAAAGTAAGCTAGTAATTGCCTTTCAAAATGTTATAGAGATCTTCTCATGGTTTAGTTGCTTGCAAACATTGGGTAAGCTGGAGGGCCTCGGCAAGGCTCCCTGCGTCTCCAGACCTATCTTTGACTTGTGAGAGACTCCACAATGGTACCACATGCATTCTGATGAGATAGACGAAAACAGGTGGCCTGGAGGTAGCCCATCCCTCCTTAAAGGTACAGGGACACACTGGACACCCAGCAAATAGCAAAATTACTGCAAATGTGTACGTGCGTTTAAAAGCATACTGTTAGTCAGGTCAATTTGGCTGGTTTCAAGCTGGTGGTAAATAGAGCTTGCTTTTTCCTTGGATTTTTCCTTGACTGTTTGTTGTCATTTGATGCCCTCCAATGTTCCTTACTATATAGACCAGGTATAGATGGAGGCAGTGGCTTACTTTGTGGACAGATCTGTCAGAGCCCCGCTTTTCTCTATGGAGATTGGATGAAAACAGATCCACCTGTCCGTTTTCATCAGATCAGATTCTACAGACCGATGGAAAATAGGGTTTCCATCCGTCTGGATTTCACGGATCGGATCGGAGAGCGGCTGATGTTAGCGGACATCCGCCGCTCCATAGGGCTGCATGGAGCGTCCGTTCAGGTCCGCCTGAAAAGCTGACAGGCAGACCTGAATGGAACGCCTGTGTGAAATGGGCCTAATGGAAAATAGTGTAAGATTTCATATTTTCGTAAGTTTTAAGTAGAATCTGCATGTAGAATAAAAAGGGTGCTCTCCCACTAAACCAATGTGTGTCTCAATAAATGCATATATATATATATCTATATATATATATCTATATAGATATAGATATACACACATTAATCCAATGTTCATATAATGATTCCAAAACTGTTCAAAAAACTGATCAAAAAAAAAAAAAGAAAAAAAAGGTAAAAAAAGTCCATCAATGTTGGTGATAATCTTATTCAGATTTAAAGTGCCAAGTGCTGTAACCCAAATCGGTGCAATCCGTGCTCCCCTCCAGTGTGCCCGTTCACTCACCAGATGCTATGGACTCCCATTACAGAAGTCGTGTTCGCTTTACAGATCAATTGGAATGCTGGGTTTAGTAGTCCTCCAACCAGGAATCTCCATGCGGGCCCAGTTTCAGCTGCAATAGACTCCCATTGCAGAAGGCACATACGCCCTTCAGATCAATGGAAATACTAGGTCCACTGGGCTTAGTAGTCCTCCAACCAGGATTCTCCTTGTGGACCCAGGTTCTCATCATGTAAGGTATATGGCAAAGAAAGAGGGAGTATATAGCGTAATTCCGTTTATTATAAAATGGTTTAAAAACATATGATTCCACTCACATGTGCAAAGTAAAAACAGTCTAAAATCAGTATAAACCAGAAACTGGAGGTCTGCTGCCACTTGCGTGTCACCAGCCGGATCTGACGTCAACTGATGCATTTTATGCCTCCCACAGGACGTTATCAAAGGCTATCACTGGGTGGTGTAAACTGTAGATTAATAGAGCTCAGTCCCTCCCTTCAACACCTGATAGACATTTTTTCCCCCATTAGGAAGTCCTAGGGTGTATTTGGCTTCATTCACTGTACCAGTCTCCATCTTGGTACACCCTAATATCATAAGTTTGTGTGGAGAAAATCATGCCTAAAAAACTTACTTTGTAATAAGTTCTTGATTACACTAGATTCCATATCCCATATTGAATATATAATATATTCAGTGCATACCAAAATTGAATTAATAAGATCAGGACATAAATCTTAAGGTGTTACTAAACCCACAACAGTAAAATCTGTTTGTATGTGCAGAATAGCATGCTTGCTATAATCACTGTGGAACTTAAGGGGTTAATCCCCTGCATTGTGTAACACGGCTCTTTGATCCTGTATAGACAGATCATCCCCCTGCTGCAGGTTCTCTCTTGGCAAGGCCGGATAAGACACAGTGAGGGTAGTCCTGCTGCACATGCTCAGTTTGGTCTCTATTGCTGGAGAGAACATTTCCTTGTTCTCAGAGCTAGCCAGGTCACATGATATTGGCATCACACATGTGGGCGTGTATACAGGCTGTAGTGGAAATCTCCTCCTACCTGAACACTCGGCACTGGGCAGACTGCAGTTTATCACGTGACCGTGGTATACAGATCAGCCAAAAAGATATATAGTGGCAGTATTTTAATGTAAAAAGAAGCTTTATAAGCTGTGGCACTGTGGGGGGGGGGGGGGGTTTTCATATTACTGGGTTTAGTAACATTTTAACCCACCCCCTCCCGCTACTTTTCCGTCATCTCCGCCACTTACCGGACCCGCCGGTAGCAGCGGAGATGTTCGCGTCCTGCTCCGTTCATGTCTGGGAGCCGAGTGAGTGGACGATGCCACCCACTCGGCTCCATAGCATTGCAGGGCGGAAGCGACGTCAAACGTCACTTCCACCCATAGCTCTTAAAAGAGAAAAAAAATATATATATAAATATATATTTTTTTCAAATTACATTTCATTTTTTTGTTATTGCATTTTAGTGTAAATATGAGATGTGAGGTATTTTTGACCCCAGATCTCATATTTAAGAGGACCTGTCGTGCTTTTTTTCTAATACAAGGAATGTTTACATTCCTTTAATAGGAATAAAAGTGACCCAATTTTTTTTTTTTTTAAGGGTGGTGTAAAAATAAAACAAATAATACAATTTTTTTTTTTTTAAATCGTCCCGTCCGAGTTCGCGCACAGAAGCGACCACATATGTAAGTCCCGCCCACATATGAAAACTGTGTTCAAACGACACATGTGAGGTATTGCTGCAATCGTTAGTGCGAGAGCATTAATTCTAGCACTAGAACTCCTCTGTAACCCAAAACTGGTAACCTGTAGACATTTTTAAATGTTGCTAATGGAGATTTTTAAGTGCCAAAGTGTGTCGCCATTCTGCGAGCTGGCGCAATTTTGAAGCATGACGTGTTGGGTATCAATTTACTCGGCGTAACATTATCTTCCACAATATAGAAGAAAATTGTGCTAACTTTACTGGTGTCTTATTTTTTAATTTAAAAAAGTGAATTTTTTCCAAAAAATCACGCTAGTAAGACTGCTGCACAAATACGGTGTGAACGTATTGCAACCGCCATTTTATTCTCTAGGGTGTTCGAAAAAAAATATATATAATGTTTGGGGGTTCTAAGTAATTTGAAAAATGATTTTAACTTGTAAACAGGTCCTTAAGTGGGTAAGTTAAACAAATGAACATCTCCAAGCTAATAATCTAGGCTAATAGCCCTTTAGTGGTATAATAAGATATTGCAACAAACATGTACATAAAGTGATACTAAACACTCATATTTTTTTTTTTTTCCCAATCCTGACCTTTTACAGTGGTATAATGTGAATTTACTAACCTTGCCATAAATTTCCTTTTAGAAGATACTTTTTTTGGGGGTCCGATTTACCCTCTTCCTGTGTTTCCTCTAGGCAGGTCACCCGTTTACAGGGGCCTTCTGTACGGGTCACCCGATCGTACATGCTCCCAGCACTGGGACTACAATCTTCAGGAGCCGCGGCTGTGCATGTTACTACAGCTCTGCTTCCCATGCCCTTTGAATGACATGTGTTTTAAAATAGGCTGTACTATCTATCGAGAACGATGCTCGTTCACGATGAAGTACAGCGTGGAAAAGCGGCTATGCGCATGCGCGATGCCGCTATACATCAGGAGAAATGTAGTTCACAAAGGTTGATGACGCAGCAGCCGGGAGCGCGCCGCTTCCAGAACAGGAAGCTGAACTAATCCCAAGGAGAAAGAGATTAAAATCAGTATGTTAAAAAAATATATAGAGGATTCGGGTTTTGAGTAAATTTATAGTTATTTTAAATGTTTGAACGAAATATAGAAGATATAGTCAAAAAAAATACCTTTACAACCAATTTAATGTCTGTAACCCACAAACATAATATATTAAATATCTACATATCTATGCAAAGTATAGTGTTTTAAATATTAGTATTCTGTATCCATATTATGCTAAGATGTAGTTAAGAGGATATTGGCCTATTTCTTCTCTACCCGAATACAATGTCATCCTGGTAGTATTCTATTAAGTGATGGAAATAAAAGAGTTAACATCCATCTCTACGTTTACCCCCCTAGGCGTCATCGTGCCCAGTAGGTATATCCATTTTGACTCATTCTGAGAGATGGTTTGCATTAAATGTGATCCCCTCCAATGTTTACTTTAGCAATGCCACAGAACTTGAGCTGCCTGGGGTGTCTTTTGTGGTGTAACCTGAAATGATTGGATAGACTGTGGTGTCGGAAACCTTTTTTGATGTTATTGATGTGTTCTTGTAAGCTGATTTTAAGTTGCCTAGTTGTTCTACCGACCTACTGTAAGCTGTAGCTACATTCCAATAAGTAAGTGACGTGTACTGTCACACGAGATAAAATATGGAATTGACTTCAGCACAGTGTTCAGTAGACAATATAGACAAATGGAGAAAGCAATACTTAAAAAGGACCCCATATTGTCAAAAATACTCCCAGAAAGACCACATTTTATATATAGAAGACCTCCTACCCTTAGGAACCTATTAGTAAAAAAACATACCCGACCACCCCCAAAAAATTGGTTACCTTTTTGGATGCAGAAGGGTTTTTCAGTTGTGGCAGGTGTCTGACATGTAGAACATGCCACGTGAACAGGAAAAGGAAAACTATACATTTTCCGTCAAAACGCACACAAAAAAGGTATGCGATAAAAAAATGTATCTCGTGTGACAGTATACATGTCACTTAGTTGTTGGAATGTAACTGCAGCTTACAATATGTCGGTAGCACAAATAGGCAACTTAAAATCAGGTTGCAAGAGCACATCAATAACAACACAATGGGGACCCCAGGCAGCTCAAGCTCTGTGGCATAGTCATAGTTTTAGTCAAAATGGATATACCTACTGGGCACGAGGACACCTAAGGGGTTAAATGTAGAGATGGATGTTAACGGTTTTATTTCCAACACTTAATAGAATACTACCAGGATGACATTGTATTAGGGTAGGGAAGAAATTGGCCAATATCCTCATAATTTACATCTTGGCAATGGCATAATATGGATACAGAATAATAATATTTAACACTATACTTTGCAGATATGTAGATATTTAACATATTATGTTTGTGGGTTGCAGACATTAAAGTGGATGTAAACCCACCACTCAGTATAAACTAATGGCACAGTATTAATGTATATATACATGCAAGCCTCCTGCATCTATCCCTTCCTTTCAAATGTCCTTCCTGTAAGCACTAGCAGCTCTGTAAAACTCTGAAATCAGTGGGTTTCTCTCTTTTGTGGAGTTTGGTGGGTGGAGTTGTGATGTCACAAGCCTCCCCACCCACCTCTATACTGAGAGATTGAGGAGGGAGGGAGAGGGGAGTGTATAACTTTCTCTGCTCCGTGAAGGAGATAAGCAAATTGCTTGTCACTCACAGAGCACAGGGCTGATTGTCTGTGTATTTCCCTGTTAGTTGGAAAGGTCATTACTCACAGTTGGATTAACTCTTAGTGGCAAGACTGGGCACAGATGACATGACATGCTATACTCTACCAGGCAGAATTATTAATTGAATTTTTTTTTCCGGGTTTACATCCACTTTCACCACCTCGCGCCACCGCCATAGCCGAATGACAGCTACAGCGCGGCGCTAAAATGCCGGGAGGACGTCTATAGACGTCCTCCCATTTGGCTCGTGCTGGGCGCGCTCCCGCGGGACCCGATGTCCGCCGGAGACCCGCGATCTCCTTCCAGAGAGCCGGAAAGGGGAACCGCCGATGTAAACACGGCGGTTCCCTGTTCTGTGAGGGGGGGCATGACAGATCTACTGATCCCCGTCACTGGGATCAGTTAGATCTGTCATGCCCCTGCCAACCCCGCCCCCCCACAGTTAGAACACACCCAGGGAACATAGTTAACCCCTTCACTGCCCCCTGCAGGTTAACCTCTTGACTGCCAATGATATTTATACAGTAATCAGTGGATATTTACATTTCTGATCGCTGTATAAATGTCATTGGTCCCAAAAAAGTGTCAAAAATGTCCGACATGTCCGCTGCAATATCGCAGTCCCGATAAAAATCGCAGATCGCTGCCATTACTAGTAAAAAAATAAAAATAAATAAAAACGCCATAAACCAATGTCCATAGTTTGTAAACGCTATAACTTTTGTGCAACCCAATCAATATACGCCAATTTTTTTTTACCAAAAATATGTAGAAGAATTTATATCGGTCTAAACTGATGAATAAATTCGTTTTTTTATTTTCGGATATTTATTATAGCAAAAACTAAAAAATACTGTTCTTTTTTCAAAATTGTCGCTTCTTTTTTGTTTATAGCGCAAAAAATAAAAAACACAGAGGCGATCAAATACCACCAAAAGAAAGCTCTATTTGTGGGAAAAAAAGGACGCCAAGTTTGTTTGGGTACAACGCAACATGACCGCGCAATTGTCATTCAAAGAGTGACAGCGCTGAAAACTGAAAATTGGTGCGGGCAGGAGGGGGTTTAAGTGCCCAGTAAGGAAGTGGTTAAGTATATGTTTGTTGCAATATCTTATTTTACCACTAGAAGGCTATTGGCATAGATTATTGGCTTGGGGACGTTTATTTGTTTAGCTTAAAGTTGTTGTAAACCCTTTACAACCACTTTTACCTACAGGTAAGCCTATAATAAAGCTTACCTGTAGGTACTGTCAATATCTCCTAAACCTGCACAGTTTAGGAGATATTCACTGTACACGTTTGTGCCAACGGCATCGCCGCATGCACACTGAAGAAACGGCCCGCTTGGTGCCGTTTCTTCAGGGCCGTGCCGTGACCAGCAGCTCCCACGTGCACGCCGGAGCCGCGAACACGGAAGTAACTCCGGTGGACGATGTCGGCCCTGTACTCAGAGTGCCGACTCCAATTCAGGGCATCGTTCTAAGGTAAGTATTTCATAATGAGCTAGTATGCAATGCATATCATGCCTTTCTCTTGCAGGGTTTTTTTTTTTTTTTATGGTTTACAACCTCTTTAATATTTATGTCCTGATCTTATTAATTCAATTTTGGTATGCACTGAATACAATATACAGTGTCTCACAAAAGTGAGTACACCCCTCACATTTTTGTAAATATTTTATTATATCTTTTCATGTGACAACACTGAAGAAATGACACTTTGCTACAATGTAAAGTAGTGAGTGTACAGTGTAAATTTGCTGTCCCGTCAAAATAACTCAACACACAGCCATTTATAATGTCTAAACTGCTGGCAACAAAAGTAAGTACATCCTAAGTGAAAATGTCCAAATTGGGCCTAAAGTGTCAATATTTTGTGTGGCCACCATTATTTTCCAGTACTGCCTTCTTGTGCAAGGAGTTAACCAGAGCTTCACGGGTTGCCACTGGTGTCCTCTTCCACTGCTCCATGACGATATCACGGAGCTGGTGGATGTTAGAGACCTTGAGGTCCTCCACCTTCCGTTTGAGGATGCCCCACAGATATTTAATAGGGTTTAGGACTGGAGACATGCCTAGCCAGTCCATCACCTTTACCATCAGCTTCTTTAGCAAGGCAGTGGTCGTCTTGGAGGTGTGTTTGGGGTCGTTATCATGTTGGAATACTGCCCTGCGGCCCAGTCTCCGAAGGGAGGGGATCTTGCTCTGCTTCAGTATGTCACAGTACATGTTTGCATTCATGGTTCCCTCAATGAACTGTAGCTCCCCAGTGCCGGCAGCACTCATGCAGCCTCAGACCATTACACTCCCACCACCATGCTTGACTGCAGGCAAGACACACTTGTCTTTGTACTTCTCACCTGGTTGCCGCCACACACGACTGACACTATCTGAACCAAACAAGTTTATCTTGGTCTCAAATTAAATGGAATGTTATCAAAACTATCAAACATTGGAAGGGATACACGTCAGGGCTGCCCTTTGTCACCGGGTATTTTTGCCCTGGTGATTGAGCGTTTGACAGTGGCTTTGAGAACATCGGCGAAGGTACAGGGTATAGAGGGGGGTAGCCTGACTGAAAAGACAGCACTATACGCAGATGATATGGTACTCTTCTTAAGAGACTCAGATGCATCTTTGATGGCTGTGCTGGGTATTCTGAATAAATTCTCCATTTATTCAGGGCTCAAAGTCAACTGGGGTAAATCCCAGATTATTCAGTTAAAAACCCCAAATCCGCTATGTAGGGTTCTGTCTGGGTGCCCCTTGCAGCAAGTAGATAAGACTAAATATTTGGGTCTGTATATTTCTAATACCGTAGCTGATTTTATAGATCTGTAGGCTACAGGTATGGTAAAAGTTGCCCATATCACTCTTAGGCAGGGTGAACTTATTAAAGATGAAGGTCCTACCTATGTTTTTTTTGTTTGTTTTTGTATGTGTTTATGAATTCACCAGTTTGGATTCTAAGACGTATATTTAAAAGTATTGATAAGTTGGTGACATCCTTTCTGTGGCAGGGCCGGCACCCAAGGATAAACTTGAGGTGTTGAAACTACCATAGAAAAAGGAGGACTGTCGGTGCCTGATTTTTACAGATATTTCCTGGCAGGACAACTGGTGGTTGCTCATAGATGGCTCAGGCCTCGTGAGGACAATGCTGTCTCTTCTTTAGAGGCGGCTATAGTTGGTTCTCACGAGGCTTTGTCGCATCTATTACTAAGTGGGAAAAATATTTCCCACCCAGTCACGTTGTCAGTGCAAGTAATTGGTCAGGTATGGGCGGCAATTAGTAAGGCAGAGGGTGATGTACGGGTTTCCTCCTATACACCCCTGTGGGGAAATTCTAATCTGCTCCAGTTTGTGGAGTACCAGGATCCAATTATTTGGATAAAATATGGCATTAAGATAATAAAAGACATAGTGGAAGATGGAAGGTTGCTGTCATTTGAAGTCCTGACCCAATACCCACCGATTCCGTTTGGAAAATTTGGAAGAGACATACTTAATGTACAGATAAGTGATATATATAGAATCCCTATTCAGAGAGGATGATATAAATAAAGATATCAACTATTTATAAACAACTTGGTGTTCATGGGGATGAACATTTAGCAGATTGTAGAGCTGGGTGGGAGGTAACCTTCCCTCAGATGGAGGGTGTTGATTGGGAAGACATTTGGGACATTAACTTTACCAGACTGGTGTCCACCTTAGGGAACATCTTATAAAATTTATATTTCTATATTGAATTTATTTTACACCAGCTAAAATGGCTAGGATATTTCCTACACAATCCTCTTGGTGGTGTAACCTCCCGGATGCAGATTTTTTTCACATTTTTTGGAATTGTAAGTTTATACAAGAATTCTGGAGAGGGGTTACGGAGTGCATTAGGGAAATCACAGGAGTGCATGTTCAAGATGCGGTGAAAGTGTGTCTTTTGGGGTTGGTTAAGGAGTGTGATTTGTACATTGTTGACAATCTTATTCTTCTACACCAGAAAAACTATTGTTTTTTTCTGGAAGAAAAGTACACCCCCGAGTGTCCCGACGCGGAAGGCGATTGTGAACAAGGTCACTCCTTTGTACAAGGCCACTTATGTTAGTAGGGGTACATTATCTAAGTTTAATAAGGTGTGGGGGGCTGGGTAAATAATATATATACGGTCTCAGATTGACAGCAGTAAAAGTCTATAAGTTCAAAAATATGGTAACTTAGGACTGGATGGGGTTGGAGCATAATGTGGATATCTCACGCGGATAAATAAGCGGAGGGGGAGGGAAGGGAAAGAAGAGAAAAAAGTAAGGAAAGAGTAAAGGGCCGGACTAAAACAAATATAGGAGTTATGTTCTATTGTGGGGGCGGGGGGGGGGTTGTTTTCTTTTCACCCTTTTCCTCCCTTCCTGAGGGGGTGTGGGAAGCGGAGTTGTTAAACCATAAAATGATATAGAGATTTTTGTGTTGAGATGTTAATTGTATGATGGATGTAAGTTATGTGCATTTTGTCTTGTTGGAAGAAAGATTGGAAAACTTTAATAAAGATCAACTTTAAAAAAAAAGTTTATCTTGGTCTCATCAGACCACAGGACATGCTTCCAGTAATCCATGTCCTTAGTATGCTTGTCTTCAGCAAACTGTTTGTGGGCTTTCTTGTGCATCATCTTTAGAAGAGGCTTCTTTTTGGGACAACACCAATGCAGACCAATTTGATGCAGTGTGTGGCGTATGGTCTGAGCACTGACAGGCTGAGCCTTCACCCCATCAACCTCTGCAGCAATGCTGGAGGCAGACAACCTTTGGATATGACGCTGAGCAAGTGCACTCAACTTCTTTGGTCAACCATGGTGAGGCCTGTTCTGAGTGGAACCTGTCCTGTTAAACTGCTGTATGGCCATGGCCACCGTGCTGCAGCTCAGTTTCAAGGTCTTAGCAACCTTCCTATAGCCTAGACCATCTTTATGTAGAGCAGCAATTCTTTTTTTCAGATTCTCAGAGAGTTATTTGCCATGAGGTGCCATGTTGAACTTCCAGTGACCAGTATGAGAGAGTGAGAGCAATAACGCCAAATTTACCTCACCTACTCCCCATTCACACCTGCGACCTTGTAACACTAACGAGTCCCATGACATCGGGGAGAGAAAATGGCTAATTGGGCTCAATTTGGACATTTTCTCTTAGGGGTGTACTCACTTTTGTTGCCAGCGGTTTAGACATTAATGGCTGTGTGTTGCGTTATTTTGAGGGGACAACAAATTTACACTGTTATACAAGCTGTACACTCATTACTTTACATTGTAGCAAAATGTCATTTCTTCAGTGTTGTCACATGAAAAGATAGAATAAAATATTTACAAAAATGTGAGGGGTGTAATCACTTTTGTGAGATACTGTATATTCAGTATGGGATAGGGAATCTATTGTAATCATTAACTTATTACAACGTAAGTTTTTTAGGCATGATTTTGTCCACACGAATTTATGATATTAGGATGTACCAAGATGGAGACTGGTACAGTGAATGAAGCCAGATACACCCTAGGACAGGGATATTGTAAAATGTGCTCTGTTTAGGGTGTCTGGCTTCCAGTGAAGGACAACTACTTTTTAAAAATAAGGGTTTAGTTACAACAGGGAAATAAATACATTATCCTTACAGGTACATGGAATATAGGGAGATGGATAGGGAAGGTTACAGGAAAATAAGGGGGTAGGGATCTGTCTACTCTCATCCACACATCCTCACTCTCTGAATCTCTCATACCAAGGGCCCTTTTTGTCCAGAGTTGAAGCACGCCCTCCAGTTGGGGGGGGTAGGTAATTGCAGTCAGTGAAGATATCTTAAACAAAAGGTCATAACATTGCATTCCTGTCCCAGGCTTACGTTGATTTCTTGATCACTACATTAGCTGTCCACATGATATCCCAGCACAGGAGGTAAGCAGTCATTTTAGGCACATTTGGGCAGTAAACTCCAGCAGGGGTCCTGGTATTCAGAATGTCCATTCCATCCCTCCCCCTTCAATAACCCAAATTGTCCAAGTGTGGGGGCAGGGGTCTACTGTGTCTGGCAGTATTTCTTCTTGTGGAGAACTTGCACAGCTCCCTGCCTCATTCCTTAGACAACCTTGCCCTGTGTCTTGTTTCTCTTAAACCTTGAACCCTTTGCTCCTCATATGAACTTTCTATTTAAGCAATGCTGTTGCACTTCCTGTTCACCATATTATTGTGCTCTCTCCAGCCAATATCTCGCTCTTGTCACTCTTGCTGCCATCTGTATCTACACTAGCTTGTTCCTTGATTACGCGTCTGCTTGATCCCAACTTGCAACCACTTGTTGCTGACCTTTGGCTTGTTCCTCGACTATGATTTTGCTTGATCCCAACATGCAACCACTTGTTTCCTGATGTTTGGCTTGTTTACTGACTACGCTTCAGCTTGATCCCTACCTACTATATCTACTACTGGGCCCTGGCTTTCCTCCTGGTGGCGTGATCGTGAGGACTTTGACCTTGTACTAACACGTATCAAAACCCATCTCCACCATCAGCAGCTCTGGTAATAACCGGTTTGTGCTTAGTCCCTGCTGCTTGGGTGAGCCTGCATCATTTACTACCTATCCTTCTGGTCAGTGGGAGCTTCTACACTGGTATAGTTTCTGGTCTCCGAGCCAAAACCCTGACCGTGACAGTTCTAACCCTCGTTAGAGCAGGAAATGGGTAAAAAACAGCCAAACATAAAAAAAAGGAAAAGAAAATACAAAACACCTTGTGACTTACAAATTACCATTAAATAGTGTTCTTGGAAAACCAACAAACCTATATCATAGAACATATAGAAGAACCTAGAACATAATTACAGTGGTACCTCAGATTGCGAGGAACGCGGTTAACGAGCGTTTCACAATACGAGCAGTTTTTTTTTTAAATCCTGACTCGGCTTGCAAGTGCTGTCTCTCAAAACGAGCAGGATTAAGCTTTCGTACATGCAATCCCGCATGTGGCCAGAGGTGCAGGGGCGCTGGCGAGGCTTGGAGGCGCTCGGAAGCATTCGGAAATACTCGTAAATACCAAAAGTGTAAACAGTACCCGAGCGTTTCCAAATGTTTCTGAACGTCTCCCAGCCTTACCAGTGCCCCCACACCTTTGCATAGAGGAAGAGGTCTGTTTTTACCGGGGCCGCTGATTACAAAATCCTGACACGTGTGCATGATTAATTGACCTTCTCAGTTTATTCTGGGGGAATGTTCCCTTTGCTTAACTCCACTGTCTAGTGGTACTGTTTTTTTCGTGGAGGCAGTTACTGTATTATGAAACAGCCTTGTCTGAACATTCAGTCATTCAGACCTGTGAAACTGTGATGAAGCAGTTAATTGACTACAGTGGAACCTTGGATTACGAGCATAATCTGTTCCAGGAGAATGCTTGTAATCCAAATCACTAGTTTTTTTTCAAAACAAGTTTCCCCATAGGAAACAATGGAAACTTAGACAGTTTGTTCGACAGTGACTGCTTGTCTATGCAGTACTGTATGTGACCAGAGGTCCAGGGGTACTGGTGTATGCAATGGGGAAACTTGTTTTTAAAAAAAACTAGTGATTTGGATTACAAACATTCTCCTGGAACGGATTATGCTCGTAATCCAAGGTTCCACTGTAGTCAATTAACTGCTTCATCACAGTTTCACAGGTCTGAATGACTGAATGTTCAGACAAGGCTGTTCCATAATACAGTAACTGCCTCCACGAAAAAACAGTACCACTAGACAGTGGGGTTAAGCAAAGGGAGCATTCCCCCAGAATAAACTGACGAGTTTAATAAATCATGCACACGTGTCAGGATTTTGTAATCAGCGGCCCCGGTAAAAACAGCAGGTTATTTAGGGCAACAACCCAAATGATAACAATTTCGTTTCTTGAAGGGGAAAGTGTTGATTACTTCTAATATCCAAGCATTAACTGTTGGAAGGAGAGTTTGTATCCAAGTATGTGCTATCAGTTACCTAGCTAGACATAGAATTTCATGTAAAAACACATTTGTAAATTTGCCAATGACAAGCTAAGGGAAAATATTGTTTTGGGTATAAAGACAATCGATATTCCGTTTTTATCATGCAGAAATATCACTATCTGCGTCCAATAGCCCTGGATCATGGGACAAGCCCACCGTAGGTGATAAGAAAAATACCTGGGGCATTAGAACATTTCCGGTATATTCAGCTGGTCAGCATGGAATGACATTGTGTAATGTGATGATGTCACATGGTAACCCCCGCCTGAAGCATTACGTCCCTAGGGTAGGGGTCACCATATTACACAGGTTTGTTCCATGCTGACCTCTGTGAGTCGGAGTAACAGAGGCGTCAGCTTTACCTGTTTTCCTGGTTATATTGATGAATACCATTCTGTTGAGCACTGGAGATTTATCTGTTCTGTGTGAGTGTACTTGCTGTTTATTTCTAATAAAATTCACTTGCACTAGATTTCTTAACTGAACAAATTCACAAAGGGAGATACTGCAGATCAGATGAAAATCGAATTCGATCACCAAGATCTAACCTGAGGTTAAGACTGAATTCTTCATCTGGCTTATTTAGACCTCCTACAGTTAAAGTGGTTCTAAAAGCAGGACATGTTTTAGCTTAATGCGTTCTCTTCATTAGGCAGAAAATGTCTCAGTATTTGTATTGTCCCCTCGCCTTCTTATATACTTACCTGAGTCCTATCTCAATTCAGCACTGTGCCCAAGTACAGCAGCGCTACTCTCTCTTTCTCTCTTCACAGGACTCTGTGAGAACCATTGGCTGCTGCTGCTGTCAATCGAATCCTGTGAGGAGGGAGTGGGGGGCAGGGCTGGGCCGATATGTGTGTGACTATGGATGCACACATCCCTGCTTAGGAGCGAGCCCGTAGGTGCACCCCCATAGGAGATGGCTTCCGATGGTGGTGCATTGAGAAGGGGATGAGCCTGGAGTGCAGCGGGGGACCCCAGGAAAGGACATTCAGCGCTAATTGCACCCCCATAGGAGGTGGCTTCCTATGGTGGTGAATTGAGAAGGGGATGAGCCTAGAGCGCAGCAGGGGACCCCAGGAAAGGACTTTCAGCGCTGCTCTGTGCAATATCATTGCACAGAGCAGGTAAATATAACATGTTTATTTATTTTAGAATAAAAAATGTAGGCTTTACAACTACTTTAGGAAGTTTTTGTCCAGGTGAGCATATGATAAAAATACACAGTTTGCAGTGGTGTTCTTTTGGAGAAAGCTTCATTCTCACCATTTGTTGGCAAGGCATAGTCATGGAATTTGGTTTTTCACTGGATGCATTTGTGGATTGTCTCAAAGATATGCTTTGGAATTTAAGTGGACCTGCACTGCACTGAATTTTGCATATCAGTTTATTTGTTCACATACCACTAATGTGGATGTACATTGGATTTTGCATACCAGTATTTTTTCACTCAGTAGATTTATGATTATTCACACTTTTATGGTTGTTTGCAGTACCCCAGGGGACGACGCGAGATCCGAGTAGGGGAA
>BLSH010073047.1:693648-710335 GCA_018402905.1 Glandirana rugosa | reverse complement strand
TATATATATATATATATATATATATATATATATTTATTTTTTTTTTTTTTTTATTTTTTTTTGAGCACTGCACATATCTTTAGTATCTTTTAAATTTGTATCTGTGTGTGAATCACAGTTTTTGTGCTGGCCAGCTGTTTGTGATAGGGTAATTTCTAAATTGCTGCGTGTGATGCTTTTTTGTCATTTCAGGAGATATGAAGTTTGAGGTGAGGGTGAAAAGGGATGGGAAAGTAAAAACAAGGTAGTGTGTGTCAGTGATGGTACAGTGAAATGAAAGAAGAACAAGGAGTCTGTGTGTAACAATAATGGACATGCAGGAAAAGAGAGATGAGAGAAAGCAGCATGGGCTAGTGACATTGAAACAGAAAGGAAAAGGAGGCAGTATGGATCAGTAATGGGGGAACAGGATAGGAGAGAAGAGGAAGAAGGATGGTAGAGGAGGCAGTATTGATCAGTAATGGGGGAACAGGATAGGAGAGAAGAGGAAGCAGGATGGTAGAGGAGGCAGTATGGATCAGTAATGGGGAAACAGGATAGGAGAGAAGAGGGAGAAGGGTGGTAGAGGAGGCAGTATGGATCAGTAATGGGGAAACAGGATAGGAGAGAAGAGGAAGAAGGGTGGTAGAGGAGGCAGTATGGATCAGTAATGGGGAAACAGGATAGGAGAGAAGAGGAAGAAGGGTGGTAGAGGAGGCAGTATGGATCAGTAATGGGGAAACAGGATAGGAGAGAAGAGGAAGAAGGGTGGTAGAGGAGGCAGTATGGATCAGTAATGGGGAAATAGGATAGGAGAGAAGAGGAAGAAGGGTGGTAGAGGAGGCAGTATGGATCAGTAATGGAGGAGCGGGATGGCAAACCAGAGAAGAAGCAGCAGAGACCAGTGATGGTGAAGCATGATGGAAGATGAGGCAGAATAGATCTGTAATTGAGCAGCAGGATGGGAGTGGTACCTTTAACAAGCAGTAGGTATGAGTGACAAGATGGGAGAGAAGAGAGGAAGCAGCAAGGAAGAGTGACAGTGGAACAGGATGGGAGAGTATGCAGTATGGATCAGTAATGGAGGAACAGGATGGAGAGAAATGAGTAAGCAATAAGGACCAGTGACAATTGAGCAGAATGGGAGGGGAGGCACTATGAATAAGTGATGGGGGAAAAAAAAGAGGAAGCAGCAGGGGCGAGTGCCAGTAGAACAGAATGGGAGGAGATGCTGTATGGAGCAACAGGGACCAGTGACAGTGGAACGGGGGGTGGGGGAGGACAGTGTGGATTACTAATGGTGGTGTAGGATGGGAGAGAAGAGAGGACGCAGTAGAGACCAGTGACAATGGAGCAGAATAAGTGGAGGCAGCATGCATCAGTTATAGTGAGGCAGTATGGTAGAGAAATGAGGAAGCATCAGGGACTAGTGAGAGTGGAGCAGGATGAAAGAGGAGGCAGTGTGGATCAGTATGGGTGGAGCAGCATTATTAGAGAAGAGAGGAAGCCGCAGAGACCAGTTACAGTGATGCGGAAGGGGAAACAATGCAGTAGGGATTAGATGAGCAGGGTAGGAAAAGAAGCAGTAAAGAGTGGGGAGCAGTGACCGGATGTGGACGAGAAGGAGCGGAAAGTGATCAGGTTACCATTCATGAACTCCTGATCAACAGCACAAACGTTTAAAATTTTACATTTTTATTCCTGTTCTAAAACCACCTGGCAGATGGATATCCACTTAGGATAGGCAGTGTTTATGGCATAGCAGGATGAGTGCAGAGGGGTTAACCTCCATGTGATGGTGTGTGGGTGGTGGGGTTGTTGTCTTGAACAGAAACTTTGCCTGATTGAGCACTCAGACTTTCTGTCAATTCTGCTTTGTATGAACTAATGGATGAACTTCTGTAGTATTTCTATGGTTACGTTGCTTTGTATGCCCACTCTCAACCCACACGTTACTGTGACTCACTGCCTTGCCTCTGCTTTCAACGTTCAGGGATTACCCAAGTGGCAGCAGGCTCCATTTTTCAAATGATTTTTTTTTTCTACTTGCCTGAAGACCAGCTTTCAACTGTGTGCATATATGATAAAATATCTAGCAATGGTATTCAGACATGAGAAGTGTCATTTTAATACAGTTAATTTTATTTGTTTCTTTCATGTGTAGAGGCCTTAGAGCAGAACAGTAGCCTGAAAGTAGTGGCTCTTCACTGTAACATTCAGGCTGTATAAATATACATATACAATCTACAGACAGATCAACATATAAATATAAAAGACAAAAAAGCCTGGGCTGTGCAAAAACAAAATCTCTGCAGTCTGTGGCATCTGTCATGCTTACAATATGATCATATTCTTGAGGAAGTGACATTTGGCAAGATTGCATATATTTATCCCTCTCCTTCTGCAGGGACCGGAATATCCATATACTTTACTTATATTTTATTTTAATTGTTACTGTTTTACTGCACGCCATCTCTGTCAGTACCTGCAACATTTGTGGGTTTTTTTGTTTTTTTTTGTAAAATTACTTGCAGTCAATTAATTAAAGCACAATATTGAATTTGAGACAAACACTGCAGATTGGCTAAATATACATAACTATATAAACCTAATAATATTACTTACTCTGTGTGTGAATATCCAATAATATGAAAACAAATATAAACCAATAAATCAGGTGCTTATCCTTAAAGCGGAGTTCTACCCGAAAGTGGAAGCTTTACTTATCTGCTCACCCTTCACCCCCTTCCCTCCGGTGCCACATTTTGGTACCTTTCAGGGGTAAGGGGGGAACGGGCATCTGTTTTTGACAGGTGCTCATCTCCACTTCCAGGAGATTGTGCCGCGGCGACATCCCTCGGAAGTTCGGCCCTCCTCCACCTTCCTATGCCGCTGGGCCTGTTAGAAAACGCAGAGCAGTAGGTAACCGGCTTCACTGCCGGTTTCCCTTACCAGGAATGGCAGCATGCGAGAGGCGATCCTTAGACAGGTAATTGTCCTAATATTAAAAGTCAGCAGCTACAGTATTTGTAATGGAATTCCACTTTAAGTGCAAATTATTGTGACCACCAAATCTGTGGACTAGTGATAAGCGATAAAAAACGCCATATAAATGAAATGTCCACATACATATAAATTCAATAAAAATGAATTGTGTCCTTTAGACCCAATGGTGTGTAATCAGTGCTCCCAGCACCACTAAAACCACAGCCAATTACTAGAGCGTTAGACCCCATATTATACAGTGCCTTGAAAAAGTATTTATACCCCTTGAAATTTTCCACATTTTGTCATGTTGCAACCAAAAACATAAATGTATTTTATTGGGATTTTATGTGATAGACCAACACAAAGTGGCACATAATTGTGAAGTGGAAGGAAAATGATAAATGGTTTTCAAAATGTTTTACAAAAAAAATCTGAAAAGTGTGGCGTGCATTTGTATTCAGCCCCCTTTACTCTGATACCCCTAACTAAAATCTAGTGGAACCAATTGCCTTCAGAAGCCCTCTAATTAGTAAATAGAGTCCACCTGTGTGTAATTTAATTTCTCTGTATAAATACAATTGTTCTGTGAAGCCCTCAGAGGTTTGTTGGAGAACCTAAGTGTACAAACAGCATCATGAAGGCCAAGGAACACACCAGACAGGTCAGGAATAACGTTGTGGAGAAGTTTAAAGCAGGGTTAGGTTATAAAAAAAATATCCCAAGTTTTGAACATCTCACAGAGCACTGTTCAATCCATCATCCGAAAAAGGAAAGCGTATGGCACAACTGCAAACCTACCAAGACATGGCCGTCCAGCTAAACTGACTGACCGGGCAAGGAGAGCATTAATCAGAGAAGCATTCAAGAGGCCCACGGTAACTCTGGAGGAGCTGCAGAGATCCACAACTCAGGTGGGAGATTCTGTCCACAGGACAACTATTAGTGGTGCACTCCACAAATCTGGCCTTTTATGGAAGAGTGGCAGCAAGAAAGCCATTGCACTCCACAACTTTATCCCTGACCTGTCTGGTGTGTTCCTTGGCCTTCATGATGCTGTTTGTTCACTAAGGTTCTCTAACAAACCCCAGAGGGCTTCACAGAACAGCTATGGTTATACTGAGATCAAATTACACACAGGTGGACTCTATTAATTAGAGGACTTCTGAAGGCAATTGGTTCCACTAGTTTTAGTTAGGGGTATCAGAGTAAAGGGGGCTGAATACAAATGCATGCCACACTTTTCAGATATCTATTGCAGAAAAATTTTGAAAACCATTTATCATTTTCCTTCCACTTCAATTATGTGCCACTTCGTGTTTGTCTATCACATACAATCCCAATAAAATACATTTACATTTTTGGTTGTAAAATGTGGAAAATTTCAAGGGGTATGAATACTTTTTTAAGGCACTGTAGGTGCTATACCAAGGCATGAAGCTGCCTGGATCTTGCTTAAAGGATCCACACAGCATTAAAAACGCTGCTGGTGTCGGGGCAAAGCGGAGCCTGTGCTGGCGTCACCCACGCCTGTTGTTTTCTAATTAAACATTTAAAAAATGGTATCACACTATTGGAGTCTCTTTTTTCTCTGGTTGAGTTTAACATTGAATAGGAAAGAGGACTGGAATGGCATCTCACATCGGAATACCACTTGTGTTTTCTATGCCATAAGATCCTTGAAGCAAGATCCATGCAGCTTCAGGAATGCCTTTCAAAATTGTGTGCATTGGAGCGCCCAGTGTTGTTCACTTGATTGCATTACCGTTGCATAAAAAATGATCCAAAATGTGTCGTTTGCCAAGCTTTGCCATTTCCCAAACACTTCCCTTGATGTCAGTGTAAACGTGCTGAAAATGCACTGCAAACCCGTCACAAATGCCTTTCTGGCATTTACAGCTCATTTGAGATGGGTTAAAAAAGCGTTACTAGATGACATGATATTGCAAAAATCCATACAATAAATAACCGACACGTGTAACGAGACACAAAAGCAACACATTGTTAACGCATCTTAACATAGTAGGTACATTAATGGGTGTGTGCTCAGATTTTCTTTACACGTTTAAATGAGCCCTAGAGGTTTTTTTTTCCTGAAAATAATAAACCTCTTATACTTACCTGCTCTGTGCATGGGTTTTGCACACAGCGGCCCCAAACCTCCTTTTTTGGGGTCCCTCCCTGGCCCTCTCCTCTCCACCTCCATTTTGAGTGCCCCCACAGCAAGCCGCTGGCCCTGAACTGGGCTGTGTGCATCTATTGACAAAAACAGCATGGCTCAGCCACACCCCCTCACTGAATCTGATTGACCGCAGCAGAGTCCTGAATGAGTAGAGAGAGAGAGAGCAGTGCTGCTGTTTGGCATAACACTGGGTCGAGATCAGGCTCGGGTAAGTAATTGGGGGGGGGGGGGCTGAAATGGAGCTGATTATGGACATTTTTTTACCTTAATGCAATACTTACAGTATTGATAGTGTACATACAGTATAGACTGTGTCTGGGTTCCACTGGATATTGTCTTAGCTTTTATTTCTACCTTTTTGCTGCACATTTGTGTGATCATGGGGGCATCCATTGACCGCTTTGGTAGAGGCAGCTAATCTCAACAGTCTCTGCAGTTATGGTGGGTCTAAGTGGGTGGGATCCCTCCTTTATGAAGACGAAAAGCAATAAAAATAAAAAAAAATTCTCCTTAGTTCATCGACGGACACAGCGCCTCCTTTAATCTTGACCATTGGGTTATATCGCTTTTGCAGGAGTAGGACTAGACAGAACATAAAACTTGGCTACGCCCCATGGGCCGTCCTCAGCTGGTATATAACCCCCCTTCCTGCTCTAGGTATTAATTTTTTTTTCTGTCTAGTCAGGAGTAAGGGCCTAACTCCTTGCTGGGATCTTTTTGGTCCTAGCAATTTTTGTTTTTTTCTCCTTCCATGCATCTTTTTGATTTTTCTCCTGGGAGATCTACAATCAACGCTGGATAATTTAGATCCAGTGGTCTCCCCAGTCCAGCCAGCGAGCGCGTGCAGACCGCAGCTACGCGCTAGGTTGGCCGCAACATAGCCTCAACGGATGGAGGCTGGCCCGCGAGTTAAACATCTCGTGGGGGCGCATATGATGGAGGCTGGCCCACGAGTTAAACATCTCGCAGGGTCGCAAACGACCGGGCTCTGGTCCGAGTCGCAGTGTCCCCCTGGCTGACAGCCCCCCCACTTTGGTGGCAAGGGTCCTGTCTGGAGTGATGCCCGCAACCATGGAAGGGGTAAGTACAGTCCCCTCCTCCTGTGCGGGGTGGACGCGGGTACTCTGCAGGGATGGTCGGACCCGCCTACAAGATCCCTCCTCCCATCCCTCAGTTAAGCTGGATTTTCCCCCATCTCTACTCCATCCCCCTCTGTGAGTGTTCTCTGAGGTGGGGGGAGGGAGGTCTCAAGTGCTGTTGTGTATACTGCCTTGCTAGGTGGGGCTGCAGTGCCTGGAGCCATGGGGGTCCCAGTGCAGGGTTTTCCCCCATCTCCCCTCTATCCCCCCTCTGGGGGTGTTCCCTGGGGGGATTTGTGTGCGAGGGTGGGTACAGTACCTGGAGGGGGTCCCAATGCAGAGGGAGCAGTAGAGGCTTCTGTGTGCTCTGGGAACCATGTGCTAGCATTTGGCAGCATTCAGCAGCCATTTTCCCTTAGCCTGCTTGGTCTTTGACTGCCAGCCATGTTGGTGTGGTCTGTGTTGTCACAGCCGGCAGCCATTTTCCCTTGGTTTGGAAACAAACAGAGCTAAACAGAGCTGTGCAGAGACAGGCCAAGCAGGTCACATGATTTACAGAGCTTCCGGGCTCTTCCTCTTCCTCCTGGGATACATGGTAAAGCACATGGCATGCTGAGTGCTCTGATCCGGCTTTCTCCAGTCTGGTGTAGTGAGTCCCTGGGGTCCCTTCTGTTTACCAGCAAGCACCTTTATTGCCAAAAACGTATTTTGTGCTGCAGGGTCTCCCTTACTCCATGAAGCCTCAGGGTCACATCTCCCCGACTGATACCCTCATGGGGGCGCCTGGTCCCTCGGAGCCCAAGCTCACTGTTAATGCTCTGATGGCGGTCCTAGAATCTCTAGTATTCCGGGTGGAAGTGGCATGCGGGCAAAGGTCTGGCAGGAAGTGTCCTCTGCCTACTCCTGCTCAGTCTGACTCTGAGTCTGATGCTGCTCTGGACATGGCCCTGATCCGTCAGATAGTGACAATGACTCCTCCATGGTCGCAGCAGCAAAGGAACAAACGCTGGTGGACGCACTTGTTACTGCAGTGCATGAGACTTTGAAAGTGGAGGATGTGGCTAATGTGGCCATGCAGGTGGCTGTCCCTTTTGGTACACACAAGGCACCTCGTGCAGCTCAGGTGTTCCTTACCTTCCCTATTTTGACAAGTTTGTCTATAAGGAGTGGGGGCAACCAAAGCAACCTTTTGTGGTCCCAACACATTTTGCAGTATGTTACCCCTTTGAGGAATCACTTATAAAAAAGTGGACCAGTCCACCAGTGGGGGACCCTCCTGTTTCCAGGTTGAATAAAGCAACCATGATTCCAGTAGAGGATTCCCCGTCCTTTAAAGACCCGGCCGATAGGAAAGCGGAGTCTTTGGCGCGTAGCGTGTTCACTATGGCACGTTCGGCAATGTGACCAATTCTGGCCTCGGCCGTCGTGTCTCAGACACTGACTGAATGGGCCAAGCTTTTGCACCAAGGTCTGGGGAATGAGCAGGTTACTGCTGCTTATGTTGATCTGGCGGACCAGTTGGTCCAAGGGCTGCAGTTTGTATGTGATGCATCTTTGGATGCGACTCCCCTGCTATCCAAACTTTACATTTCAGCGGTAGTGATTAGACGTGTTCTGTGGCTTAAGAGCTGGCCTGCAGACAAAGCCTCTAAGAAAGCACTCATTGATCTGCCCTTTAAGACGATCGCCTGTTTGGAGCTACCCTGGATGACATCATTAAGGGTGTTACAGGGGGACGAGTACCTTCCTGCCACAGTCTAAGAAAGGGAAGGGGCCCCGTAAACGTGGGCCTTCTTTCTTAGCCCATTAGAAATTATTTCAGGCCCCCAGGACTGCAGACAAGGGAAACAAATCTCTCAAGCCTTCCTCTGGAGGTTACAAGCAATCTTGGTCTGGTAAGCCTAGAGCAGGCTTCCCCAGTCCCACAGACAAGACCCCTTCAACATGAAGGTCTGCCCTCACCCATTGCTGGGATGGGGGGGGACATCTTTGCTGATTTCCAGCCTCGTGGACCTCTTTCGTTAGCGTCAAGGGGATCCACAAGATGATTCTTTTGGGGGTAACCAGAAAGTAGGACAAAGTTTGTCCATCTCAGGGTTTTTAGCCCTGAATCTCCTTGTGCAGATATAATTCCTGCAAAGGTTCGGGTAACGTCCAGGCTACCTGAGGTCCCCCCCATCCCTGTCCAAGGAATTGGATTACCTAGGTCTGATTTGTATTCTGACCAGGGGTGTCCTTCCTCTGGACAAACTTCAAGAACCACAGGCCGCGATTCACCGGTTGCTGTCACACAGACAGTTCTCTCTCCTGACTGGCATACAGGTTCTGGGTCCGGTGGTATCCACCTGCAAGACAGTTCTGCTTGTACAGATCTGCATGCAGCTCCTTCAACAGGTTCAGCTCCACAAGAGGATACTGAGGTTCATTGCGAGTTCACGGGTTCCTCTGGTAGATGCCGCAGTTGTCCTGGTGCCACTGCGAGGTCAAAACCTTTCTCTTCTTCCACTGTGCATGCAAAGGATCAAGGGCAGAAGTCTTCTGGTCATTCTGGTGGCCGTAAACATCCCTTGGGGGCTACCTCTCAGAGAGGACCAGTTGTCCCAAGGGCTGAGCTTCCATTCTGCTTTACAGTCACTGGTTTTAATGGCTTGGCTATTGAATGGCAGGTACTGAGTGATAGAGGTTTGTCTGGATCAGTGATCCCTACTATGTTGAAGGCGAGGAAGTCGACTTCTAGCAAGATATACCATAGTACATAGAATGCGTACATTTCTTGGTGTGAGTCGATTTGGCACTCATCCTCGCTCCTTTTCTATAGCTCGGATCTTGGCCTTTCTTCAACGGGGCGTTGGGCAGAAGTCGGCCTTGAGTATCATCAAGGGCCAGGTGTCTGCCTTTGCAATCTTCTTTCAGTGACCCCTAGCCACACACTCTTTAGTACATACATTCGTTCAAGGAGTCCGACACGTGGCTCCACCTGTATGGTCTCTTTTGCCGCCATGGGATTTGAACTTAGTACTCTCAGCTCTCCAGAAACCTCCATTCAAGAATATTCGGGAGATTCCCTTATCTACGTTGTCCCAGAATGTGGCATTCTTGGTGGCTATTACATCTACCTGTAGGGTGTCAGAGTTTGCGGCATTATCCTGTCGTACTTCCTATTTAGTGGTCCACAGAGACTAGGTGGTTCTTCATCCCTGTTCATCGTTCCCTACTTAAAGTGGTCTCGGACTTCCATTTGAATGAGGACATTGTGCTGCTGACTTTGTGTCCCATGATGGCTTATCCCAAGGAATTTGCTTTGCATACCTTGGATGTGGTTCGTGCAATGCGGGTGTATCTGGCAGCCAGGAGTCCTTTCGGAGGTCAGCCTCTTTTTTTGTGGTTACACAACGACCAAGGAAAGGGCTGGCCCTATCTTCGGCTACCATCTCCAAATCGATCAGACAAACGGGGACTCAGGCCTATTTTATTAAAGGTTGGGTTCCTCCTTTCCCTGTCACGGCACATTCTACTCGGGCACTTAGTACTTCTTGGGCCTACCGTCATCAAGCGTCAATATCACAGGTGTGCAAGGCGGTCACTTGGTCGTCGGTGCATGCTTTCACCAAATTCTGACAGGGATCCAACGTGCTATATCCAAATAGTGAATCTTCAGGTAAAATCGGTGACTCTTTGTGATGGGTATTCAAAGTGATAAGAAGGGCTCCCACTTTGGTCAGTGTGGAGGCTTACCAGAAATCAGATGTAAGAGCGCCTTTGAGATCTATAAGGACCCTCCGGCCCGTGACGTCAGTAAGGAAAAGGGGGTCTCCTGCCTGGGTCGCGTCACACAGCCTGGTCGTCCTTCTCCGGTGGTTCTGCTTCCTTTTCTGGTATCTCTGGATTGCTCCTGGTTGGTTAGTTCCAAGTTGGAATGGCCACGGTGGCCATTTCCTTACTGACGTCACGGGCCGGAGGGTCCTTATAGATCTCAAAGGCGCTCTTACATCTGATTTCTGGTAAGCCTCCACACTGACCAAAGTGGGAGCCCTTCTTATCACTTTGAATACCCATCACAAAGAGTCACCGATTTTACCTGAAGATTCACTATTTGGATATAGCACGTTGGATCCCTGTCACATTTTATGGACACTTTGTCACTTTAATACATCATTATTGTTTTATTGATAAATATTATTTTATGAAAGCATATCATTTTATTAATTTATGCCTATTTATTCAGTTAATTTATGCAACTGTCTCACTTGAGTGATCACTATTTATTGCATCCTACGACTGGTTTAACATCACAATTTGTCATTATCCGATACCTTTCATCTATTCAGTTTAGCGCCACCAACACACAATATACATACTCTTACGATTTAGTTTGGTCGATACAGGTGGCCGCTTACTGTCCCCATCCCCACTTTACCCAGGGCATAGCGCGGTAAAACCCCCCTTTTAATACTTTCACCAAATTCTGCAAAGTAGGCATTTTGGCATCTTCGGATGCTTCTTTTGGCCGCAAAGTTTGCAGGCTGCTGTTTAAGAGGGGACTCTTCCCTCTTGAGGGATGTTTCTTCTTTCAAATTTTTTATTTTTCAGATGGGGCTCCTTTGACCCATTTAAGGCTCCTGTGTCATGGTTAGAGCTCTTGTGGTTAGCTCTGGATTATTTTAATGGCCTACCCTTACACAGGCTATTTCCCCTTCAGTCTATTATGAATGCTGCTGCTAGACTAATACACCTCACTAACCGATCCGTGACTGCTGCCCCTCTCTGCCAATCCCTTCACTGGCTTCCCCTACGCCACAGTGTAAAATTTAAAATACTAACCACAACATACAAGGCCATCCACAGCAGGGCCACAGCTACATCAGCAACCTCATCTGCAGATATCGCCCAAATCGTCCCCTCCGCTCCTCCCAGGACCTCCTGCTCTGTAGCTCACTGTTTACCTCCTTCCATGAAATATGTAGGCAGAAGCCCGCGCTCACTAAAAATTCTATGCAATATTTGTTAATAGATAAAATGTGATATGAAAGGTGGGCTGCTCGCAAAAACAACTGATCCAATTGTTCTAAAACGTATACAAAATTATTGCAGCGCCCAAAAGAGACATAGTGGAGGGAACCAAAATGAAAAGGAACATGACAGAAATAAATATAAATATATAACCTGTTCGAAAGTCCCAGTATAAAGAAAATGGCTGCATAAAGGCTAAATCTTGTTATTGATTAATCCATATATGTCGTAATCAGTTCAAATTCTTATCTGTGTAGAGGAATTCAAGCCCACAGGGTATTCTGATAAATCCAATGACCAATAATGGATGTAAGCTTACCAGAATCCTGTAGGTAGTGCGCGGGTGTCATAATATCATCACTGGAATAAGTGGTCTAGTATCACCAGGATCCTGTAGAGAGTATGCAGGTCTCGGATATCCAACTCTGGGATGGGATGGTCTGATGTCCTCTATTCATGGAACCCAGAGTGAAGAGAAGACGAGAACTATTCCTGTCCAGGTGGATGGCTCCAAATTCTCCGGACGGCTTATCTCAGACAGTGGCAGTACACACCATATCGCAATGAAATAGAGAAAAAACGCAATCGTGTGATACTGTATATTGAAAGTTTATTTCAAAAGGAAAATGAATGGTACTCACAATATATTCGAATAAAAAGAGCTCTAGTAATAAAATCGTGACGGGGGGATCTGGAAAGCCGACGCGTTTCGGCTCCATACCCCAGATGACGGCTTTTGGAGCCGAAACGCGTCGGGTTTCCAGACCCCCCCTGTCACGATTTTATTGCTAGAGCTCTTTTTATTCGAATACTTTGTGAGTACCATTCATTTTCCTTTTGAAAGGCCGCTCGGCGGCCATATTGGATGTGCCTGGGAAGAATAACGTGCTGCTAGCCGATGCTTCCTCTTTCACCCTGGGACAGCGTGGATGGCACAGGCGCCGCAGGCTCTTTGACTGACGGTCTCTGAGCACTCCTACTGGGACGCATCGCTTTGTGAGGCATCAAACAGCAAGTATAGCTCGGCTCTCCCTGGGGTGCTGGTAGCGGTGGGTGCAGTCCTCCTGGGGTCTCCGCTGTCCCTGGATCAGCTGATCAGATTGGATCATCAGACCAGAGGATCGTTGGCCTGGTGGCTTCGGGCCCTGGCTCTAACGTTGGGGAAGTCATTTCTCCCCCTGAATTGGTCCTGGGGCAGCTGCCTGCTCAGGGCCGCTGGTCGGCGCAGGAATCCCGTCTTTCGATCAATGTGCTGGAGTTGTGGGTGATCAGGCTCTGCCTCTCCCACTGGACGGTGAGGTTGCGCGCTTTCCCGGGTTCGGGTCCAGTCGGACAACGCCACGGCTGTGGCGTACGTGAACTATCAGGGCGGAACGAGGAGCTCGGCAGCGGCTGCGGAAGCAGCTCTCATTCTGCGATGGGTAGAACTTCACGTGCCGGCAATCTCCGCCATTTACATCCCGGGCGTAGAGAATTGGCAGGAGGACTTTCTCAGTCGCCAGACTCTGGATCAGGGGGAATGGTCCTTACATCCAGAAGTGTTCCGCCAGATTTGCCACGAGGGGGTTACGCCAGACGTGGGCTTCATGGTGTCTCGGTTCAATCACAGGGTGTATACCTTTGTGTGCAGGACGAGAGCCCACTGGCGGCCGCCACGGAAGCGCTGATAGTGCCTTGGAGTCGGTATCGGCTCCTGTACGCTTTTCCTCCCATCACGCTTCTACCGCGGCTACTGCGCAGGGTGGAAGCGGAGGGGATTCCGACAATCCTGGTAGCTCCGGATTGGCCTCGGCGCCCTTGGTACGCCGACGTGGTGTAAATGGTGGCAGATTTTCTCTGACGTCTCCGCTGCGTGAAGATCTGCTGTCTCGGGGACCCATCTTGCACCCTGCTTTACCCTCGCTTGCTTCGACGGCTTGGCTATTGAGTCCCAGGTGTTGAGGGATAGGGGTGTCGCTGACTCCGTGATCCCTACCATTGCACCTGTACTTTGCGCAAGATTTATCATCGCACCTGGAAGGCCTATATTGCCTGGCGTGAGGCGGGGGGTTGGAACCCTCGCTCTTACGTTGTGTCCGGGGTCCTGGTTTTTTTGCAGCAGGGCCTGGATAAAATTTTGGCATTGAGTACTCTCAAGGGTCAGATTTCGGCTTTGGCGATTCTATTTCAACGGCCTTTGGCGCCACATTCGTTGTTTCGTACATTTGTACAGGGTGTACGCCATGTGGCTCCTCAGGTACGGTCGCCTTTGGCGCCGTGGGATTTGAATTTGGTGCTTTCTGTACTGCAGAAACCACCATATGAGAAGTTCAGGGATATTCCCTTACAATTGCTGTCGCAGAAAGTGACATTCTTGGTGGCCATTACATCCGCTAGGCGGGTGTCTGAGTTGGCAGTGTTGTCCTGCAAGTCTCCTTACCTAGTCCTTCATAGGGACAAGGCGGTCTTGCGCCCTTCTCCTTCGTTTCTAGCGAAGGTGGTCTCTTCTTTCCACATTAATGAAGATATTGTTCTTCCTTCATTATGTCCGCACCCGTTGCATCCCAAGGAGTTTGAGTTACATTCCTTGGATGTCGTAAGGGCTTTGCGGGTGTACTTGGCGACTACAGCTTCTTTTCGGAAGTCTGATGCATTGTTTGTGCTGATGGATGGTCCGCGCAAAGGGTTGGCGGCCTCGTCGGCTACTATTTCCCGTTGGATCAGACAGACCGTGACCCATGTGTATACTTTTTGGGGCAAAGTACCCCCTTTTCCTGTCACGGCTCATTCCACCAGGGCAGTTAGTACTTCCTGGGCTTTCAGACACCAGGCTTCGGTGTCACAGGTGTGCAAGGCGGCTGCTTGGGCCTCGGTGCACACGTTTACTAAGTTTTACAAAGTGGATATTTCAGCATCCGCGGATGCTGCTTTTGGCCGCAAAGTTCTGCAGGCGGCAGTGTAGGCGTGGCTAGCGCCTCCTGAGAGGAATCTGTTGGGTACAGTTGTTGTTGTTTACCCACCCCTCTTGACTGACACAGCTTTGGGACATCCCCACTTGTCAATGAAGGGTTGCGTCTGTCAGTGAACGTAAGAGAAAAAGGGATTTTTATTAAAACTTACCGTAAAATCCTTTTCTCTGAGTTCACTGACAGACGCAGCACCCACCCCTCTGTGTTGCGTTTGTACGGCTTGTTACGAACTGATATGCTATGCAGAGCAGGGGGATTATATGGGAGAGAGAGGATGGCCCCCTGGGAGGGGTCAGCTTGCTTTCTTTCGATTTGCCTAGTCAACTCTTGGTTGCTATAACCCCACTTGTCAATGAAGGGCTGCGTCTTTCAGTGAACTCAGAGAAAAGGTATTTACGGTAAGTTTTAATAAAATCCCTTTATTCAGGGAAGCCTATCCCTCACCCACCTATGAACTGTACCTGAACCACCCCCATCAACCCATCCCCCACAGCTACTACCTTTTGTACCACCACCCCCTCCCTTTAGAATGTTTTATTTTATTTTTATTTTGGCACTGCTTTGGGACGTCCCAATGGTCAAGATTAAAGGAGGCGCTGTGCCTGTCAATGAACTAAGTAATCCATTTCTCCCTGTTCATCAATGGACACAGCACCCACCCCTCTATGGAATTTTGATACTTCTATTACTGCTTGCTGCTAAACGGAATACCTAGAGCGGGGAGGAGGTTATATACCAGCTGAGGACGGCCCATGAGGCGTAGCCAAGTTTTATGTTCTGCCTAGTCCTACTCCTGCAGAGGCGATACAACCCAATGGTCAAGATTAAAGGAGGTGATGTGTCTGTCGAACACAGAGAAATGGATCTTACGGTGAGTACAAAAATCCCATTATCTTCCTTCTCTCCAGAAACCCCCCAGGATTCAAACAAATACATGGGGGTAGTGAGTGACATTTCTACTTACTGTGTAAGCATTGGACAATCATCATGCAGAATTTTTATGATCACAAATCTGTGAAAATGGCATTGCCATTCTAACTGCTGTCAGTTCAAAGTCAACATGATCTTATCTTATCAGTTTATACAAATGTATTTTTTGTGTGTGTTCTAAATTAAAGGGCTTTTCTATTCCACTGTGTTATGTAAAAACCACAAATTTTTGCCAACAACATAAAAAAGTCTGATCACTTATGCTAAAGATAATATTTTATTGTTCACACATAAGTGGTAGCCGCACAGTGAAGCTGTTTCCCTATTTTATCATCGAAATAGAGGAACAATATTGACTGGTGTGAACAAAATGCTCTATAATTTTATTTGTAAAACACATGTCATGTAGTTGTGTATGCTTGTCTTTGTTGCAGATTTTCTGGAGCGGATGATGGAATCTCAACAGCGAGACTCTAGCGCACCTGGCAGGTTTCATGTGGGTAGCGCAGAATCAATGCTGCACTTCCGACCTGGGGGATACCACCCCCAAAGGGCTCTCATCAACCCTTTTGCACCATCACGGATGCCAATGAAGCTCACATCAAATCGTAGAAGGTGGATGCACACATTTCCTGTGGGTAGGTCATACTATTTTCTTTTTTTGTTTTTTTCTGGGGGCACAGAAAACCTCAAGTGTAAAGTTCTTGTCTGTAAGTCTGCATATGCACAATTATGATCTGGTTTAGCAGGAACCAGCTGCCGTTCGGCCAGCGTGTACAGCTGCCGGTTTCACAGCTGGCATCTGGTGAACGGGCATGCTGAAAAACTAGCATCTGACCAGAAACTGATTAGCGCTGGCAGCCAATAATCAGTGTGTGTTCTGGCGGAGGGTGTGGGGGGGGGGCAGTCCCCTTTTTAGAATATTATAGTACAGCAGGGGAGATTGGCTCACTAACATTGCTTGTGTTAGGACAGTGATTTACTGCAGGCTGAATGAAAAAAAATTGTGTGTGTACCCAGCTTAAGGCTGGGTTCACACTACTGCCGCATGCGGCTCCCAGCAGGGGTCCGGTGCTTCTCCATTCTCCATTCACCATTTTGACTCCAATTTCAGCCCGAATTTTAGGATGAATTTGGACCTGAAACGGACCAAAAAGCGCTGGAGCCACAGCAGAGATGTGTGTCACAATCTCCTGCTATGCAAATAAACCCGCATCCAATTCACATAGGCCAGTCTGACGGTCTGAATCTACTGGGCTTGCACTAAGCAGGCCATTAAACATCCCTGGTTCTCCAGTCTTCTTTCCTATAACTGTTGTAGCAAAATAATCCCCACCAGCAGGGCCGCTGTTAGAAATCACGGGGCCCCCTACAGCCTAACTGATGGGGCCCCAGCCCCGCCCCTGACCCAGCATACCTACCTATAAGAATGCAGTTTTGTCTTTAAGGAGGACAAAATTGAGCACTGGTGCTCAGTTAGGGGAGATGGAGGGTCCTGATGCTTAGTGGGGAGAGATTGAGGGTCTTGGTGCTTAGTGGAGGGATTTGGGGGTCCTGGTGCTTAAAATAAACGT
>BLSH010073047.1:680792-693342 GCA_018402905.1 Glandirana rugosa | reverse complement strand
TGGGGGTTCTGCTGCTTAGTGAGGGGGGGTTCTGGTGCTTAGTGAGGGGAAATGGGGGTCCTGGTGCTTAGTGAGGGGGGTTCTGGTGCTTAGTGAGGGGGGGGGGTCCTGATGCTTAGAGGGGGAGATGGGGGTCCTGAAGGCGGTTTGGGGCCACTGCCAGTCAGTGCAGGAGGGGGCACTGGTGCTCCTTACCTGGCTGTCTGATCCATATGGAATCCTGCAGAAGAATCCTCCCCCTCTCACTTACTTGTCTGCTTTTTTTATCTCATGTGGAGGGATGCCGGGGATGCCAGTGCAGTGATAGCTCAGAGATCAAACAAATGAAAACTTCCTCTGCTGACTCCTCTGTAGGCTCTGACTGATGACATCATCTATTGCAGAGCCCAGCAGAGGAAGCCCTTGGTGGACTGTGGAAGTCTTCCTTTGCTGACACTTTTTGTTTATTGGGCTGAGCTGTCACTGCTCCGGGCATCCCCAGCATCTCTCCAGGCGTGCAGGCACTTCTAGCAGCTCCCCAGCTTGCCTTTATTACTACCTGGACAAATCCTCAGCTCAGTCATTGCAGCTTGCTCGGTAGTTCCATTAAAAGCCTCTTCATCCAGTGCCTGCACAAGTCATTAAAACCGCGGGGCAAAGTTTTAATGAATGTGATGGAAAGGCCTCTCTGCGCACCCATTGGCTGTATAGGCAGCACCGCCTCCTGCCTCCTCAGCCAATAAGTATCTCTAATTCCCTCATTAGTCCCTCCCTCCTGAGCCCTGACATCACTCGGGAGTCTCGGCATGTACTATGTGGGCGGGCTAGGAGGATGGTAGGATCCTCTATTAAAAGGGATTATCAGCATCCCTTATGTACAGTCTCACTGCCAGGCCCCTCTGCTGCCAGGGCCCAGTATGGGAGGGCCGCCTGTACCCCCTTATCAGCGGCCCTACCCACCAGATCAACTTCCTGTAGCTGTTATCTATTTCTATCTCATTCATTTCAGTAGGCTGCCCTACCCGTTGAAATTCAGGAAAAGAAGAATGTTTTTTTTTTGGGGTTTTTTTGGTTTTTTTTAAGCGCCCGGCACCAAGTTGCACATGAAAGTGCATCACGTTTGCTGATGTGTGAGGGTGCCATTAAGAATTAGTGTGGCACTTTTACACGTCTACAAAAGAGCAGCGCATTTTTCCCATGGTCTGGAATGTGCATAATTATGCATTTAATCTGGCATCTGGGGAGACACAAGATGTGAACATACTTAGCATGCCAGTAAACAGGAAGGTACCTTGGCTTATAGTTAAAATAAAAGATCCTTTAGTGGAAGAGACATGCCCCCTCGTAGTCCCTGCAACCCAATACCTCCACGGCAAGGTGCAGACTATATTCTGGGCTAAAACTTTTTCAGCATTCAAATATAAGGATACATGTAGTTGTTCTTGTTCTCTATTGTGATTGTAAAGACTTCATTCTCTTACTTTTTTACCTCTCTTAGATACTAGTTTTCTGCACGACAAAAAGTGGGTATCTTCCCTCTCAGTGTTCTTCTACAAATTAATTTTTGCCAAACCATGTACATGAACATATATTTAGGGGGTAAATCATGTTGCCCCAACCTACAAGTCTCCAGGGGCTCAAAGGGATATCAAAGGAGTTTTTATCCTAAGGAGGGCCCTGACTTTATGAGTCTAAGCCTTTCTCTAAGTTATGGTTTCTTCCCCCATATTCTTGTTAGGTGGATTCACTAGTTAGATACATTCAGAATGAGGTGGTTTATCTTTCTTTGCCTGTCCCATTTCTCTGTTCATGCTGCAAGGCAATCCACCAGATAAGGCAGTATCAAGGGTCAGCATCAGCCGACTAAGGAGACTTGTTAGTGCAAAGTCCTTTGTCGAGTTTTGTAAGAACCTCTTAACCTTAACTTTTATTTTAATCTAAAAAGTAAAATGTGTTTGATTGCATCTTACTACTTCTTGGATGTGATGGCTGTATTATTTTTTATTTTCAAGCTAACAAAAATTTTGACAAGTACAGAAAATACCTTCAAGAAATGCTATTTCACGTGCTGTGAGCTAACAAGAAAGCATAAACAAACAACTAATTTAGTAAATCTAAAATGAAATGGAGACAAAGGCAGGCATGTTTTAAGTCCATTCTGTGTGACAACCATGGCTCCTTCGATAGATACAGTTGAGAAATGAGTGTAGACACAGGACAAAGAAAAACAAATGTTTTTTGCAGGATTAACAAGTCAAATTAAAGGAAAAGGCATGAAAATAGTGCAGCCACTACAGGCGGTCCCCTAGTTACAAACATCCGACTTACAAACTACTTCTACTTATAAACGGAGGTAGACAACAGGAAGTGAGAGGAAATCTCCCCCTAGGAAGGGAAATTCATTCCTGTAAGAGTTATTATGGGAAAAAGGTGTCTCCACTGATGCTTTATCACCAAGGTTTGTTTCCACAACTACCCAAAATTTTCAAAATCCAATTATCATTGGGAAAGGAAGTGAGGTGAAATCTTCTGAACAGAAACGTAGACAGCAAAACAAACATTACAGGGGTGTTACCCCTTCCCTATGCTATCCAAAAAGCTTAAAAATAGTTTTTTTGGCTGAAGCTAAACTTAAAAAATGTAACTATTCTGACTTACAAACAAATTCTGGAGACCACACTTACAAAAAGATATTGATAAAATAGAACGAGTTCAGAGACGGGTAACAAAAATGGTGAAAGGTCTGGGGGATAAAACCTCAAGAGCGACTTCAGGAACTTAATATGTACAGTCTGGAGGAAAGAAGGGAGAGGGGAGACATGATTGAAACTTTTAAATACATCAAGGGGGTGAATAAGGTTCAGGAGGGCAGTCTTTTCAATATGAAACCAAAATCAAGAACACGGGGACATGACCTCAAACTAACTGGGGGGGAAGTTCAAAACTAATCTTAGAAAGTGTTATTTTACTGAAAGGGTGGTTGATGATTGGAATAAACTACCAACAGAGGTTGTGAGACAGTCAACAGTAAATGGCTTCAAACATGCTTGAGATAAACATAAATCTATAGTCAGACAACAAGAAAAAAATAATAATAATAATAAATAAAAAGGGGCAGATTCGATGGACTACTCAGTCTTTTTCTGCCGTCACTTTTCTATGTTTCTATGTAAATTCAAAACAAACCTACAGACCCTATCTTGTTTGTAACCCGGGAATCGCCTGTATATCTGAGACCAGCAAGCTGCAACAGATTACCTTTTTTGATTTTTGGTATATATACAAGATGATCATCGGTTTTCACTTAAAATCCCGCAAGCTTTGGTGTTTTGGTTTATACAGTGCCTATTAGATGTTCTATAAATTGCTATTTAGAGAGATCTTGCTCGGGTCGGACCTTCTTAGGTAGCTCAGGTATTTAGGAACCAATTGGAATGTCCTAAGTAATTGATTTGATTTTGTATTTTCAAAATCCCTTTTTCTTTA
This sequence comes from Glandirana rugosa, assembly GCA_018402905.1. Taxonomy (NCBI): domain Eukaryota; kingdom Metazoa; phylum Chordata; class Amphibia; order Anura; family Ranidae; genus Glandirana; species Glandirana rugosa. The sequence goes on along the minus strand of BLSH010073047.1, from coordinate 689,877 downwards.
AATTAATTGTTCAACACAGATTCCATTCCAGTTTTAAATTTTGCATTTATGTTCAGAATACCTGTGTTCCCACCAACTTATTTTAATATTGCTGTCATGCAAGTTCTACTATTCTATGGTTTAACTTGCTCTCCTTATTGCTCCTCTCAGTTCATCTTCATGTTACTGTTCTGTTACAAACTGAAAAGCTAATGCTAGATTATTGGGGTGGAACATCTAAGTGTTCTGGTTCCTATTAGTAGTAAGGCATGAACTTCTTATCTAATTGAGTTTAAACTATTTATCAGTAAACGGTTAAACATCATTAAGGTGGAACTATAGGCAAAACATTTTTTTCCATTTTGAATAGGGAGGATTATAACCCCTGTCAGTATTTTTTTTTGCCCAATGGGGAGATTCACCTGTCTTTGACTTTCACTTTTCATGATAATGATAAACAGGACAAATAGAGAGGGTGAATCTCATTAACGGGGGCAACAAAGTAGCAATAAAAACCTAATAGGTGTTCTAATCCATCCCCACTGTATCCAAAACAAAAAAAAATTGCCTTTGGTTATATGTTAATATCAAGCTGCTTTTCTATTTCACAATACAATTGCATACAATCTGTTAAGGTGCAGTATACTATATAATTAATAAAGGGATCCACATTGGCCAGAAGAATAATATAGCTGGTCAAGTCAGAATACTGGTTATTCAGTAAAATCAGGAATATAGACCAGCTTTTCTCCACCGATATTCAGTGGAACTGTAGGGTTTTCCCAGAGGCTGCTTCTGGTTTCTTGAGCAGTGGCGGATTAATGTATGGCTGGCTGGTATCCCCATAATTCTCAGTTTGGTGTCACGTGGTGCCGTTCCCATCCGACCCTCGTGCCGTGACCGGCAGCTATGGTGGGCATGCACGGGGGTGCCAGTCACACAGCTGGAGTTTGCGGCCCCGGAAGGAAGACTGGCAAAGATGGATGCGGCCTGCAGTAGGGACAGCGCAGGCTTTGTTTGCAGGTAAGTGTCACATAATATGCGATGCATACTAGCACATTATACCTTTACTTTCCAGGGAAGTAGAAAGGAAGGAAAACCAATCAGGGTTTACTTCCTCTTTAACTGACCGCCAAGTTTCACTAGGTATGCCACATTATTTAATATTTTGTTTCTTATTATATCCATAATGTCATGCTACATAAACTGCAGATATAATATTTTTTAGCTGGGGTTTCCTGAGACTGAAAAATAATTTTTGAGGGCTTCTCTGAAGCAAAAAGATTAAGAGGTCTGACAATAGACCAAGTGCATGTAAAAGATACAGCATTGCTAAGCATGGCAGGGTACAGTGGCCAAGCCTGGAAAGTAATTTTGTGAGAAACAAGTGGAAATCTTTCCATGTTTGCTTTTCATCTAACTCATTAAATCATATAATCTTTCTCTTTTTTTTTTTTTTTTTGCATTTTTTTTTTGCATTTTTCATCACATCCCTTAGGACCCTCTGGGGAAGCTATACAAATACATCACCAAACTCGTCAGAACATTGCAGATCTACAGGGGAATGGCCAGAGAGAATTGGTGCATTCCTCAGCAGAGCTTCTTGAACTTGCTTACCAGGAAGCCACTGGCAGGTAATTGTCTTTTAAGCAGTAATGGTTTCTTTTTACTTTGGCACCTTGTTTAACATCATGCAACACTAGAATTGTTTGTGGCTTAATCATTCACTCATGCACTCTGTTCTTTAGGTAATTTGATGGTTATTTAGACAAACAATGAAGTTGGTTAAAGACTGCACACTGCAGAATTACAGTGCATCCGGAAAGTATTCACAGAGCTTCACTTTTTCCACATTTTATTATGTTACAGCCTTGTTTCAAAATGGATTAAATTCATTTATTGTCCTCAGAATTCTGTCAACAATACCCCATAATGACAACGTGAAAGAAGTTTGTTTGAAATCTTTGCAAATCTATTTAAAATAAAAACTGAAAAAAATCGCATGTACATAAGTATTCACAGCCTTTGTTGAAGCACCTTTGGCACCAATTACAGCCTCAAGTCTTTTTGAGTATCATGCTACGAGCTTGGCACATCTATTTTTGGGCAGTTTGTCCCATTCTTCTTTGCAGGACCTCTCAAGCTCCATCAGGTTGGATGGAGAGCGTCGGTGCACTGCACAGCCATTTTTAGATATCTCCAGAGATGTTCAATCGGGTTCAAGTCTGGGCTCCGGCTGGGCCACTCAAGGCAGGGGTGTAACTAGAACCTTCAGGGCCCCTGTGCAAGAAACCATGATGGGCCCCCCTGACCCCCCCCCCCTTAATTCCGACCCCCGGGCTTCCAATTTTGGGAGGGTGTCTATGGATATCCTCTCAGAACTCTGCCTCCCGTATGCCCCCTGGGACATGTATCCAGCGCAATCACGGTGGTCCTTTACCATGTGATCAGCTGATCACATGTAAACAGACTTGCTGGGTATCGGCAGGCCTTTCTTCCATACTGTGCCTATGTAAGGAAAGGAGAGCCGTTAACTGCCGAGAATGTCAGTAAATTGTTTACACTGATAATCAGTGCTGCCTATCAGTGCTCATCAATGCCACCTATTAGTGTCCATCAATGCTGCCTATCAGTGCCACCGATCAGTGCTGCATTCCAGTGCCGCCTATCATTGCTCATCAATGCTGCCTATCAGTGCCGCCTATCAGTGCTCATCAGTGCTGCCTATCAGTGCCCTTCAGTGAAGCCTATGAGTGCTGCCTATCAGTGCTCATTAATGCCCATCAATGCCCCCTGTCTGTGACACCTATCATTGCTTATCAGTGCTGCCTATCAATGACACCTATCATTGCTCATCAATGGTGCCTATCAGTGCCACCTATCAATGCTGCCTATCAGTGCTCATCAATGCCACGCTGCCTATCCTTGCCACAGACCATTGCTCATCAATGCCACCTATCAGTGTTGTGTATCAGTGCTGCCTTTCAGTGCCACCTATCCATGCCCATCAATGCCACCTATCAGTGCTCATCAAAGCCACCTATCGGTGCTCATCAATTCTGCCTATCAGTGCCACGCCGCCTGTCCGTGCCACAGATCATTGCTCATCAGTGCCACCTATCAGTGCCCATTAGCGCCACCTATCAGTGCTCATCAATGCTGCCTATCAGTGCTCATCAATGCCCATCGCTGCCACGCAGCCTATCCATGCCACCTATCAATGCCCATCAATGGCTCCTATCAGTGCTCATCAATGCTGCCTATCCATGATCATCAATGCCCGTAAGTGCCACGCCGCCTTTCCGTGTCACAGATCATTGCTCATCAATGCCACCAATCAGTGCTGCGTATCAGCACTGCCTATCAGTGCAGCCTATTAATGCCTCCTATCAGCACTGCCTATCAGTGCAGCCAATCAGTGCTCATTAATGCTGCCTGCCTCCTCCACATGGCTGTAAGCAGAGAGTGTCTCTCATACAGCTCAGAGCCGACAGTTTTTCCTGCTCCCCCCTCCCGCCTTCTTCTCTCGCATGGGATGACACAGCTGATCTACTCCTTCTCCCCCCCACTGCTCTCCCGTATGTGTACCGCGGGAGGTGTCTGCTTGTTAGCGTCACACTTTATTTCCCACAAAGCACACTCGGGAGAGGGGAGGAGGAGAAGCAGCATATCGGCTGTGTCATCCAGTACGAGAGAGGAAGGAGGGGGGAGCAGGGAAAACTCTTGGCTCTGAGCTGTATGAGAGATCCGCTCTCCGCTCAGAGCCATGGGACAAGCAATCCTGCTGGGGGCCCCCGACAATGGCGGAATGTCAGGGCCTGGTCATAAGTGCGACTGCGGCGACTCTGGTAGTTCCGCCACTGACTCAAGGACATTCACAGAGTTGTCCCATAGCCACTCTTTTGTTAATTTGGCTGTGTGCATAGGGTCGTTGTCCTGTTAGAAGATGCACTTTGCCCCAATCTGAGGTCTAGAAGGAGCAGGTTTTCATCAAGGATGTGTCTGTGTATTGCTTCATTCATCTTTCCCTCGATCCTGACTAGTCTCTCAGTTCCTGCCACTGAAAAACATCCCCACAGCATGATGCTGCCACCACCATGCTTCACTGTAGGCATTGGCCAGGTGATGAGCAGTGTCTGGTCTCCTCCATATATGACGCTTGCATTCAGGCCAAAGAGTTCAATCTTTGTTTCATCAGACCAGAAAATTTTGTTTCTCATTGTCTGAGGGTCCTTCAGGTGCCTTTTTAGCAAACTCCAGGCGGGCTGTCATGTGCCTTTTTACTGAGAAGTGGCTTCCGTCTGACCACTCTACCATACAGGCCTGATTGGTGGAATGCTGCAAAGATGGTTGTTCTTCGGAAGGTTCTCTTCTCTCCACAGGTAAACGTTGGAGCTCTGTCAAAGTGACCATCGGGTTCTTGGTCACCTCCCTGACTAAGGCCCTTCTCCCCTGATCGCTCAGTTTGGCTGGGCGGCCCGTCCTAGGAAAAGTCCTGGTGGTTCCATATTTCTTCCATTTACAAATGATGGAGACCTCTGTGCTCCTTAGGACTTTCAATACTGCAGAAATTTTTCTGTACCCTTCCCCAGATCTGTGCCTCGATACAATCCTTTCTCGGAGGTCTACAGACAATCCCTTGGACTTCATGGCTTGGTTTGTGCTCTGACATGCACTGATAACTGTGGAACCTTATATAGACAGGTGTGTGACTTTCCAAATCATGTCCAATCAACTGAATTTACCACAGGTGGACTATAATCAAGTTGTCCAAACATCTCAAGGATTATCAGCGGAAATGGGATGCACCTGAGCTCAATTGTGAGTGTCATGGCAAAGGCTGTGAATACTTATGTACATGTGATTTTTTTTTTTTCATTTATTTTTAATGCAAAGCTTTCAAACACACTTCTTTCACTTTGCCGTAATGGTGTATTGCTTGTATAATTTTGAGGAAAATAATGAATTTTTATAATAAGGCTGTAGCATAACAAAATGTGGAAAAAGTGAAGCATTGTGAATACTTTTCAGACTTTTCAGATGTACTGTACTTATTTATTCCAAGAAATGGATCGTGATTGGGGATTAATATTAGCCCTCTAACAAATGGGTTTTGTCAAAGGGGCATGCTGGAAAACCAGTATTTGATCAGCATTCACAGCCATTGGCTACAAATGCTGATCAGTGTATTCTGGCAGAGGGCAGCCCCCCTGTCTGAATACAATAGCACAGCGAGGAGATTGCTGCACCCACATTTCTTAGGTTAGTACCCCAATCTATACGTTTTTTTTTTATATTCAACCTGCTGGGTTGAATGAAAAAAAGCTTTGTGTGTACCAGGCTTAAAGGAGAAGTATGGATATAATTTTTATTTCAAAATCATATTTACATAGGTGGATGCAGCATCGGTCCCACGCTGGCTCGAAGACTGAGAACCGAGTGATCAAATTCCGCTGATTGCTCGGTTCTCACAGCTCCCCTGAGCAAATATCTCAGGGAGCTGAGATATATAAGAATGTAAACATAAAGAAAACATGGTCTTTCAGGAACCCAGCAGAGTTAAACAGTAAGAAGAGATTTGGTCCAAGAGCCCCAGATTTTTGAAGATGATACTCAGAAGGTGGAGACTAGACCGCGCTGGAACCAGATCCCTCATATAGGGATGTCGTATGTCGGGAAATCTGGGTTGGTCCCCAGCTCCCAATACCTCTATGGAGCAAGATCGGGAGATACTAGTGAAGGGCCCTTCTTGTAGGGCCTGGGCTGCTAACCCTGGAAGCGACCAGTAGAAATAAGCCAACGCGTTTCGGGGGTCCAACACAATCCCCCTTCCTCAGGGCTATTGGAGACAAAGACAAAATAGTATACATACACAACATTGTCACAATTTTATAAAAGATTCAAATGATATATGAAAATAATGAATAAAAACTGTATGTATATACGTTCGTAAACTTTGTATAAAGAATTGAACATTAGTTGAACATTAGTGAACATTAGTTATTACTTTATAAAGAATAAGAAAAAAAAAATCCTGTCATTGCAAAAATGGATGGAATAGGATATATAAGAATATCTTTCTTTTTTATCTTTTTTTACTTTCTTTTTTTAGTTCCCAAAAGGCAAAGGTCTTACTTGAGAAAGAAGAAGAAAACATTTTTTGAGATTGAATTAAAATTAAAAAAAAACATTTTCCTTTAAAACCAAAAATGACAAAGTGGTAGTGTTACTATGAAACTTTACTGACCTGCTGATTATTGATTGAAACTTCGGATGCTTGCCCGTTTGGAGTAAAGATCTGTAGGGGGAGATTTGAAGATCTAGGCACCCGGGATCAGCTAAGAGGGATAATTATACTATGTGGATCCCCAGCATGAACTTGGGGCCGCGGGGCAGCTATCATCTGGCTGATGCTCCCAATGCGACCTGTAGCTGGGGATCAGAGTGAACGGAGACTGGCCACCGATTGGGTGAGCACTCTGCTTGGAACCAAAACGGCGCAGCTGTCTGCAGCTCAGCAGCGCGCCTTCTCCGTACATGAAGGTAAATGCTTGGAGGGCGGGAGATCCGCCATCCGCCAATGCGGTGGGTCTGAGTGCCTGCGGCCACAGGGGGACCCGTGGGAGGGGGGAGAGAGGGAGGGGATGACAATGGGGGAAACACTGACCTGATGTATTGATGTGCAGACAGCTGCGCCGTTTCGGTTCCAAGCAGAGTGCTCACCCAATCGGCGGCCTGTCTCCGTTCACTCTGATCCCCAGCTACAGGTCGCATTGGGAGCATCAGCCAGATGATAGCTGCCCCGCGGCCCCAAGTTCATGCTGGGGATCCACATAGTATAGTTATCCCTCTCAGCTGATCCCGGGTGCTTAGATCTTCAAATCTCCCCCTACAGATCTTTACTCCAAATGGGCAAGCATCCGAAGTTTCAATCAATAATCAGCAGGTCAGTAAAGTTTCATAGTAACACTACCACTTTGTCATTTTTGGTTTTAAAGGAAAATGTTTTTTTTAAATTTGAATTCAATCTCAAAAAATGTTTTCATCTACTTTCTCAAGTAAGACCTTTGCCTTTTGGGAACTAAAAAAAGAAAGTAAAAAAGATAAAAAAGAAAGATATTCTTATACATCCTATTCCATCCATTTTTGCAATGACAGGAATTTTTTTTCCTTTTCTTATTCTTTATAAAGTAATAACTAATGTTCAACTAATGTTCAATTTTTTTATACACATTTTTTATACAAATTTTACAAACGTATGTACATATAGTTTTTATTCATTATTTTCATATATCATTTGAATATTTTATAAAATTGTGACAATGTTGTGTATGTATACTATTTTGTCTTTGTCTCCAATAGCCCTGAGGAAGGGGGATTGTGTTGGACCCCCGAAACGAGTTGGCTTATTTCTACTGGTCTTCAAGCCAAATAAAATTCAATGTTGCAGCTTTTACATTCTTGTCTTGGGCGCTCCTTTCCATCCATATAAGATTTTTGGAGATGCCAGAGTAGTATATGTTAACCGGTAAAGTGGAAGGACTGTTGACAGAAGCGACCTCTTCCAGGTGATTAAAATAATTTTTTTACCATAAAAATAGAGTATACACAGCTGTTTTTTGGTATGAGAGCCAACCCGGGAGGTCCTCCACTAGCCATAACAGACAAACCTTGGGATACTTTAACATTCGGAGACCCATGGCCAATTCAGTAAATTCACACATTTGTGACCAAAGTCTTTGCATCCTGGGGTAAAGTCAAAAGACATGAAATAGGTGTGCCTCTTGACCACATAGACCAAAGCATGGGGCAGTTTGTCTAATCCCTGGGCTATATATACTTTGGGGCGTGTAATATTTGATGGAACAACTTAAGTTGTATAAGCCTATCCTTAGAGGAAATTACCCATTTCATGTACGCCTCTTACCCAAAATGTATTTACATTTAGTACACACAGCTATTGTGCTTACTGAACTACAAACATAACTTTTATACAGTAGTAAATTTATAGTGTATAGAGTGACTCTGTTTAGGTCCATAAATGCAAAGAGTCCAATGCACTCCATACAGCAATGAGAGACCCATTTATAGGGAGTTGCTATGGTGAAATGGCGGGCGGCGCTGCTGCCTGAGGAAGAGAGGCTTTCTGTTGGTGACTATAAAGTGTACTGTCTGTTAGAACATGGTGCGCTGGTGATATCTTGGATTGGACTTGTGTTTTATGTTGATCACATGTACTGATTGATAATGCAAACTAGATTTCTAAAATTAAAACGTGTAATACCTGTGTTTTTTTTTTAATTAATTGTTATGTTTGAGTAACAGCTGCACCTTTGGAAAATGTTTGCTGCATTTACATTTTTTTTAAATGTTTTTTATATTACGAAGCAGCAGGTTCCAACAATGTAAGACAAGGCAAATACAGTAATGCCAAAATATCAAGTACACAATGAACCCTCTTGGCAGTTACAACGTATAACAAATTAGCACATATAATATTAACTTTGGTAACACTAGATCGTCTGAGATCGGGAGCATTTACATTTTTTTAATGTGAGTACAGAATTCTTTTTCCTTTTTTTGTATTTTGTTCACAGACATGGAGGTCCTCGCACGCCAATGGATAGCACCTCATATGGAAGCATTGAAGAGTTTTCTGGTAATCCCAGCATGAATGGACAGAGGAGCCACAGTGCAGGTAATCCCACTAAAACGGGACTCTTACATTACTGTTGACTGTTTTAATTTGAATTTATTTAATGCCAGTCCTGTTCTCTCACTACAGTTACTAACCACAAAGAGAGAGAATTCCCTGATGAGAGCTTACTCTGCTGCCCTGAACCTAGTGAGTGGGGAGGTTTACCCAACAGTAAAATATGGGAGTATATTCAATACCATAGCGCAGCCAGTCACAAGCCCTGAGTTGTAAAGACTAGTGCTCAAGAATTTCTGAGGTTTTACCTGAAATCTGAATAATTACTTTTAGTACCTTTTGTCTGTTACAGGCAAGAAAATCAAAAGAAGCTTCTGACTGGTTCTAATTTTGCTATGCACTAGTTCGACAGGTAAGTACGACCCTAATGGTCTTTTGAGAAGTTACGAAGGT
>BLSH010073047.1:635293-653196 GCA_018402905.1 Glandirana rugosa | reverse complement strand
TTAAGGGTTTAGAGAAGATCTGTAAAACAGAGTGGACCAAAATCCCTTCTAAGATGTGTGCAAACCTGGTCACAAACTACAAGAAACGTCTTACCTCTGTGCTTGCCAACAAGGGTTTTTCCACCAAGTACTAAGTCACGTTTTGCTTGGGGATCAAATACTTATTTTACTCACTGAACTGCAACTTAATTTATAACATTTGTGTTATGTTTTTTCTGGATTTCTGGTTGATATTTTGTCTCCATCATTTAAAATACAACCATAATAAAAATTATAGACCCTTCATTTCTTTGTAAGTGTGCAAACATACAAAATCTGCAAGGGATCAAATAATTATTTTCTCCACTGTATGTGCTAGTGTCTGAGGGTGATTGACCTTTTCTTCAAGGAGAAATCACTCTCAGCTTAACTATTTGATTTATTTTTCTTTCTTGTTTTATCTTTTGGGTCCTTCAGTCATCCAAACCATATCCAAAATAACAGCCGTATATCCTGATTGGTGCAACCTCAGTAAAACCTTGAGAGCCCTGCCAGGAACCGACACTGTGTGGACAGCCTGAATTGTTTCTTTGGCTCTGGATCCTGCATGTATGCTCACCTTGGCACTTGGTGCGATGTGTTGTCAGTCGCAGAGTGCTATACAGGTCCAGTAACCTAGTCCACGAAGCACCCTTTGGGGGTATGCCCACTGTGACGGGCAAAGCCTAGACTTTATATATAGTCCAGCACTGTGGACTGGTAAGGCAAGGGTCACCATGTATCTCTGACCATTGTGTAAAACCAGGGCTGTGTATGGAATCTATTCATCTCCCAGGGTAAACTTTTCAAACTTGGTGCTAAAATTCAACAACTTAGAGCTCAGTCTCAGATGGGTGTCCAGGTGTTACATTTCACCACTAGTAACACACTTTAGCGCCACTTCCACCTAGAGCCCTTATAAGATACTCAGGTGCTTCCTCCCATAGTTTCACAAAGAGGATTCATTACAGGATGGTGTACACCTGGGTTACCACATACTTACCGGTGCACTGTTACTCTATACTCTGCACCCTACAGGGGAATACCCTCAGTTCTAGCTATGGCAGTTACCAGATCAAAGGCAGCCAGTGGAAAAAGCAGGCAAACATTAGCTCTTCCCAAGGCCTGAACAACATTCAGGCTCAGAGTGAAGATGCATCCCTTGCACTGGAGCAGGGTCTGGTCCTAACATTGTATGTTTGAAATAGAGCTAGAATCGGATGCAGAGATCAATAAATGGCCTACTTGAAAAAGCAGAATTTTTCTGCATCTATATCTAAATGTATAGAATTCCTTTTTTGGGATTTTAAGGGCAACCAGAAGCAACAAAAACATTAACCAGGACTAGCTGTGAATCATACAACATCTGGTTGAAACAGCAGGAACCTGCCTGGGAGTACCACATATATGATCTTACAAATATAATTCTCAACAAGTACATGGTGACATGGACATTTTTGACAAATGTTTTTATGGATCTTTGATATTTTAATACTTTATACTTTTATTTTGTTTTATAGAAAAAATGTATCTGTTGCTTCTGGTTGCCCTTAAATCCCATAAGAGGAATTCTATATATTTAGAAATAACAGGGATGGTGGTAACCCTCACCTGTACTGAGCAGGTTTTCATTGTTCTATATCTATATCAACATTTCTTGAATAGATTATGGTCTTAAAGTGATACTTTAGATAACAAACATGTCATACTTGCCTGCTCTTGTGCAAGGGTTTTGCACAGAGCAGCCCCCAATACTCCTTTTCTGGGGTCTTCCAGCGGCGCTCCTGGCTCCTCCTTTTATCGAGTGCCCCCTGGGAGAAGTACTTTCCCTGGAGGCACCCGTGTGGGCGCACTCCCGAGTCCTGCTGCTGTGTCCATTGACACAGACAGCAGGACTCGGCCCCGCCCCCCAGCTCCCATGTCACTGGATTTGATTGACAGCAATGGCTCATGCTGCTATCAATCTATCCAATGAGGACCTGAGCCAACTGTTGGAGCTGCTGGACTCATCCTCAACGCTGGAACGATCGGGTTCAGGTAAGTAAAAGGGGGGCTCTGGGGGGCTGCTGCATTACAGGAGGTTTTTCACCTTAATGCATAGAATGCATTAAGGTAAAAAACGTAAAGATTGTACAACCCCTTTAAAGTATATGTAAACCCTCACCTTATAAAACAATTTATTCAGTTTAAAATAGAAATGAATGCAAAACATTTGTGTATACATATAGAAAAACATAAATACCTTCTTTTTTATAAGTGATCACATAATCTCTGTTCTCAGCTGCATAAGGATCTTATAGAGCCAGGGGAGAAACAGCAGCACAATGGTCTTTCCTAGTGAATGGCTAATTCGGGGGGCTGTGTTATCAGCAACGCTAGAAACATGCCCATGCTGTGCTCACATGCCTAGTGTGGTCAGTTTTTAATTGGAAAGCAGTGGGACTAACAGGAACACCAGGTATTTCACACAAGGAAAGCTGTACAAAAAGAACACAATACACTTTCATACAAGTACATGGTACATATCAGCAGATTCTGGTTTGACATTTGTTTAGTGCAGCCCTCTTTGTCTAGGGCTCAAAAACGCAACGCCTCTTCACCTACTTCTGTCTCCCAACTGAAATCAGATCCCAATATGCCTGCCTAGAAGTCAGGGAATGAAGAGTGTATTGTTGCAATATTGGAGGAAGCTGTGTAAGATTTTTCTTCCCCAGACTACCACCATATTAAGGAGCACTCCTCTTCTGCAGCTATTGGAAAATGTCCACAGGACAAAAAGGTGCTCCAAGCTTTTGGCTTGGTGCTCAATTTCAATAAATCTGCTCTCCAGCCATCTGTTTTCTGGGAATACTTAGGTCTGGTCCTAAGCATGTCCCAAGCAAAAGTCTTTCTTTCAGAAAAGAAGGTTCTTGAGACTGGAATTCCAAGAGACATCCCACAGTGAGATTCTGCATGAGAGTTCTAGGCTTAATGGTAGCCCCCATCGAAACAGTAACTTTCACCTATTCACTCTTCATCTCAACATTTTTTCAACCTGGAATAAACAGGCTCCTTTTCTCAATTCACCCATGTTCCTGTCCAGCAAGTAATACCCTATTTTGGTGAATCACCACCCTAAGCCTAACAGCAAGGAAGCCCTTCCTTCCCTATTACTGAAAGGTTATCAGAATAGACACAAGTCTCTCAGGCTGGGGAGGAGTGTTCCAGTTCCTAACAGTCCAAGGGACATGGTCATGATGGAAAAAAAGCTTGCCATCAACATCTTGGAGTTCAGAGCAGTCTGGTTGATCCTACAGCATTGGACCCTCTTTAGATGGGGCAGTGCCACACCTATGGCCTACATCAAGCATCAATGAGGCACCATGAATCTGGCTGCCTTGAAGGAAGCAAACAAGATAATCTCACAGACAGAAACTCACTATCCAGCAATTTCTGCGCTCCACTTCCCAATAGTAGACAGCTGTACAGCAGATAACCTCAGCCGCCACTGCCTGGATCAAGGGGAATGGGCCCTTCATCCAGATGTTTTCAGTCAGATATGCCAAAATGGAGAATTCCAGATCTGGACATCCTAGCCTCCAGATTCAACAGCAAATTACCTCTGTTTGTTAACAAAACCAAGGATCCTCTAGCCCTAGCTTCAGATGCCTTTATAATCCCCTGGTCCCAGTTCAAGTTCTTTTATGCCTTCCCTCCAGCGCAAATTATGCTTTGTCTGTTCCAGAAAATAGAGCAAGAGAGGAGAATGGTAATCCTAATTGCATCAATTGGCCAGGAAGAACATGGTACCCAGATATACTCAGACTTCTAGTAGACAACCCTTGACCTCTTCCCAACAGATCAGATCTGCTATCCCAATGCCCTCTATTCCATTCTGCTTCTCAATCTCTGACTTTAATGGCATGGCTGTTGAAATCCAGGTCTTAAAGGATAGAGGGATTTTTAACTCAGTGATTCCTACCTTGCAAACAGCCAAAAAAGCCTCTTTCAGGAAGATCTATTATCATACCTGGAAATCCTTTTTATGCCTGGTGTGAACACAGGTACATCAAAGTCCACCATCACACAATGGATAAGGAATCTGATCGCAAGAGCTTACATCAAAGAAAAATACCCTCCTGCGCTTTTACCCGCCCATTCCACCAGATTGGTGGGAGTTTCATTATGGGATCAAACCTCTGCTGCCCATTTGTGGGGTTGTCTGGTCTTCTGTTCATACTTTTTCAAAATTTTACCAGGTAGACATGCAACTTTTGGCTGCAAGGATCTCACAGTGGCATTCTGAAGTTGGGTCTTCTGACCCTTGTTGTTCGGACTTGTTGGTACACTTATATTTGCCTCATTGTTGCCCACCATTGCATTGTTGGAATCACTAGGGTCGTTGGTTCGAATCCCACCAACAGCACTACTTGCATTGAGTTTGCATGTTCTCCCTTGTGCATGTGTAAGTTTCCTTTGGGTACTCCAGTTTCCTTCCCCCACACGCGAAAGACGTGCTGTAAGGTTAATTGGTTCCTGTCTAAAGTCCTAGTATGTGTATGTATGAATGTGAGTTAGGAACCATAGATTGTAAGCTCCTTGAGTGCAGACACTGATATGAATGTACAATATATATGTAAAATTGCTGCGCAAATTGTTGGGGCTATATAAATATATATAATGTGCCCTGTACTGTACAATTTAAGATTAAATTAAACATGCAACGAGTATTTTAAATGTTTAAGAAAACATCATTTTTGCCTGATTTTAACTTCAGCCCTTATTCTAAAGAGAATATGATTCTGATCCATTACAGATTTCTATTGATCAGGGAATCTCTCCTTATGCTGATGGAAACAGCAGCCTGACAAACAACAACCCAACAGTTACTCAAGGAAACAATACAGGAGAGCAGCCATTTCAGTCGGCTGAGACAAGGTAAAGCTGCTCCATTATAATTTGTGTGATTCTGCCTGTAAAATGAGATTTCTGACAGGTAATTCTGGTTTAGTGTCCCACAGATGTCTGGAGGACCAAGCACTCTACCTTCCAGTGCCAGCTTGAGTGAGATTCTGGAGGCTATGAAACACCCAACGTAAGTACCTGGTATGCTTTGACAGGTTTTTAAACAGTTGAAGGGGTTGAAGAAAAGTGGTTAATTTATACATTTGGGATAGTGTGAGAGCCATTCGTCATTAGTCTTAAAGCGTATCTAAACCTAAAACCAAAAATATAATATATTTCAGGGTATCTGTCCCTAGATGCGGATGTTACATTTGTTTTCTTTATTCAGACTTTTATTCCTTTATTTTCACCTACTCATCTTGCCAGTAACACACTTCCTATCCTAGCTTGACATCCCTCACTGACTATAATGTATCTATGGAGCAATATCATGTCACCCTAGGCTGCTTGCTTTGCTTGGACTACAAACATCTTATCCTCCCCCATCTTCACAACGGGTGGGTGTGGGGGTTCTTCTGTAGTTTAGAGGAAGGAAATGTGAATGCTGGCAGCATCATTTGGGATTTCAGTTCAGTGCATATGAAGTTAAAATTACTGAATTTCTAGCAATCAACATTAACATTTCAGTACTTGCAGATGCACATAGCCTGAACTGTATGCAGAAACCACATCTAAGGACTGGTAGGCTGGAACATATTTTTTTAACATAACATGGTTAGTGCTGGAATAAGTTTCATGCCCTTTGTTGTTAGCTTACATAGCTTCTATGCAAATTGAAATGGAAATGGATTTCAGATTTGTAAAGGAAACAATTAGTAAGATGTCCAGTGCACCCAAATATGAGTGGTATGTTATTGATTTTCTTGCAGTACAGGTATTCCATTGCTATCCGAACAGAAAGGCCTTCCTCCATGCTGCTTTATCAGTGCTGAAGTTGTACATTGGCTGATCAATAACATAAGCTGGGTGCAGACTCAACCTGTGGCAATGGACATCATGCAGGTAGGAAAAGTGTGTGTGCGTTTTCCACAGTTCTAATTAGATATTTGGTAAAATAAACAATAATTAATCAAATATTATATGTATCTTGCAGAAAATGTTGGATGAGCAGTATATTACCCATGCTTCTGGCGAAACACTTAGAACCTTCATCTATGGGTTCTACTTATATAGGATACCTCCTGAAAGAGAGCCTGAAAGGGGTGAGAGCAACATTTGTAATTTAGAAAGAACAAAGTCTTCTATGGAAATGTGGCTTCTTAATCGTGCAGTACAAGACACAGGAGCTTTAGAATTTAACCATGACTTATGTGCAGCTACGTTCCAGTGATTAGACTCTGGCTAAAGAGAGAGCTACTGGAACATCCCCTATATAACCCCTCTCATTTCTACCTAGCCTCAGTCTCTTGCTAGTGTTCTTAGGAGATGGACCTCTTCTGTCTACTGAGAGAAGCTTGCCTCTTTTTTTTCTCTAAGATGGTTCTCATGATTCCTGGCTGCACCATAGCCACTGTGGCTCATTCTGAAGTTTCCAGATTGGTTAATTCCTTGGTTAAGCCTTGGAGGACTGTACCCGCATGGATGAAAATGTGGGGCCTGTAATACTGCTTTAGTGTGGAATGCAAAGACATACTCCTTCTTTGTCTGAGGAATCTGATCAGGATGAGTCACCTTTGGCTGAAGTTGTATCCAAGCTTAAGGACCATTACCATTGCTACCCTTGTGTACAATGTGGGGTGCATCCTGTCCTTTTTCCATTCTAGTCTGCTAGATTAGCATCTGGCCTTGAGTACCATCAAGGGACAGATCTTGGTCCTTCTGTTTTAGCGACCATTGGACTTTCATTCTTTAGTTAAAGGCTAAGTTCACCTTAAAAAAATAAATAAATAAATGCACATATTTTTACAGGTAAAAAATGTGCATTCTTTTTTTCCCCCTGGAACCTGCAGAGCATTGCCCCTGCGATCAGCAGATCATGGGTGCTCACCAGCGCCCTCACAGTTAATTGAGAACCACAAGCCATCTGCCGCAATGGAAGATCATAGTTGTAGTTCATTAATTCACATGTCGATGTGAATGAATGGCTCTGACATGAGAGCAGAGCCCTGCATGGCCTCACTCTTTTTAAATTGGGACAGCAGGTGCAGGGAGAAGATCCTCTGTCCGTTGTCACAGAGAGGAGCGGGCAGGTGCTCTTTGGTAACATGTTACTCCCTAAATACAGGTGTAATATGTTATCAGGTGAGCACATTTCTCCTCCTGCACATTCCCATGTGACTCCATGGAAGCTTAACCTGGTTTTCTTGGCCCTTTAAAGGCTGCCTTTAGAACATGTTAAGTAGGGTTGCACCGATAACGTTCTTTTACTGGCGAGTACGAGTACTGATACTTTCGGTCAAGTACTGATACTTGCGGTCAAGTACTCATCGTTACCGAGTACCGATACCTTTGCAGGGCAATTTGAGCCCATACAAAATTGATGGGCTCAAATCGCACTGCAAAGAATCGCATGCAATTTGAACAGGAATGGGGCGTGATTCCTGCCCAAATCACATGCGGTTTCCCCCACCGTGTGAACCCAGGTGTAAATCACTATGACGAGTACTCGTGAAAATACTCGGTATTGGCATCGGTATCGGTGCAAACCTATCCTTAAAGTGGATGTAAACCTTCCATATACCCAATGAAGTGAACAGCCTCAGATGATACACAGAGATAAAACAAATCTCCCTATATATGTTTTACATGTATATCTGCTGTCTTCATCTGGTATATATCCTTTAGAAAGTGCAGATCATGTTAACATTTTTCTCTTCCTGGTTACTTCTGGGAGTGGATCATTGGAATACAGCCAAGACAGCTGATTGGAGGAAAGGCACACACCCCCTCTCCTCATAGGCAAAGGAAGAAAGCAATGTGCAGAGATCTGCTTTTAGAGGACTGTTTGCTTGCTGGGTAGCGCGGAACCAGGACAAGCTTCTAAAAACTGGCACCTTGGCAGACTGTAGACCAGAGGATTTATTGAAGCTTTATGGGGTACTTGCAGCATTGATCTTCAACAGTGAACTTCTTCTAGTGTTACACAAGGATATGGCTGTCCTGAGGTCAAAAGCCTTTCTCCCTAAGGTGGTTTCTTCTTTTCACCTTGACCAGGATATTGTTCTTCCCTCCTTATGTCCTGCTCTGAAACATCCCAAGAAAAATTCTCTCCAATGTCCCAACATGGTACATGCTGTTAGAGTTTACCTCTTGGCTAGAAGCTTCTTTTTGGAAATAGATTCCCTCCTTGAGCTTCCATAGGGCTCCCTGCTTCTTGTTCCACTATTTATAGGTGGATTAGACATTTCATCATTAGAGCCTATGATCTAAAACGATAGGGTTCCTCCCTTTCTTATTAAGTCGCCATCTACCAAATCTGATAAGGCTTCATGGGCCTTTCGGCATCATCTGTTTCTCAGATTTGCAAAACTTCCACCTAGTCTTCTTTTCACACATTTGTTAAATTCTAACAGGTGGATGTTCAGACCTCATCTGATGTAATTTTCAGACATAAGGGTCTACAAACTGCTCTCTGAGTCTTTTGTGTCCTTCTTGACCGTTTGTTATGTAGGCCTTTCAGTGTTTGTTTTGCCCACCCCGTAGTTCAACTGCTTTTGGGCATCCCATGGTTAAGAGATAATTCCCCCTTTGTTAAAAAAAATAATAAATACACATATAGTTGCAACAAAAAAAAGGTACATTTAGGGTTTTCTTTTTTTTTCAAATCCGCCTGCAAAACATTGCAACTGCAATCAGTGGATCACAGGCACACTGACAGGTTCCCGCAAACTCTTCCTCCAACTCTCTGTATTGAGGTATGGATTTTCAGTAAGGGTACTGGAGGAAGTGTCAGTGTTCTATGATTGCAGTAATGACTGCACTTGTGTTCCACTGAGAATTACAGGTCCAACTGCTGCAGTAGTAGACAGGACTTGTAGCTTATTTTTCTATAGCCCTTTGTAAATCTCAATCTGTAGCCGCACAAATTTCAGAAGTGGCAGCTGCTTCAGTAGGGTGGGCGGGTTCTATTTGCATCATGTTATACCTTAAATACTGGTGTAACATGTAACCTAGTCCAAAGGGTGGATTTGCCCTTTAAATACTAAAGATCCTATGTTCTGTACAAGAAATTGTTTTTAATGGTAAGCCAAAAATCCTAATTTTTGTAACACATCTTTGTACCTGTTTTTACCTTGATCATTAGTTAGCTAATGTGCCAACCTATTGTAATTTATAGGATAAGAGATGTGGCAAATCAGGATTATTTTAGAAAGGGTTTCCCCTTCTTCATATTTAGTCACCTATTGTAATAGTTGTGTTACCTTCTGTAGTTCCAGTTAGGAAATTCACGCTGAAGTTGTTCTAGGTCAGGGGTTGTCAATCGCAATCTATCTGTCAAACCTGGGCAGGTGATGGGTAGATTACATTCGTGTCCCTGCCTTGCCTGACCCTCAAGTGCTCCTTCCCCAGAGGGGCAGAGCAGCGCAGGGAAGTCTTAGGCAACAGGGGTGTTCCCCGCCCCACAGTACCCCCCTTGTTTATCTGCGGCTGCTATACAGGGAGTGTCTATGCCACCTATGAGTTGTTGTACACGTTGACAGCTTTTATGTGGGATAGCTCAGGCAGCTTCAGACTTGTCTGACCGATCCAGAGCTCATCCCTAGTGTAGTGTGCTGATCCCCCGAGAATCAACACCAGAACAATTAGATCATTCAGAACATCCTCCCTGTGCTGCTCTGCATCAAGAAACCTGTGTGAAACTTCTGTGCCCCTCTGCTCCCCCTGTGGTGTGCCCATGTCCTTTGCCCTGCTTTTCCCTGTAAACTGCTGTTTATACTACTGACCTCTGTAGACTGCCTTACCTGCCACTGACCTCTGTACACTGCCCTACATCCTACTGACCTCGGTATGCTGCGCTGCCAACTACTGACCTCAGTATGCTGCCCTACCTATTACTGACCTCTGTACCCTGCCCTACCTGTTACTGAGTCCTGTACACTGCTCTACCTACTACTGTCCCCTGGAAACTGCCCTGCCTACTACTGACCCCTGGACACTGCCCTACAATGAAAAAACAAACTATCACAGCACAAAAGGTCACGTTACACAAAGAAAATTCTAAACAGCCTTGCCTGACCCTCAAGTGCTCCTTCCCCAGAGGGGCAGAGCAGCGCAGGGAAGTCTTAGGCAGTGGAGGTGTTCCCAAGAATTACAAAGGCAAATACAATTCAATGTGCTAACACATATGCAGCAAATTACATGTGATAGTGTATAATATAAAAAGTCCATACAATAGTGAGATCTAGCTTCTGAAAATACACCAGTGAAGATCACTCTTCCCACATTGCTGGCTCTTCAAAATTCTTCAAACAGCCAGTGCTCAATCCACCACGTCACATATATGAGCGTACCAGAAGTAGTGTGATCTAGGAGGAAATCATCATGTAATCATCATGCATGGTGATGTTGTGATTTCCAGCGCCACCCTACTTACGCTTCGTCAAATATAATGTCATTAGGGGCTTTGCTGCCCTCCTAGGAGTTTGTAAGTGCTTTTAAACATTTTTTATAAACTTTGTCACAAGGATTTTACACTATGAGAGCCTGGTGCTGCTTTCTTTTTTGTTTGAGTGACAGCTTGTTGCTATGTGTATTTTTTGAACAAGTGATAGCTGTACATCCTTGTGTACTGGTTGCAGACTGGCAGTTTTATGCAGTGTGCTCTGACTTCTCAAATACTGAAGGTCACAGTACCTTTAATAAGCTCATATATGTGGTATGGTGGATTGAACACTAAGTGTTCACTGCCCTACATGCTATTGACCTCTGTACACTGCCCTACATGCTACTGAACTCTGTACACTGCCCTATCTGCTACTGGCCTCTGCACACTACCCTACCTGCTACTGGCCTCCGCACACTGCCCTACCTGCTACTGGCCTCCGCACACTGCCCTACCTGCTACTGGCCTCTGCACACTGCCCTATATGCTACTGACCTCTGTACACTGCCCTACATGCTACTGACCTCTGTACACTGCCCTACATGCTACTGACCTCTGTACACTGCCCTACCCACTACTGGCCTCTGCACACTGCCCTAAATGCTACTGACCTCTGTACACTGCCCTACATGCTACTGACCCCTGTACACTGCCCTACCTGCTACTGACCTCTGTACACTGCCCTACATACTACTGATCCCTGTACACTGCCCTATTTACTACTGCCCTGGACACTGGCCTACATACTACTTACACTGGCCCTAATTTGGAGCAGCCAGGCTAGCATTGAGGCCATCCAGGCCTGAAACTAGCCAAGCAAGTCAGCCTGCAGTACCAGATGTTCTGCTTTCATGATAGTCTCCTGCATCAGACTTGTGGGGGTTGACCAATTACTCCTCGGACATGAAAGAACATGAAAAAAATTGCGAATGAAAGTGAATCCCAAGTTTCTCATTGAAGCTAACTTTTAAGGTAGGCTAGGTTTATATTTTTAGGGTGTCTTTAGTTTTTATTAGATTTTTGTAAGTTTTCTCCTTGTTGATTTTCTTATTGGGGGCTTGCTAGTTAAAGTGATTGTTAAGCCACTTGTATAAAATGCTCCCATTACCTCTGTATTAGCACAATAAGTTTCCCTGTGCCTGTGTTATAACATATATATATATATATATATATATATATATATATATATATATATATACTTATTTGTATAGATCTCACACAGGCTTCCTAGGGTCAGTTGTCCTTTTTCTCTCTCGTCTGCTCAGCAAAGAGTTCTGACATCAGCTGAAGAGAGGAGAGCGAGAGAGCCGTGTGTAGGAAGCCAGTGTGTTATCTATACAGTTAAGAATATTTATGACATAACACGGACCCAGGCAAACTTTTTGTTCTAATATGCAGTGCAAATTAGCTTTAAAAGTTAATTATGAGAGCACAGAAGAGACTCTACATACTAACAGGGAGAGGGAGGGGGAGGAGGGGGGAGTTGAAGACAGGCAGAGGAGAATAGGAGAGCTGCTAGTGACAGACTGCACAGACCACGGCTCTCAGGATCAGCTAATATGATAGTGGAATCAGATAACCTGGCATTATCACACAGGTATTTTAGGGGATACAGAGGGATAAATTAAAAAGCAAAAGCATCATGCTGCTAATTGCACATTAAAGAGACAGGAGCAGCATTTTTTTTGTTCTGGGTTAACAAACGCTTTAACTTCTTTAAAATTCTTTGATCTTTGGTTTCTTACATTTTGTCCAGGTAGATCTCCTCCTCTCGAAGGAGGAGATCTAACTAGATCCCCCTAGATATGCTTATAATTCACATAAGCCACCATTTGCTTTGTGAATCCCATAAAACAGTAATTCTTAACTTCCATCCTGCATGTCCCTCCCAAAAAATCACAATTTTAAAGCGGTTGTCAAGTCATGACAACCACTTTAACGTACAGGTAAGCCTGCAATAAGGCTTACCTGTAGGTCCAGGAAATATCTCCTAAACCTGTACGGTTTAGGAGATATCCCCTGTATCTGCATGTGCAGACGTCATTGGCACATTCGCACTGAAGAATCGGCACCCGGGGTAACCCCGGGTGCCGTTTCTTCTGTATTCGTGCCATAAATGACGGCTCCCGTGCGCATGTGCAGGAGTGACGTTAGCACAGCTCCACCAATCACAGCGCTGGAGCCCGCACTGTGATTGGACGGAGCCGCAGACCCGGAAAAACTGTGTCGCCGGTCACAGCGGTGTGCCGAGACCGCGGCAACAGCTATGTTCCAAGGTAAGTGTTTCATAATGAGCTAGTATGGGGGGGGGGGGCGGCTTTACAATCACTTTAAGGCTCTTTATAAACCTGTGTAAACCTAAGGAAATTCTGAATGGAGTTAGGTATTTTTAAGGGCTAGCATTGTGATGAAGAATCTCCTTGAAAAAGTTTTAGCCCTAACCCAAGCCAATAGGAAAGTTGGAAATCGCAGACATCTACCCACACTAGGCTAAGTGAATAATAATACCAACATACATTTAGATTTATGGCTTTGTACTTTACATTTGTATGCATCATAACTGTTCATGTGCAGCTTTTGTCTCTGATATTTGCTGGGGATTTTTACATACCTATAAATATTCTTTTATCTTGTAGCCACAACAAACCTGACTCAACCAAGCCCATGGCATTCAGCTGCAATGGAGGATTTTACAGCTTTTCAGAGGAAATGGTTTGAGGTGGCACTGGTGGAAGAGGAGCTGCTCCATTCTGAGATCCCGCCATTTCTCCTACCTTGGTTACCCAGTCGGCCAGCCTCTTATGCAAGTAGGCACAGTTCTTTCAGCCGCAGCTTCGGAGGAAGGAGCCAGGCCGCAGCGCTGCTAGGTAGCTGCCCGCAAAGGGCAGAGGAGCTGATGGAGTGTTATGTCCAAGAGAATGATCTCCCATGGACTATCCATGGCTTTCATGGTTCATCCAGCCCATTATTCACTATACCCCCCTCAATTACCTTGATTTCTGTAAATATTCCTACTACATTAAGACTGGGTTCACACTATCCGACATGTAAACTGTCAGACTCTGATCCTACTTTGCTGTGCGGTTTACGGTCCTACATCGGGTCAAAGTCGGTCAGATTTTCTGTGAACAGGGATCCGACTTTGATCCCGACAATACCAGGAACCTTGTGCTCTGGGGGTCTTGAAGGGGTACCGCCACCAAATTCAAATAAAAATCTGGCATGGGGTTCCCCTCCAGGAGCATACCAGACCCTTCGGCCTAGTATGGGTTTTAAGGGGAACCCCCATGCCGAAAAAAAATGGTGTAGGGCCCCCCTCAAAATCCACACCAGACCCTTATCCAAGCACACAGCCTGGCAGGCCAGGAAAGGGGGTGGGGACGAGCTAGCAGGAAAATCCATGGTGGGTGATTTTGTATCAAAATATCTTGGAATCTATATGAATTCTAAATGTATATCTGTAAAGAATATTTGTGTAATACAAAGTATGGGAAGATATGATACAAGTCACACAACCAAGGCACCCCAAGGGTGGGAATGTGACATCCACCAAGGTATAAGAAAAGGCTGAAGGAAAAAATAGTTGAATGGAGTAAACACCCATTGTGTGATGACAGATTACAACAACAAGCATAAGTGTAGAATGAGAAATATAGAGCCCTGAAAAACTTACATGTGAATCAGCACAAGGTAGAGAGAGTGACATTGCAATGCTTTGCTGATGGTGGTAATGTGAAGAATGGTCAGTCGGCTGGAGCTGGATGCCTATAACCCAAACTGAGGACTGGTCCTCCGGGACAAATCTAGGGCGCTGACACTCCCAAACTCGGGTGCTGGGCTTGATGCTGCTTTTGAGCCAACATGTAAGTTAAGGGGCTGATTGCTCCTCATGGACCCCTCTCTATTGGGGAACCATGACATGCTACTTAATTATATTTTCTATTTTACACCTATAGACACCTCTTGTACGATACTCCTGATGAGTGGACAAGCTCCACAAAATAGGTTGAGTGCTTTAACGTCAAGAGATTATGGTCATTAGCTATATATACCTTTTTATGCTCATTGTTCAATCATCATTATGTATGTATGCACAAGCTATTACCTATTGCTGTAACCATATGCCCATGTGTGTGTTGGCTTTTTCCATGGAATTTTTTTTATCCTTTTGACTTTTACTATGTCCATCACGATCATGTTATACCTATTCGTTTATTGAATAAATATTGATTTATTTTTGACTACAAGAATTTTTATTACAAGCCTCATTCAAAGTCCCATGACCGCTTCTTTCCTGTGTACATACCAGACCGAAGGGCCTGGTATGTTCTTGGAGGGGGACCCCATGCCGGTTTTTTAATTAAAATTTGGTGTGGAGTTCCCCTTCAAGATCCTAAGAGCACAAGTCGCATGCCAAAGTCGGATCAGTTAAGACAATGATCCGACTTTGATCCGACTTCAATGCTTTTCAATGGGCTGAAGTAGGATCAAAGTCGGACAAAAGTAGTACAGGAACCTTTGTCTAAGTCAGTCCGACTTTGAAAAACACAAGTCGGACCAGTTAAGACGGTTCTCATAGGGAGTCATTGTTTTTGTGACGTAATGCGGCTTGTGCTCCTAATGTCGGTCTGAGAATCAGAATAGTGTGAACCCAGCCTAAGGCCAAAGCCCAGCTCCTAAGAACACATGGCAGCCTCACTATCTGAAGCAGCAGCAGCTACTATTTGATAATTTGACAACCATTATAAAATCATACATGTATTACATTAGTAAATAGACTTAACACAAGTTAGTGATGCAGGTACTGTATCTATATGCTTATATAAAACTAAAGCATAATTTTTCCTGTTTTATCTGTCTGAAACTCTAATTTTAAAAGCTGTTTCTGCTGTTTTCCAACATATATCATGGGAATCTGATAATGATGAGTCATGCCACATCAGTATTCATTCTTCATATTCTACTTCCCCTCTAACCACCCAAATAAAGGTAACATAGCTAAGGGCTGCACCTTTACTGCGTCCATGTGACATCATTGGTTCCTCTCTTGACCTTTTGGCTATAATCTCATTTCCAGCAGCTCCTCCCCTGACGGGTACCACGTAACTTGCATGCCAGGCATCTGTTCAGAGCCATGGAACAGGCTCTACCATCACCCCCTTATCCTTTTATTTCCTGGGTGTTTTTACATCTTGTGGGAACAATGAGATCATTAAAGTGTCTTTTTTTTTTTTCTTTTTAATCTGTGACACATTTCATTTTGATCACTGGTCAATCATTGGTTGTTTTCCATTTTACACCCTTGCTTGGTTGCATGCTTTTGTATATAGGCTGCATGTAGCATTCTCCAGCTTATCGTTATAGTTGTCTTAATCTCTCTAACTGTAAACTTTATTTTCCACGTGTGATTCTGTTGAATTTTTTCATACTTTATCAGTTGGTTATCTTCCCTCTTGCGTGATATTCTTCCTTTCAGTTTTTCCCAGTTGTAATATATATATATGTATTTATCTTATGTGACCTTGCATTTCTTAGCTGCCACTGTCCCCGAGCAGAGAACAGTAACCTTAGATGTGGATGTTAATAACCGCACAGATAGACTGGAATGGTGCAGCTGCTATTACCATGGAAACTTTTCTCTAACAGCTGCATTTGAGATCAAACTGCACTGGATGGCTGTGACTGCTGCAGTGCTTTTTGAAATGGTGAGGGCTTTGTTTATATCTTGTGGTTGTCCTTGTACTTTATCAGTTTGTTTTATTTTTTATTTTTTTTCGGTTCTCTATTTTGGATCATTGTAGCATTTGTTGCCAGATGATTACTGCTTTTTCTTTCTTTAGGTCCAGGGTTGGCATAGGAAAGCAAATTCCTGTGGTTTTCTACTTGTGCCTGTTTTGGAGGGTCCGTTTGCATTGCCAAGCTATTTATATGGAGACCCCCTGCGTGCTCAGCTCTTCATTCCCCTTAATATTAACTGCCTAGTAAAGGCTGAGAGTGACCATCTATTCGAAGGTGTGTAACGAGTCAAACTACCTTATGTTTTTTTCCATAATAAAGTTGTATTGAAGATTTTTTAAAAGACAAAACATGCATATCATAAGTGCAATCACCATCTTCAGTACAAAAGATGGACAAACTCAAACTTAAAGGGTAACTCCACTTTCGTGGGGAAAAAAAATAGCAAAGAAAAAATAATATACCGTTTACAATTGCGATACAAGTCATATTGTATTTGAATGTTATTAAAAATGACCTTCCCTTTTCAATCTGCAGCCACTGTAATTTTCTATAAATGCATTGCAATATGGCTACCTGGAGTGGTTCTGTACACAGAATGTGCACTGACCAATCCCCATGAATATCATTTGCTGCTTGTGTGATTGGCTCACCAATTTTCCCAGAAGTCTGCCTAAGATACAAGTCAGATTTCAGGCATCCCCTGCAACAAAAATGTAATTTTTGGTGAGATACTTCCAATAGGAACACGTCTAATGGGATGCAGGCCCAGCAGATTTCCTCATTAGTGCCCTGCTGCTGCCACATGTGACTGATAATTATAAAACCACTCCCATTAGACCCATTTAGCACAGAGGAACAAACAGTAATTTCTTCAGAATAACAAAAGGTAGGAATCTGCTACGTTTGTTATAATCCATGCAATGTACATAGATCACTCGGAGAGGAATGTTTTTTTCTCAAAAAAAGTGGAGTTACGCTTTAAGCAGTCACATTTTATTGGTTGAACTAGATGGACTTGTGTCTTTTTTTCAACCAGACTATGTAACTATGCATCATAATCACAGGTTGTCCGCCGAAACTAGACCTTTAAAGCAGGACTCCGGGAAAAAAACTTTTTTCCATGTCCTTGCTGCTGATCTCCTACCTTCACCAACTATGCCATCCATCTTCTTCTGAGCTCTGTTATTCCCCTCTGACATCCGGTTTGTAAGACCACTGCAGCCTCTCCGTCCTGTACTGCTAGCAGCGGTCTGACACTCCCACTTGTAATCCTCTAGCAGCAGCAGCTAGGAGGACTTACTTGCTGGAGTGGGCGGAGGGGGTCTCCAAACCCCCGGTCTGTGCCGCCCATAGAGGTGGTTTTCACCCTCCCTCCTCCTCCTCCCTGCCAGCGCCGTCCCCCCCTCGTCTGCCACCCACCCGCCGTCTCATCAATGATAGCAGAGATCTCTGCTATTTCTGGAATTCCTGGCATGTGTGAACATCGCTCTGCTTTCCCCTGCCGTATTGTAATATACACTGCAGAGTGCCGCAGCTCAGATGCGGCTGTGACAGGGAGAAGAGCAGTGTTCACATAGCAAACATGCCAGGAATTCCAGAAATACCAGGCATGTCATAGCAGGAGATCTCTGCAGTGTATATTACAATACCCGACGTCACC
>BLSH010073047.1:615300-634345 GCA_018402905.1 Glandirana rugosa | reverse complement strand
CACCGCACTGAAGGGCACTGATAAGAGGCACTGATGGGGCCATGGTGTCATGGCACTGATATGAGGCACTGGTAGGGGGCATGGTGTCAACGCACTGATGGGCACTTATAAGCAGCACTGGTAGTGAGCACGGTGTCACTGCACTAATACTAGGCACTGGTAGGGGGCACAGTGTCACCGCACTGATAATAGGCACTGGTGGGGGGCATGGTGTCACCGCTCTGATGGGCACTGATAAGAGGCACTGGTGGGCACGGTGTCACTGCACTGATAATAGGCGCTGGTGGGGGGGCATGGTGCCACCACACTGATGGGCACTGATAGTCACTGGTGGGCACGGTGCCACCGCACTGATAGGCACTGGTGGGGGGGCATGGTGCCACCTCACTGATGGGCACTGATAAGCAGCACTGGTGGGCACAGTGTCACCGCACTGATAAGCGGCACTAGTGGGCACGGTGTCACCGCACTCATAAGCGGCACTGGTGGGCACGGTGTCACTGCACCGATGGGCAGTGATAAGCAGCACTAGTGGGCACGGTGTCACCGCACTGATAAGTGGCACTAGTGGGCACTGTGTCACCATACTTATAAGCAGCCTTAGTGGGCAAGGTGTCACTGCACTGATAAGCAGCACTGGTGGGCACGGTGTCACTGCACATATAAGCGGCACTGGTGGGCATGGTGTCACCGCACTGATAAGCCGCACTAGTGGGCACGGTGTCACCGCACTGATAAGTGGCACTGGTGGGCACGGTGTCACCACACTGATAAGCAGCACTGGTGGGCACAGGGTCACCGCACTGATGAATGGCACTGGTGGGCACTATGTGACTGCGCTGATGGGCACTAATAAGTGGAACTGTGTGACCTCACTGATGGGCACTGATAAGTGGCACTGGTGTGACCGCACTGATGGGCACTGATGAGGCTGCACTGTTTACTGACACTGTACACTTCAATTCATCTGTAGGAGGGGTTTCCACCATCCCTGCAAAGTTTCATTTTTATGTCTTATTTTCAGTGTGACGTGTATTATATGTGATGTTACTTACTAGGTAAGTATTGTGGTGATATTGAAGTGTATTGAGATTTCCATATATTGGAGGGTTCCACCATTATTGTGTTATTGGTTAGTAAGTTAGCGCTGCACTTTTTTTTGTGTTTTTCTCATGCTGACATTTACTTATGTCACATGCTGATATAAAACATCACGGCTCGTTCTTTCTGTGGTGCGGCTGGGGATGTCCTCATATACATCATACCAGCACCATACCAGCACTGATTGTTATAACTATCTCAATTTTTGTCCTATCACTCACTTTGATCTGTTCTCCACATTGCTAGACATTAATAAATGTGTATGCTCCCTCACATTGAGGAAACATTTCTATAAAGATGACACAAGTGACACGAACATGACATCTGTTGGGGAGATTTCTGATGACCTTCCATTTTCCCCTCCTTTCACTTTTTCTGAATTATGTGCGGTTAGTGACTTGCAAGATCTTGAGAGAGAATCTGTCTCGAGATTCGATATCGCATCGCACGCGTATTCCTTTCAAAATCAAATCCGATTTCTACCCCATAGAATCTAGGGGTAAAGCTATGGAGGTTTATCAGAAATCAGTAGAACTAGAGCTCACTAGATTGGCTAAAGGCACACATAAGAAATCCATATCTAATAATTTAACACCAGAAGAGAAATTATCCCTCAAAACCTTGAGCAGTAATCCAAACATAGTCATTAAAAGTGCTGATAAAGGGGGTGCCGTGGTAGTAATGAATGCTAGTGACTACAGACAAGAAGCCATTAGACAACTGTCTGATGACTCTACGTACATTAAGCTTAGAGGAGACCCCCCAGTTGCTTATAGATCGCAACTGTCTGATTTATTAGACAGAGCTGTAGCCATAGGGGTCTTTTCTCAACAAGAACGGGATATGTTTATCCCTGATTTTCCAGTAGTCCCCATTTTTCACCACCTTCCTAAACTACATAAGGGACTCACCCCTTTAACTGGACGTCCCATTGTAGCTGGTATTGGATCCCTTAATGAGAGACTCGGACATTGTATAGACCAACAGCTACAACCTTTGGTAGTAGGTCTTCCGAGCTATCTCAGAGATACCAAACAACTACTTGCTAGATTGGATCACTTTTCATGGAAGAATGAGTACAGATGGTTCAGCTTTGATGTTTCTAGCCTGTATTCCTGCATTCCTCATGCTCTTGGTCTTAAAGCGGTATCTTTCTTTTTGGAGGAATCAGGATCTTTTTCAGCTGCCTTACAAGAATTTATCTTGATGAGTTTGGACTACTTATTAACCCATAATTATTTCATGTTTGACGGGGACTACTACCTCCAGAAGTGTGGAGCCTCTATGGGAGCTCGGTTTTCCCCCTCCCTTGCCAACCTCTACATGGGGTGGTGGGAGAGGTTCTGCATTTTTGGAGGTGGTAGTCCCCGCAGGGGGGATACCATCCTTTACTTTCGATACATTGATGACCTGTTGTTCATAGCCAGGGATGATTATAGTTTATAGAATTGGTTAGCTTTTTTGAATGACAACGAATTAAATTTGAAATTTACTGGCAGGTCAGACTTGGAGTCCATTGAGTTTCTAGATGTCTTGCTGTCCCATGATGGGGATAAAATAACAAGTAATCTTTATAGGAAGCCCTCTGCGGGCAATACATTACTCAGGGCAGACTCCCAGACATGTAATTAGAGGTATACCTGTAGGCCAGTTTCTTAGAGCTAAGAGGATTTGTAGTCGTGATATAGACTTTCGTGAAGTGTCTAGCGACATGGCCCGTAGGTTTCATGACAGGGGTTATCCTAGGTCAATGATTTCAAGAGCCCAGTCCATAGCTGAGAAAACTCCGCGTGATAGGCTTCTTGTAGACTCTCCTAAATTTAGCTCACGTTCCCAGTCTGCTTCATCCATGGCTTCTGGTTCTGTGATCTTTTCTACCCCGTATAGTTTAGAATTTCATCAAGTCGGTGACATTGTCAGGAAATACTTACCTATTCTGTACAATGACCCAACATATGCAGACATTCTTTCACTGGGTATAAAGACAGTCTCTAGGAGGGCCTATACTATTGGTAGGCGCCTCTCTCCTAGTTTATTCTCTAGTCAGCAAAGGGTCAGCATTGGCTGCGTTTTAAAGGTATGTACAGATGTGGATCCCACACCTGCAACTACTGCTCATACATTAAGAAAGGAAACCGGGTGGTCTCTGTAGCCTCGGGTAGGTCTTTTGACATTTTGTCTTTCATCAACTGCAATACCAGGTTTGTTGTATATGTTATCACATGTACAGTTTGCAATATGTGGGACGTACTACCCGTAGACTTAGGGACCACCTGTATGACCACCTTAGAGACATAGAGAAGAACCATGCCACCAATGTAGCTCGCCACTGGAATCTACACCATAACAAAGATACCTCCAGTCTAAATATTCAAGGTATTGAAAAAGTAGTTACTCCCAAAAGAGGGGGTGACAGATTCGGTATCCTTTGTCGTAGAGAGGTACATTGGATTTATCATTTAGGCACTCGGATGCCTTCTGGGATGAACTTTGAGTGGGATGTTTCCCATTTTTATAATAAATCTGGCTCTCTCCTTTTGCCCCACATTCGCATTACACTCGACTTAGCTTTGGCTGGGGGTTTCTTTCTCTTCCCCCCCCCCCCCTTTCCTGTTCTTATAATGATGATCCCCTGATATTGTTATCATGGGTTGGTTAAGTGATCAATATGGCTCCATCCTTTGTCGTGTGTTATGCGTTGTTCCTCTTTTTAATAGTCCGTCTGAATACACACCACTTTGGACACCCCCGGGTTTTAAATTCTAATTAATACTTGTTCACATTACCTAATCAAGTATTTTCATTTTCTTTTTCGTAGTAACATTGTTCGGGGGTTTTGTTCCAATGCAACATCGTGATTAGTGGAGTTTTTGTTATTAGAATCGATGGGGGAGGGGTTTTATTACGTTGCAACAGATTTTCTTACAGAACATATCCATTCATTCATTTACTTACAAACTTATTCATTAGAATTTGTTACATTGTTACATTGTCACATCAATTTTTAGACTGCGCTTTGTGCGTGTTACCTGTTGTTTGTGCAGCTATGCTGTACATATATAAAAAAACAAAAGAAAACAAACAAATTCTTTTGTGTTGTATAAATTCCTCCTCTCATATATTTGCATGGATTTCTTTACTATTGTCACTGTATTATATTATACCATACTGTGGTCTTTTTATATTGTATTTGTTTCACTTAAATGTGATGTTACATTGTTTCTTGTGGGTATGGATATCGCACCTGCTACTGAAATACTTTTTGGTCAGCCCTTTCTTTAATTAACCTCATGGGACTAATTAGTCTGCACTTGTTATGAATGGGCGGTACTGACCACTATTTAAGAGCTGGATCGATATTCATTTCTTCAGCAATGAGTAAGCGTCAACTCTAGACGTGAAACGCGTTAGCTGCTACCTGGTGTCCGTTCCTGCTGGCATTTGACTGTACCTGCATTCATTGTTTTGTGCACTTTTGCCAAAATAAATCAGCATCGATTGGAGTGCGGCTGTCTGAACTTTCTGTTTCTCCTATTTGCACTGTGGCTTAGCCAGCACCCTACACAGGTGGATTGAGGTCCTAATCGGCCAGGTGAGGCTTGGAGCGGGTGTATCTCCCTATCTCAAATCTGGAGGATGAGGAATATTTCTAATAGTGAATTACAGCAGAGTACAGAGTGTATCATATATCATTATGGGATGTGTGTACAGATCAGTAATGATTACAGAAAGCATGTAAGGGCAATATGTTTATCTCCTGTGTCTGGAGGAGAGAGAAGACATGTTGTGTGTCACTGGTTAGTGGGCCTGGCTGCAGAATGAGGGGTGTGATTCATGTTGAAGTGGGCTTGTTCACATTTACATGTACAGGCCTAGTGTACCTCCCACATTCATTGAAATGTGCAATGCCTGATGGGAAATGTAGTCTAAACATAAAAAAGGGGATATGATGCAATCACTCTTCTAACAGAGCTAACATTGAAGAATACATAGTGCATCATTCGAACGAGAGTAAGCACTTCCTGTAAATTAAATTGGACATATCTCTTCAATGGTAAGGAATTTCAAAAATGTAATAACTGTTTAGTGTAGTTAGCTGTACCTATGGGAAATTTCTTGAAAATCCCAGAGTTCTGCTTTAAGGGTTTAAAGAGATTTTACATAGTAAAAAACTAAGCAAAACAGAACAAAAAAAAAACAGACCCTTAGTCAAGGCATATGCCTAGCTCGACTGTTCTAATCAATACGCACTTAAAGGACAAGTAAATAAGGAAGAATCCCGATAAGCTATATGTGTTGCACTGCCCATAGAAGGATGTTCTGGACGACTACTCCCACGTGGTACACGCTCACTAACTTTACATATCCATAGTAAAAAAACCCTTTACTGCTTGTTAGTGCTTATTCTGCACATTGGTGCAATAAAGGTTTTAAAGGGATGAGTAGCGTGTACCTACTATGCAAATCTCCATGTTCCAGCCCCCCACCTCCCAGAAGGCCAAAGTGCTTGTGTGGCCTTTTTCCAGGACTGGCTGCTGCATGGCAGAATCATCAGGAGTTATTTTAATGAAAGCTGCAAATTTAAGAATATTGAAAATGACTTTTGTAATAACATTAACATGTTAAAGCTTATTTACTGATTGAGTTGCAATATACCTTAATTTTTTTGTATAAGCTCATACAAAGGAAACAAAACAAGAATGCCTTATATAAGAGATGCTATAGACAGTAACTTATGGATTTATTATTTCAGGTTTTGAGCCAGAGACTTATTGGGACAGAATGCACTTGTTGCAGGAAGTGATTGCATATCGGTAATATACTTACTAAAAAAGGCTATTTTTTTTAATTTGCTATTTGTAACTTATTTTTCTTGAGCTTCTTTTTTTCATTCAACTTCCACATAGGTTTGGTTTCATTCAGGACAAATATTCTGCATCTGCCTTCAACTTCCCATCCGAAAACAAACCTCAATATATACATGTGACAGGTAAATTTAGATACTGCAAAGACTAAAATATGTACCTGTTTTTTGTTTTTTTTTCATTTGCAATCTTTTCTTTGCTTGTCTTTTGCCTAAAAACTAATACCTGGATTCTGAGATGTAAAAGGGAGGTATGGTATGACACTTACGGCACCACATCCAAAAGGAAATATGAACAGCAAAAATTAAGGAACTAATGGGCTTTCGGGTGCATAGTTCGAGAAAATGGCGAGTACACAAAAAGTACTAAAAAAGTATATAGCATAAAAACACGTATTGGAAATACATAGTTCTGGGATCACTCCAATAATCAGAGGAGTGCTTATCCTGTACTGCCCAACTACAATAAATGTAATAACCATATAAATTGACATTAGTCAACATATAAACAGGGCAGAGATACAGGGTGCAGTCAAGGGTCTTGACGGTTTCCTTTTTTAAAAGGCTGTGCACTGCCAATTTTCTTGTGATTAACTGTTGCACCTGAAAGTCCGTTATTTCCTTCATTTTTGCATTTCATAATACATGGATTCTTATAAAAGACTGATTTTTACGTTTACTTCGCAGGTACTGTATTTTTACAGCTGCCATATTCAAAGCGGAAATATGCCTCAGGTCAGCAGAGACGGAGAAGAAATTCCACCAGTTCATCCACTCAGAGTCTGTTTGGTGAAGAAAGGATAGGTTATCATTGGGCCTATAATACTATGCTGACCAAAACCTGGCGGTCCAGTGGCACAGGAGATGAGCGATTTGCTGATCGTCTGCTCAAGGATTTTACAGACTTTTGTGCTAATCGTGATAACAGACTTGCTAACTTTTGGGCCAGCTGTCTGGAGAAGATGAACACAAGTGGACCTTAAACTTTTCTGATGTAGAAGTCGCTGATGACTGGCTTAAGGTGATGTGCAAGTCTGCTTTTGATTCTGTATCCTCCTTAAACCTCTATGAGGACCAAATGCCTGCATCAGCTGCTTCTTCTGTCTCCTGGACATGGTCTGAACTGACCTTAGCCGGGTAAATCTGGTCATTCCCCTATGGGGAAGGAAGACCTTCAATAGCAATAAACTTCATTTATGTTGGCTTTTTTATTAAGGTGGTGCAAAGTGCAATGCATCAAAGCAACCAATTCAAAATGATTCAAGTCAGAAAGTACAGCTATCATTGTTTTTGTTTATAGTATGTGTGCCTAACATTAAAGAGTATACACTGTATGTCATTTAGGGACCTTTGTTTATAGATGGAGCTGGGTATCTGTGTTGGTTCTGCTGGGGGAAATATGTGACAGCAATGTGGGCTTGCACCTTACTTACTGGTGCACTAAGCTCACCTTTAGGGCTCGGTACACACCTAAGCTGTTTACTTTTGATCCATTTCTGCAGTGCTTTTTGCAGTGCGTTTTTCACGTGATGCATTTTTTATGCTTTTTTTTTTGGCCAATTTGTTGTTGGGCAGATTAAAAAATGCACCAAAAACGCACTACATGCTTTTCTGCAATGTCTCCATCAAATTTTATTGAACTAAAGAAGCATAATTTTGCATTTAAAAAGTCCCTGACCCTTTCTAAAATTGCAGCGGCTGGAAAAAGCATAGATGTTAATGCGGCCCATAGGAAACCATTTTAAATGGACTGTAGTGCGTTTTCTACAAAAAGCCCCAAAAACACATAGATGTGAACTAGGCCTAAAGCTTTTAGTTTGCTACTCAACTTCGTAAAAAGAAACAACAAAACTGATTAGAATGGTTTATTGAATACCTTGCACCATTTCTAAAATGGATAAAAGCTTTTAGTTTAGTACCACATAGAAATAAGCTAGTATAAGGGAGCCAGGTGGCGTTGCCTAAGATGTCATATTTGATAAATGCTGCTATACAATGTGTGTTTCTTATCCGAGATCAGAGGAAGGTGTAGCTTGAAAAAGGTACATTTGCCTTCAGGAAAATTTGACCTGCAATTGACTGTGTTCTAAGCAGCATCAACCTTCATCAAGCTGCGTTTGTATTCCCTCTGAGTTATATGGACTTGTATGGAGATAAATGCAGTTCTGAAGCAAACAAAAGCCTGTGTATACATAGGTAAGCCAGCAGACTGTTAGTGTAGCACTGTAGCCCAAGCCCCCATCTCCATCCAATGAACACAGATAACTAGTAATAACTAAAATAAAAGGTATACATAATAAAATACATACATCGGATTGAAGTATATAGACCACTCAAAACATAATGTTTATTATGGTCTTCTTTAAGGCCCCTTTCACATTGACAGATCAGGTTCGCCTGTCAGTTTTTCAGGCGGACCCAATCGGACCATCCATAGCTTTCTATGGAGCGATGGATATCAGCAGACATGTCTCCGCTGTTATCGGCCGACATCTGATCCGGGCCGCAAAAAACAGACGGATGAGGATCTGTTCCCCCGTCCATTGATCGGATGACAGTCAGATGGAGCGGACAGCCGGTCCGTTTCCATCCAACCACCCCATAAAGTACAGCAGGTTGTGTCTGTTCTGCATAGGGTAACGGACACTGACCTATCCTCCAGCTGCTCAGCGGGGATCAGCGGACAGATTCCCCGCTGAGCAGGCGGATTCACTTGATGGAGTCCGCTCTGTCTGAAAGGGTGCCTCAAATGTAGTGTATTTTCAGTAAACAGGTGCTTTGAATCACTATTGTATAGTATTTGCCCTAAATAATGTTTAGGATGTTTGTAATGTTACATTGTTGCATTTCTATATTTTTGTTATTGTATTAAATATAGAGATTTATAGTTCAGCCACTGGAGGGCGCTCTATGTGGCTCAGTGCAATAACTTTCCTTCCTGATATTTGGTCCTTACAGCGAACCCATGATGTTTATGTGAGCCTCTCAGGCTGCAAATAAGTATAGTCCTGTGACTGCTGGCCGGGAAGGAGCCTGCCCACGCTCCAGACAATGGTAGATAAGAGCACATCAGAACAAGACCTGCAGTGTGTGAACAAGTGGCAGTCTCAGCCTGGATCCCCACCAGGCCATTCCCCCAACATGTTTCACTCCGCCCACCGGCGCTTACTCATGCGGAGCTCTGGTGGGCGGGGTGAAATGTGTTGGGGGCGTAACCTGGCGGGGGTCCAGGCTGAAACTGCCACTTGTTCACACGCAGCGGGTCTTGTTCTGATGTGTGGCTCCTGGAACCTTCAGGTCTTATCTACCATCTGGTCCTTATCGACATTAACGTTTGGCTTGATTCGGCTGCATGGATTTTCCTGACCAATCACACTGACAGGCAAGCTACCCCCTAGCACTGCCCCTTTCCTTTCCAAAGGCACAAACATGCCCAATGTTAACTTGTGAAATGTATACAATGATCATTTGGCAACTGGATCATGCAGCTATCGAGTGTCTGTAGGCACTTTAACAATTGTTGATATAATGGATACAAAAAAAGAGAGAGGAAAAAGATGGGGCTTTATATGAGGACCGCCTAAGCATGTATTGGCATGGGAACTGTGTATAAGAACCATATAAAACGATATATACATAGCAATATAAATATTATGAGCCATGATTACATCACATATATCACAACCACGAAAAACGTAGTATCTAATGACTCTGCACATTTAATAATCAAAAAATATTGTAATATACTGTCTTATTACATAAAGGGCATGATACAGCAATCAAATGCATATAGATAAAAGGCATACTGTATATGCATACACAAGTCACCACACATGCATATTGGCAAAAAGAAATTCCAAACTTAGCTTATACATCCCATATACAAATCAATTGTCAAAAATCTATAGATATGTGGTATGACAACTATGTCTTGGCATTTAAAATTGATGGCTGCTTGTTGGGGGTCCTTGGTTTACAACCCAACGCATTTCATGGCATTTCAGCCACTCTTCGGGGTTTTACTATGTGTTGAAATTCTAAGGATGATACATTCAAGACAATAAATTAGTATATAGGTGTCCCCTCAAAAAATATTTATATATATTCTAGAAAAATGATGAGCTCTATATAACTTACAATGCTGTAGCTCAATTATGACCAGTGATAGATTGGGAGCCAGAGAGACCCGAACACTTATCCCAACTGGGGCTGAGGCGGGAGGGCCCTCCGGGGGCCAACGGGAAATAGGCACGGGACAGGTCGGGCGGCCACCACACAACTCCCGTCTGTGAATATGTGTGTGTAAGTCTGGAACCATGATGTGTGTGGGAAGGAAAAATTATGTGAATAATGGAGGGCTGCATAAAGTGTGCATGTGTATTTGACAAAACCGTGTGTATGGTGAATATCACATATTTGTGATAAAAAAAATAGCAATCGGCGTTTATTGATTGGTTTGCACAAAAGTGGCCGCGTTTACGGATGGTGAGAAATCATTTCTGGGGTTTTTATTTTTTTTTTATTTTTTACTAGTAATGGCAGCGATCTGCAATTTTTAGCAGTACTGCGATATTGCAGCGGACATGTTGGACATTTTTGACACTTTTTTGGGACCAATGACATTTATTCATCAATTATAAGTTTAAATGTCCACTGATTACTGTATAAATGTCATTGGCAGTGAAGGGGAGAGCTAGGGGTTGTGTGTGTTCCCTGGGTGTGCTCTTACTGTGGCGGGGTTGGGCTACCATGGGCATGAGAGATCTAACTGATCCCAGTGACAGGGATCAGTAGATCTCTC
Organism: Glandirana rugosa; assembly: GCA_018402905.1. Taxonomy (NCBI): domain Eukaryota; kingdom Metazoa; phylum Chordata; class Amphibia; order Anura; family Ranidae; genus Glandirana; species Glandirana rugosa. The sequence continues at coordinate 623,579 of BLSH010073047.1, read as the reverse complement.
ATGCCTGCACTGTCAGAATGGGGAACTGCCGTGTTTACATCAGCGGTTCCCCGTTCTTTGCCTGTGGCCACTCATCGCGGCTCGCCGGCGGACATCGGGTCCGCCCAAGCCACGGGCACACTCCTCAGGAGTGCGCGCACGCGCCCCCTAGCGGCCGTTCACAGATAGCCGTCTTTTTACGGCGATTCGCGTACAGCAACCCGACTGCCGCCGTGAAAACACGGCAGGCGGTCGGGAAGTGGTTAAATGTGCAGAGTCATTAGATACTACGTTTTTCGTGGTTGTGATGTATGTTCATAATATTTATATTGATATGTATATATTGTTTAATATGGTTCTTATACACAGTTCCCATGCCAATACACGCTTAGGCGGTCCTCATATAAAGCACCATCTTTTTCCTCTCTCTTTTTTTGTATCCAATTTATTAGGGGTGGAGGCCCACCTTAGCTGGGCATGCCAGGCCACTTGTTATTTATTCAATTGTTGATATAATGCCACATTGGAAGCACATTTTTTAATTAGGTTGGCCAAGTCATAGACTTTATTGTGAGAAGAATCACTAATGCACGATCACTGTGTAGCTCTACAAAGCAGCAAGCAGAGCCGGCTTATGTAATGATTGAATATGGCTGCTTCTGAGTACACATATAGTTGTACACTTTACATAGAAACAGAATTTTTAAAACCTTAATGCACAGTAATTAGATTATCTTAAAGTGGAATTCCAGGAGGAACTTAACTACTCTTAAAAAATACTCCCTCCCCCTCCTAGCACCTATGCTGACTAACCTGTGCAAAAAAAAGTATAGAACAACCTATTTTCAGCCCACTCCGGTCATGAGATCCGGCTCCCCTGTTTCAGTCAGCAGCAACTGCAGGGGAGAGGAGGGAGAGCGAACAATGGATAGGCCATAGGAGCCTATGGATGCCGTCACCGCTCCAGGCTTTACTAGCCATTGTCAAGCATTCCCTCCTCTCTGCTGCAGCCTAACAGAGGGGATCATGTAACAGGACCAAAGCAGGCTGAAAATAGGGAAGTATATACATCTTTCCTACATAGGTTAGTCAGCAAAGGTGTAAGGAGAGGGAGGGAGCATTTTTAACCACTTGTCCCTGGGTGCACCTCATATGACATTCTCCAGTTGAATTGTTTATACCGGAATATGTCTGCAGCCCCCTCTACCACCCTTACCAGGCTCTCCCATCCCACCAAGAAGCCAGTAAGGATGCAACCAGTGGCATTAGCTTCCTTGTACCTAGTGAGAGGAACTTATGTTGTTCCTCCAACTGTGTGATGTCAGAAACCAGAAATAATGAGATTGATGTAAACAAGCCGTTACCAGCTTGTGAAAGCATCTGACCAAACCAATCCCAGTTTGATCAGATGCTTTGGAGGCCAGATGAGAGATCTGGGGTCTAATCACATCTCTTCAGCCCAAGCTATCACAAGCTATCACAAGGGATATTCAGCAGAAGCTTCTACCTCTTCTAAGCTTCAAACCAAAAATTCTACCAAGTCTACCCCAAAGCTCTCTTCACAATGAAAGGGCACTCTCAGTCTTAAAAGTGGAAGATGTCTGTTGCAGTTTGCATTCCTCTGGGACACAGACATTTTAGATCTATAGATTCAATTGGTCTCAAAAGGGTACAAAATCAAGTTTCAAATTCTACTTCCTCTCCGTTTTTCTTCTCTCAAACCAGCCAACATCTACCCAAATACTGTACTACTCCCAAGGAGTAGTTGGTATGGATTCTATTTTAAACTGCTCATGGTGCCAAAACCCAATGGGAAGCCCTCTTCCCTTGTTGACACGCCACCCTCTCGCCATATGGGGCTGTACAATTGTAAAATTAAATTTATCATCTATTGTCGGTCCTTATGACTTACCAGACAATACCCACAAATTGGCTGCTGAGCTTGATACCACTTTCTTACTTGAAGATTGAGATAAATCCTTTATCTTAACCTATCATTTGCCTCTAGCTAGTAAGGCCCCTTTCACACGAGCGGCTGTTCTGCCGTTGCTAAATGCAAGGCAGATACCAGACTCCAAAGCACAACGATTACTTGCATTTGTACATTCCGATTAGCCACGATTACGTTCGTTTACATGCAGCTATGTTTAGCTGCAGTGGAAACATTCTTGACATTTCTGAAGTGCTTCCTATTGATTTTCTATGCTTGTTGCCGTTGCTATCCATATGTGACACAGTGCACTGCTTTTACCTGCAGATAGCTGCATTACATCGTTCCTGGACGCATTCAAATCCGTTTTTTTCGTAATGTCCGAAATTGTCTGTAACGAAGCCTTTGCTAAATGCAGAGTGTGAATGGGGCCATAGAAAAGCATTGTCACAGTATAGCTGCGGTAGATAACTTCATCTATCCGCAGCTAAAAGCTGGATTCTATCCATCTATGTGAAGATTTTCAAACTCCTCACCCGTTGGTACATCAGCCTAGTTCTCCTTCACCTTGTTTACCCCCATCTGTTGCACTACTGATTGTGTTGTTAGCTTCATTCAGGAACTTTGGTACATATATGTTGGGGATGCCTTCTCATCAAGGCATTTTAGGCCCAGATTCTTTCATTATACCCTAAGGTTTCAGACATCCCTGTCTCTAACTCCCCACAGATGACACTCCTCTCTCTGCTTCCAGACTGCATAAAACACGCAAAGAGAGGTTATGATATTCTCTCACCACCGCCCGTGCCATTATTCCCCGCCATCGGTGTTCACCACAGGTTCCTATGCTCTTAGAATGGGTCACTAAAATGGATCACATTGAACATATGGAGTCGCTCTTGGCTCAGGAACGGAGTACTTTTGAAAGGTGCCATAAAACCTGGATCTCCTAGAAAGAACTCAAAGTAGAAACCTGAAATATTGGATCTACCTTTTGGACCCTTGGAGGTTATCCCTTCTCTCTACCCTGTACTCCTTTCCCTTCCTCTTTTTTTTTTTTTGTCCCTTCTCTTCTCCCTATTATCTCCTGTCTCCTTCTCCATGTGCCTCATTTTTCTTTATCTATTGTTAGTGCTTATTTTCAATGCTCTATTTTATTTTTGCAATCGGTTTTAGGAGTCTATCAAGGTATATACCATCTTTACTACACACTAACGTATGACAGTGATATTTTGCATTGAATTTTTTTACTCTATGCCCCTTTATGCTGTATGGCTTTTTACTCCTGGCATGTTTCACCCGTATCGTTATGTTACTCAATTAATCTCTGTTGCCATTTCCCATTTTATCTGTAATTCCCTTATGTGACATACTGTAAGTAGTGATGACAAGATTGGTAATACTGGGACTCCCTTATTGATCTATCCATGTTTTTCTGTGTTTCGAAAAATAAAAACAGATTGAACAAAAACCCAATAAAAAATTGAATAAACGTATACATGCTTGCTCCACCAGATCAGTTGGCGGTTCCTGGGCTTTCCAACATCAAGCATCTGCTGCTCAGCTCTGTAAGACCGTTAACTGGTCTTTGGTTCATACCTTCTCTACGTTTTTACCAGGTGGATATTTAGGCCTCTACTAATGCATCCTTCGACCACTGCAAGATTCTATCTCTGATTTGGATCTTTGACCCTGGCTTGTTTGCTGGGCACTGTTCTGTTTGTCTTGCTGTTACCTGCCTCTCTGTTTCATTTATTGGGGACATGCCAGGGCCTATAAATATGCAACCTACGTCCTGTACTGTAGGATTATGATAATAGGAACTTTTAAATACCTGTCAATTCAGTAACTTGGGAGTACAGTACAGGACACCCTCCCCCCATATTCCTGTGTTGCTCTGCTTGTTAAAAACAAGCAGAAGTTGGGATTATAGGAGTGTGCCTACGGGATGGGGGGGGGGGGGGTGCCCAGCAAAGCATTTGCCAGTGTCCAGCCACCATCGTGAATGTAGCCTATAACCAAGTTTATTGAGTATCCCCAGGTTACAAACAAGATAGGGTCTGTAGGTTTGTTCTTAAGTTGAATTTGTTTGTAAGTCGGAACAGGAACATTTTTTAAGTGTAGCTCCAGCCAAAAAATATAGTTTTAAGTTTTTTGGATAGCATAGGGAAGGGGTAACACCCATGTAATGTTTTTTTTTTTTTGGTGACTATGTTTCTGTTCAGAAGATTTCACCTCTCTACCTGCCCCAATGATAATTGGAGTTTGACAATTTTGGGTTGTTGTGGAAACAAGGATTGGTGATAAAGCATCAGTGGAGACACCTTTTTCCCATAATAACTCTTACATGAGCGAATTTCCCTACCTAGGGGGAGATTTCCCCTCACTTCCTGTTGTCTCCCTCTGTTTGTAAGTAGGAGTCGTTTGTAAGTCGGATGTTTGTAAGTATTGTATTCTGTATTGTACTCCAAGATATGGAATTTAAATCAAGTCAAAATTCCCATTTTTTTACATGAAGCTGACTTTTTTCAAGTATATGTAAGATTATATGTTTCCTTTAAAAAAGATGTTTTATTAGGCTATTTCATTTTGTACAGTCATTTCAACTTCCTTACAAAATAAGCCTCTATAATTAACCACTTGCCGACCGTCTAATGTAAATACATGGCCGCAAGTGGCACTCATTGGCACTCACTTCTGGGAGGACGTACTATAACGTCCTCCCAGAATCGCGCTCCCGCGCGCCCCCTGTTGGCGCACACCTGGGAGCATCCATGACCACCGGGTCCGTGAGACCGGGCGCATCACGGTAAATGGCCGCTTGGAGCGGCCGTTTACCACGTGATCGCTCCGTCAAATGACGGATCATCACATGTAAACAAGCCGGCGGAAGTGTCGGCTTGTCTCTCCCCTCTCCGCACCGATCGGCGCAGTGTGACAGGAGAGAGGGAGAGAGGAGATGCAGCGGTGCTGTGGGCAGGATCTGAAGTGCCCACAGCACCGCTATGTGACAGGCAGGGACCCCTCATCCACCCATCCAGCTTCACACATGCACCCTCATCCGTGCCCACCCATACATCCATGCCCACCCATCCGTCACCCATGCATCCGTGCTCACCCATCTGTCACCCATGCATCCGTGCTCACCCATCCATGCCCACCCATCCGTCACCCATGCATCCGTGCTCACCCATCCGTCACCCATGCATCCGTGCTCACCCATCCATGTCCACCCATCCGTCACCCATGCATCCGTGTCCACCCATGCTCACCCATCCGTCACCCATACATCCGTGCTCACCCATCCATGCTCACCCATCTGTGCTCACCCATCTGTCACCCATGCATCTGTGCTCACCCATCCGTCACCCATGCATCCGTGCTCACCCATCCGTGCCCACCCATCCGTCACCCATGCATCTGTGCTCACCCATCCGTCACCCATGCGTCCGTGCTCACCCGTGCTCACTCATCCGTCACCCATGCATCCGTGCTCACCCATCCGTCACCCATGCGTCCGTGCTCACCCATCCATGCTCACCAATCTGTCACCCATGCATCCGTGCTCAACCATCTGTCACCCATGCGTCCGTGCTCATCCATCCGTGCTCACTCATCCGTCACCCATGCATCCATGCCCACCCATCCGTCACTCATGCATCCGTGCTCACTCATCCGTCACCCATGCTCACCCAGCCGTGCTCACTCTGTCACCCATGCATCCATGCTCACCCATCTGTCACCCATGCATCCGTGCTCACCAATCCAATCGTGCTCACCCATGCAGCCTCATCCGTGCTCACCCATCCAGCCTCATCCGTGTTCACCCATGCATCCGTGTTCACCCATGCATCCGTGCTCACCCATCCATCCATGCTCACCCTTGCATCCGCGCTCACCCATCCATCCGTGCTCACCCTTGCATCCGTGCTCACCCATGCATCCATGCTCAGCCATGCATTCGTGCTCTGCCATCCATCTGTGCTCACCCATGCATCCGTGCTCCGCCATCCATCTATGCTCACCCATGCATCCGTGCTCACCAATCCATCACCCATGCATCCGTGCTCACTCATCCGTCACCCATGCTCACCCAGCCGTGCTCACTCTGTCACCCATGCGTCCATGCTCACCCATCCGTGCTCACTCATCCGTCACCCATGCATCCGTGCTCACCCATCCGTCACCCATGCGTCCGTGCTCACCCATCCATGCTCACCAATCTGTCACCCACGCATCCGTGCTCAACCATCCGTCACCCATGCGTCCGTGCTCACTCATCCGTTACCCATTCATCCGTGCTCACCCATGCTTCACCCATGCATCCATGCCCACCGATCCGTCACCCATGCATCCGTGCTCACTCATCCGTCACCCATGCTCACCCATCCGTGCTCACTCTGTCACCCATGCATCCATGCTCACCCATCCGTACTCACTCATCTGTCACCCATGCATCCGTGCTCACCCATCCTTGCTCACCCATGCATCCGTGCTCACCCATGCATCCGTGCTCACCAATCCAATTATGCTCACCCATGCAGCCTCATCCGTGCTCACCCATCCAACCTCATCCGTGTTCACCCATGCATCCGTGTTCACCCATGCATCCGTGCTCCACCATCCATCCATGCTCACCCTTGCATCCGTGCTCACCCATCCATCTGTGCTCACCCTTGCATCCGTGCTCACCCATGCATCTATGCTCAGCCATGCATTCGTGCTCTGCCATCCATCTGTGCTCACCCATGCATCCGTGCTCCGCCATCCATCTATGCTTACCCATGCATCCGTGCTCACCAATCCAGTCATGCTCACCCATGCAGCATCATCCATGCTCACCAATCCAGCCCTGCTCACCCATCCAGCCTCATCCGTGTTCACCCATGCATCTATGATCTGCCATCCATCCGTGCTCAGCCATTCATCTGTACTCACCCATGCATGCGTGCTCACCAATGCATCCGTGCTCACCCATCCATCCGTGCTCAGTCATCCCCATCTATGGCTTATTCACCCCCATTCGTGCTAATTTATGCCTCATTCATGCTCATCCATACCACATCAGTTCTCATCCATGACGCATCCATGCCAATACAGCACCCATCAGTGCCTTTACAGTGCCCATCAGTGCCACTACAGCGCCCATCAGTGCTACCACAGTGCCTCACAATAATGTAATAGGTAGTCAAATTAGATTTGAAATGTATGCCCCTAGAACGCCTGATGGTGCACCCTGCATGTTGGGCCTCAGTATGTGGCCAGGCTGTGTAAAAGTGTCACACATGTGGTATCGCCATACTCGGGACAAGTAGTAGAATATATTTTAGGGTGAAATTTTTGCTGGGTACATGCTGTGTGTTGGAAATATTGTATAAATGGACAACCTTGTGTAAAAAAAAATGCATTTTCATTTTCTTTCTACAATTTCCAAAAACTTGTGGAAAAAATGAACCGTTCAAAAGACTCATTATGCCTCATAGAATATACGTTGGGGTGTTTACTTTCCAAAATGGGGTAATTTTTTGGGCGTTTCCATTGCCCTGGTGCTCCAGGACCTTCAAAAGTGCAAGGGGTAGTCAGGAAATTATATGTGTAATTTATGTCCTTAGAATGCCTAATGGTGCTCCCTGCATGTTAGGCCTCTGTATGTGGCCAGGCTGTATAAAAGTCTCATACATGTGGTATCACCATACTCAGGAGGAGTAGCAGAATGTGTTTTGGGGTGTAATTGGTTGTATGCATATGCTGGGTGTGAGAAATAATCTGTTAATATGACAATTTTGTGGAAAAAAAAAAGAAAAAAAAATCTTCATTTTGCAAAGAATTGTGGGAAAAAATGACAACTTCAAAAAACTCACCATGCCTCTTACTAAATACGTTGGACTGTCTACTTTCCAAAAAGGGGTAATTTGGGGGGTATTTGTACTTTTCTGTCTTCTTAGGGCCCCAAGAAATGAGATTGGCCGTCAGTATATCAGGTGTGATCAATTTTCAGTGATTGGCACCATAGATTGTAGACTCTATAACTTTCACAAAGACCAAATAATATACACTAATTTGGGTTATTTTTACCAAAGATATATAGCCGTATAAATTTTGGCCAAAATTTATGAAGAAAAATTACTAATTTGCAAAATGTTATAACAGAAATGCATTTTTTTTTACAAAATTTTCGGTATTTTTCCATTTATTGCTCAAAAAATAAACACCCCAATGGTAATTAAATACCACCAAAAGAAAGCTCTATTTGTGTGGAAAAAAAGGACGAAAATTTCATATGGGTACAGTGTAGTATGACTGAGTAATTGTCATTCAAAATGTGAGCACTGAAGTGTAAAACTTACTGTTAATGAGTCAGTATGATGTG
>BLSH010073047.1:602841-614901 GCA_018402905.1 Glandirana rugosa | reverse complement strand
TTTGCAAAGAATTGTGGGAAAAAATGACAACTTCAAAAAACTCACCATGCCTCTTACTAAATACGTTGGACTGTCTACTTTCCAAAAAGGGGTAATTTGGGGGGTATTTGTACTTTTCTGTCTTCTTAGGGCCCCAAGAAATGAGATTGGCCGTCAGTATATCAGGTGTGATCAATTTTCAGTGATTGGCACCATAGATTGTAGACTCTATAACTTTCACAAAGACCAAATAATATACACTAATTTGGGTTATTTTTACCAAAGATATATAGCCGTATAAATTTTGGCCAAAATTTATGAAGAAAAATTACTAATTTGCAAAATGTTATAACAGAAATGCATTTTTTTTTACAAAATTTTCGGTATTTTTCCATTTATTGCTCAAAAAATAAACACCCCAATGGTAATTAAATACCACCAAAAGAAAGCTCTATTTGTGTGGAAAAAAAGGACGAAAATTTCATATGGGTACAGTGTAGTATGACTGAGTAATTGTCATTCAAAATGTGAGCACTGAAAATTGGTCTGGTTAGGAAGGGGGTTTAAGTGCCCAGTGGTCAAGTGGTTAAAGAATCAATGTGTGTTACTTTTATTGTTGGATTGCTAGGCTTGTTTTAAACATGACCTAATTATTTAAATTAATACATTTTAATGTGTGCTTCATTGGCAAAAGCCAGCAGTTCTGCTACTCTTGGAGAACAAACATTTCTACACATCAGCAGGCATTATGTGATATTGTGTGACATTCTGGGAACCAGGTAGTTCTCAAAGGCAACTATACTGTTATTTTAGTAAGCAGAGTTACCTGAGAATAGTTTTCTTTAGGAATTCAGAGACTTTTGGTGGTATACTGTCATCTATAGAACGATTTGGACACTGGCAAACAAAAACCGTGGCCAGCCAGGTATAATCATGCCTACTTCTAGCATGCCTTGGTTTCTCCTAGTGTCCCTGATGATCGATGACTTTTCTCTGCTTTGCTGAGAAAAGTGTAACCTTTTTGCTGGCCATTTTTTCTTCAATAAAGATTCTTCTACAAGCTGCTGTGCTAGTCATTATGTGCAGCCATCTGGATTAGTAGCTCCTCTGCAGCTTTAGAGGCCAAACCTGGACCCTGATGGACTACACTATTGCTGGGCTAGCCTGGAATGTGACCTTCAGGCACTGGGCTGTGTGTACTTTGTTAGTCACAGAGTGCTTTCCAGTCCAGAGCCATGGCACAGTTATGACCGTCTCTGAAGACTCACTTTGAGAGTAGGCCACATGAAGATGGTTTCCAGGGGCTACATGCTAGAATTCTAATATCAGCACCTCCTTAGTTCATGTCTTCCAACCTGCCTTTGTCACTGCATGCTTTAGCAGACTTCCATGCAGCCCTTGAGTATTCTGTAACAAGGGGTCATCATACCCAGTACCTGCAGTAGACCAGTTGCAGGGGTTCCAATTTGACATGTTCACAGTTATCAAAAAAAAGGGGCAGTTGTCCCATGTTTGATCCCTAAATCAGCATTTCTGCACCTTTGTAATATGGAGGAATGGTGGGGCTAGTGTTTTTTTTTTGTTTTGTTTTTTTTGGGGGGGGGGGGTGGAAAACAACCACAAACCCACCCTCTCACTCACTGTCTGCCAGTTGGTCCAGCACTTACCCCATCTAGGTGGCGGGCAGTGGCTCCTATGTCCTCTTCACCACAGTAGCTTCTGCCGTGTGTCTCCTTCCCTCCTTCTAGGCATCCAATAGGATCGCCTGACCTTTCAGCCAATCGGTTGACGGGTCTCAAGACCCGCTTCTTGATTGGCTGGAAAGAGGATGTGTTACAATAGAGAATATTCATTCGCTATTGTAACACACCTGGGTGGGCTCGGTTCGCAGTGCTCTGTGCCTGAGCCCACCCTATTTTGAAGCCTATTAGAGCTTCTGGCTCTAATCAGGTGCTTCTTTGGAATCCATGCATCCGGCATCCTGCAAGGGGCAGGACGCATGGATAGGGGGTCAGCGCCCGTGCACCTTTAATGGACGGGAGGAACCCTAGAAAAAAAATGTTCTGGTCTTGTGAAAGCCCTGCTAAAAATTACTCCTTCTACAGCTCACTGTACATTAGTGTGACGTTCAAGTAGAAGAATATGCCTTACACTTCTGATCAGTGGAAATAGTCCTCCTCTTACAGAAGGCTAAAAAGATAATAGTTTTCAGTGTCAACTTATCTGAGAAGCAGAAATTACTCTTTGCCTAGGGAACCCCTAGCAACTTTTGGAGGAACCCTGGTTGAGAAAGTCTGAACCCCCATCTGTTAAATAACGATATGTGTCCCACTGTCTGTGCTGTCTAAAAACTATGCAGATTTCTTCTTTATATTAGAGCTTCTCCCGGCGCTCACATGACTGCTTGTCTCTCTCCTTCCAGCTGACGTCAGCAGGAGGTCTCCGCCCCTCCTACTGTAGTTGTCAACCTGTGAGAGGAGAGCGGCGAGCAGTCACGTGAGCACCGGGAGACACTCTGATATAAGGTAGAAATCTGCATAGTTTTTAGACAGCACAGACAATGGGACACATTATTATTTAACAGAGGGGAAGGTATAAATATAATATAGTGGCTTTACAACCACTTTAAAGATCAGCTCCAGGCTCCTTTATAAAAAATTAAGTCAAATACTGTAGCTGCTGACTTTTAATATTAGGGCTCTTAGCTGCTCAGGAATCCAATGGTGTCTTCACCTGAGCTGATTTTTCAATCGGCTGTTGGGCAGTGGCGCCACCGCTATCTTGACTATGGGAAACTGGCAGTGAAGTCTTGCAGCTTCACAGCCGGTTGCCTACTGTGCTGTGATTTGTACATGGGCCAGCTGCAGGGTAAGGGGCTGAACTTCTGGCTCAGTTTGCTGTGACTGAGGTGGGAGTGGGTACCGGACAAAACCAGGTAACCACCCCCCCTCTCAAAAGGTGCCAAATGTGGCAGCGGATGGGGGGGCAGACAAACACCACCCCTTTTGGGTGGAGCTCTGCTTTACGTGGCCCTCCCTCTTAAAAAGGTTGAGCATCCTGGGCTTGACTTGACTGCTATCCTGTATTGCAAGGATATGCAATTAGCAGACCTCCAGCTGTTGCAGAACTACAACTCCCATGAGGCATAGCAAGACTCTGACAGCCACAAGCATGACACCCAGAAACATGCATGATGGGACTTGTAGTTTTGCAACAGCTGGAGTTCTGCTAATTGCATATCCCTGCTGTGTTGTATCAGGCCAGGCACAGTCATTGTGCAGTACTCCTTCCATTGACATCAGACAGAAAATTACTAAGGATTCCCCAGAATTAGAAGTTTACAGCCCTCAGTATGCAGTGTTCCTAATGATTCCCTAGTGGAGGAATACTTCTTTAAATGAATCAACTCAGTTAAATCACATGCCGACCGCCTCACGTACATTTACTGCGGCAAGTTGGCTCCGCTATGCAGATCGCCATCCATAAACGGTGATCCGCGCTCTCGTGCCCGCCGCACTCTGCCTGATTGTGGCCGCGAGTCGGGACGGATCACCTTCTAGAGAGGAAGAATGGGGAACCGCCAATGTAAACATGGCGGTTCTCCGTTTTGTCAATGGGCATAACAGTGATCTGGTGATCCCTGTGATCGGGATCAGTTAGATCTGTCATGCCCCTGCCAGCCAAGCCCCCACACAATTAGAGCACAGTGAGGGAACACAGTTAACCCCTTACCTGCCAGTGACATTTACACAGTAATCAGTGGCTATTTTTAGATCTGATCGCTGTATAAATGTCATTGATCCCAAAAGTGTCAAAAATGTCCGACCTGTCCACCGCAATGTCACAGTCCTGTTAAAAAGATTGACGCCATTACCAGTAAACAATAAAAATAGTAAAAATGCCATAAATTAATTCTCATGGTTTGTAAACGTGGCAGCTTTTGCACAAACCAATCAATAAACGTTTTGCTATTTTATTTATCAAAAATATGTAGAAGAATATATATCGGCGAAAACTGATAAATAAATGTGTTTTTTATGGACATGTAATATAGCAAAAAGTAAAAAATATTGGTTTTTTTTTTTCAAAATTGTTAGAAAACATAGAAAAGTGACGGCAGAAAAAGACTGAGTAGTCCATCGAGTCTGCCCCTTTTTATTTATTTTTAATTTTTTTTATAATTTTTTTTTTTTTTTTTTTACATTAACCTTGTTGTCTGACTATAGATTTATGTTTATCCCAAGCATGTTTGAAGCCATTTACTGTTGACTGTCTCACGACCTCTGTTGCTGTGGTTTTGTTTATAGCGCAAAAAATAAAAACCGCAGAGGGGATCAAATACCAGCAAATTTGTGGGGAAAAAAGGACATCAATTTTGTTTGGGTACAACGTCGCACGACCGTGCAATTGTCAGTTAAAGCGACGCAGTGCCGAATCGCAAAAAGTGCTCTGGTCAGGAAGGGGGTAAATCCTTCCAGGGCTGAGGTGGTTAAATGGCAGTTCCAAGAAGGAAGAGCATTAGAGGCCACAAGAAAATGACCTGGGGGTCCCAACCCCTGTGCTAGAACCCCATGAGAGCCGCCCCCTGGTCTATGATTGCCCTAAACCCCGCAATGTCTAGAATGCCCTAAGAGCTGCACATTGCTCCCCGTTTTTAGCACGGAGCCATGTGTTCTGCTGCTCAGCCCCTCCCTCCTCTTCTCCACCTCTTTGCTGTGCATTGCAGTAAACGTAGTGCGCATGCCCATTCTAGGGTCTATAAATAGCTCATGACGTCACCTAGAAATATTCCCGAAAGACACGCCTCCGGTCCCGCCCACTCATAGTGCGCCCCGGGTTGCAGTACCGTTAGGCAGCAGAACCGGGATCAGCTCGGAGAGGCTGATCGAGAGAGAAAGCCGAGTACTGACAGCGACACCGAGACCCGCCCGGAGAACAGCATGGCGGACCGGGAGCAGCTGCTCCAGAGAGCCCGTTTGGCGGAGCAGGCGGAGAGATACGAGGACATGGCGGCAGCTATGAGAGCGGTAAGTGAGAGGAGGAGGCGGAGGTGGAATGCATGTGTGTCCGGCGCCCCTTACTACCTATGGCAGTGCCCTGTATAATGATCACTGGGTCAGCATGCACTCATTGCCCATAGGCAGCACATTGCCTGCATCCAATATATTGATGATTGGATGGTGGAGGGATCATGGAAGGGAAAGTCCAATTTTGCTGCATTGTTGCAATGAATGGAAATGGCATTCTGATGACCTGAGACCAGGATGAGCCGATGACGGTGTATGTAGGGTGAGGTGGTGGTACCCATCGGTGCGGAGGATGCTGTGTGTGCCCAATGGTAGGGTGGGGTACCTTGTGCCAAGCTGGGCACCTGACCAATGGTGGTGATTATGACTTGAGGGCATGAGCTGGGTGTCTCTACGCTGGGGGATACGTCTGGCCGGCTCCATCTTTATCTCACTATAGAACCATATACAGCGTAGAACATAGGGTTGCCACCTCATCCCTTTAAAACCGGACACACATTAATTACACAGGTTCTGTGGCTGATTAAGGTGGTAATTAAACTCGGTGCCTCATCTGCATTAAATTAGCCTCAGAACAACCTGTGTAATTCATATGTGTTCGGGTTTAAAGGGATGAGGTGGCAACCCTAGTAGGACAGGGGATCCAAAATGACAATACGTCCCAAAACCTTGTAATGTGGGACCTGTCAACAAAATACAGCCAAAATTTGATTACATTTTTTTTTTTTTAATATATATATATCTCTATTTGCAGCACAGCCTATTCCATAGTCAGTGGTTTTCCCCCGGTCTAGAATGCAGTGATGGGGTGGGGTGACCTGTCTTAAGTGTCTGTCATCCTAGTTTGTGCATGGATCACCTATGTTCTATGGTTGAAGACGTTTGCTCCTGGTCTCAGTCCTTCCATACTGAAAATGGTGGGGTGACCTGTCTAAATGTCTGTCATCCAAACTAGTGCATGGATCACCTATGTTCTATGGCTGAAGACATCCATTTAATCGTTTTGCTCCTGATCTCAGTCCCTCCATACTGAAAATGGTGGGGTGACCTGTCTAAGTGTCTGTCATCCAAACTAGTGCATGGATCACCTATGTTCTATGGTTGAAGACGTTTGCTCCTGGTCTCAGTCCCTCCATACTAAAAATGGTGGGGTGACCTGTCTAAATGTCTGTCATCCTAGTTTGTGCATGGATCACCTATGTTCTATGGTTGAAGACGTTTGCTCCTGGTCTCGGTCCCTCCATACTGAAAATGATTTCACGCTTGTGTTTTGCAGGTCACAGAACTCAATGAGCCATTATCTAACGAAGACCGGAACCTGCTGTCCGTAGCCTACAAAAACGTAGTGGGTGCGCGAAGGTCTTCATGGCGAGTCATCAGCAGTATTGAGCAGAAGACGCTGGCTGATGGCAATGAGAAGAAGCTGGAGAAGGTGAAGGCGTACCGAGAAAAGATCGAAGCTGAACTGGAGGCTGTATGTAATGAAGTCTTGGCGCTGCTTGACAAGTTCCTCATCAAGAATTGCAATGACTTCCAGTACGAAAGCAAAGTTTTCTACCTGAAGATGAAGGGAGACTACTACCGTTACCTGTCAGAGGTAGGCTCTGGGGATAGGAAGCGAAGCGTAACGGAGGCATCTGAAGCTGCATATAAGGAGGCCTTTGAAATTAGCAAAGAGCACATGCAGCCTACTCACCCCATTCGTCTAGGCCTAGCTCTCAACTTCTCAGTCTTTTATTATGAAATACAGGGTAGCCCCGAACAAGCTTGCCTCCTCGCCAAGCAGGCCTTTGATGATGCTATCGCTGAGCTGGACACGCTAAACGAGGATTCCTACAAGGATTCCACCCTCATCATGCAGCTCCTGCGTGACAACCTGACCCTGTGGACAAGTGACCAGCCCGACGAAGAGACCGGAGAAGGCAACAATTAAAGAGGGTGTTGCGTCTTGCTACAGCCCATTACTTACCCTCTCCCCTTCACCACATGGCGAAATCCCCCCTACCCTTCCCTCACCTCTGCCCCTGACATGTCCCTGTGCTTATCATATCCGTATCATTGGCACAACTGCTCATACTGCTGCGTGCCCGGGGAGACGGGCTCTCGCGGCGTTCTCTTGGGCATTGCTGGATTGCGTTGGCACATCAGCCGTTTCTCGGGTTGCCCTCGCGTTGTTCAGGGGATAAGGGAGGCTGCAGTTTCAGAGAGGCGCCCGCACTCTCCTTGCCGATAGGGCACTTACGGGCTGGAAAGATGCAAAGTGGTCCCGTTTTTATTTTGTAAAGAAGCTGTTTTTAGTTTCCATTTGTGCAGCATTCCCTTTGCATGTAAATGCCTCCCCTCTGATCCCTTTCTTCCCACAAAGAAGGTAGCGCACAGCTCCAGCAGTGAATGGCTACAGTTCCCCTAGTGGGAAATGGGGGTCCACCTGTTTTTGTTAGCTAACAATAGACGTTTTTAAATGTGAGCTTTGTGAAGTTTCTATTTGCCCTTTTAACTTATGGTGTTATAATTCTACACCCCTTTTGAGTTTGAATGTCCTTAAAAGTTCCTGTTTTTTTTTTGGTTTTTTCATTTGTTTTCTAATCACTTAATTATTCTGGTAAAGGGCCTCATTATTTGGTTGTAAGCCTTGTGTAGGACAGTCCTTCTCAGGACTGGATGCATCTGCACAGTGTGTATTAGCCTGTTCATGATGGATGCCAATAAAATGCCAGACACCCAATATAAATGTTTTGAAAATGCGTGGATGAAATAAATGCTGCTTTGAGGATATTATTTTTGCTTGAGCCTCTTGTCTGTTGATAAAATGAACTTAGGAAGCACTACATATTTCTTCTTTTATAGGTCAGCACTTCAGTCACTGCACTTGCTTCTGGGTAGGATCAAGAGTGGATCAATAATATGGTACTACACACATCTTCCTTGTGGTTTGTTGCAATAAAGCAATTTTATTTTCTGTGGGGATGGCTATATCCCCTAATAGATCTGCCTTATGCACTAATAATTTTACATGCACATGCCACAGTGTTTATTTTTGTATTTATTGCAATATTACATCACATGGTAGTAACGTAGTGAAAGCATTTCTGGTTGAGAATAGTTTGTCCTAGATTTTTTTTTTTTTTTTTTTTCATCGTGTCCTGAGCAACACAAGCAGAAAATGTGATTTCATTAATTTTTAATATTCGCAGTAATCCCACCCATCCGTGATTTTTGTGTTGAGAAATCGCTAAAAAAAATATTCCTAGTACTTCTAGCCATGGCCATCTTGAGTAAGGGCAGATGATTCTTTTAGCATTTACTTTCCTGGAGTCCACCTGCCTGTAGCCAAAGCATGCAGACAGGAGGATGGGCTTACCTGAGAGACCCCCTCCTCCAGATGAAAGAACAAAAAAAAGTGCCCATGAAGACTCATGGGTTGTATGACATCATTTTGACCTAGGTCAGAAACCAGGAAGCCACTGAAGAGATGTAAAAATAAAAAATTAAAGTATATTCTATTTACTTGTTTTAGCTACTTACTAAGCCTATGGTTAAAGGATAGGTTCACCTTTTGAATATGTTACGCATTTCACATATATATATATATATATATATATATATATATATATAATTTGGGGTTTATCATGTTCAAGTATACCCCCCTCTACCTGTGACAGCAGGTAGGGGTTCAAAATCTGAGTGGCCGTGTGGGGCTATGCTTGTACAGCTGCTGTTCATTCATTCACAGGGCTATGTGAATGAATAAACTACAAGTCCCAAGATTTACTGCAACATACCGGCTTATAGCCTCAATTGACTGCAAGCATGCTGATCAGCATGCTCGTAGTCCATTCACACTCCCTATAGCTTTGAAACGGACAGCCCAAATACAGGTACAAGCACAGAGCTGTAGGAATAGTGTGCAGGTGCAATGCTCTGCAGGCTCCTGTGAATAAAATACTTTTTTTTTTTTTTTTTTTCCTGCAAAAATCTATGCATTTATTATTTAATGAAGGTGAGTTTATACTTTAAAAATGGTTAATGTTGATTGAGAGAGTTTAGTGCCTCTTTAAGTAAAGAAAAGCGGACCATTTCTACTTGAGAAACCATGGCTGTTGAATAAAGGGTAAGTTCAACTTTTCACAAAAAATGGGAAGGTGGACCAACATGCTACACCATCAACAACCTGCCTCTCTTTTGCCCCAGGCCAGGCTGCACTTCCATGGATAATGTAGCTTTCACTGCCCCCACAGCCAGTGCAACAGTCTGGGATTTGAAAGCCGCAGGCACTACCCCTTCTTTCTTAGGGATGCCGGGACAGATGGGAGCGACTCCGATTGCTCAAATTGGTCACTTGCCAGTGCTGACCAGTTGGAATTGCTCTGATCTGTCCCAGCAATCCTAAGCAAAGATGTGGAAGAAGGCCGCAGTTTTCAAACCCCTGGACCCCTTCAGCGGTTGTGGATTGTGAAAGCTAATCATCCGTGGAGGTAACGCAGCGAGGACCAGGAGTGTAGTGTATTTTGTGTGTGTGTGTGGTTTTTGTTTTTTGTAAGAAGGTGAACTTACACTTTAAGTCCCATGTGTTTTTAAAGTAATGATACCATATCTGGTCCAGTCAACAGATTTCACATATATCATTTTGAAAACAGGCTAGCATGTATTTTATATTCTTGTTCAAACTAGACATGGTTAAAGTAATTTTAAAGTCTTGTGTTTTTTTGTTTTTTTCAATAAAATTAACAAACACGTTCTACTTCCCTGCTCTGTTGCAGAGGATTTGTACAGAGCAGCCCAGACCCTCCCTCTGTTTGAGTGCCCCTACAGCAAGCAGCTTGTTATGGGGGCACCCGAGCCGAGTCACAGCTCCGTGTGTCCTTTCAGACACGGATCTTTGGCCTGACCCCATCCCCTCTCTCTCCTGATTAGCTGGCTGACTGACTTTGACAACAGCAGGAGCCAATGATGCCACTGCTGTGTCTCAAACATTCAAGAGGGAGAGTCTCGGACAACTGAGACACTCGTGGATAGAGATGGGGCTCAGGTAAGTATTGGGGCTGCTGCACACAGAAGGTTTTTTTATCTTAATGTGTGGAATGCATGAAAATAAACCTACCTTTACAACGCCTTTAATCTCTATGCAGTTGCAATGCAGGCCTACCTAGATGAAATGCTATGCTGCTCATTGTACATTTAGTAACACTATTCACAACCGTCAATTTAGTTCAGGCCTCCTTACCTACCTGTCTGCCCCTTGGTTTAGATACAAAGATAAGTCTGCACTATAACTATTAATAGGTATGATATAAAGCTCACTTACAGCACAAACCTGTCTTTCAGTGTGCCGTTCCGCATACATGTTAACATGCATTTGTGCTACATTTTTTGGCTTTTTTTTTTTTTTTTTTCTGTGTTGCATTTACATACAGTTGCAGTGTTTTTATACGCACAAAAAGCGGCATGCTATACTTTATTTGAAATGCACCACAATAGTAGTCTCATTGAAATACATTCATTTTTCTTGCATATCCCTTTGTACAGCATTTTCAACTGCACCTGCTGTAGACAAGCCTTAAAATTAGATCATGCTGCAATTACGAGAATCCTATTTAAAATACTTATAAGGTTCCTAAACAGAAAATTGTACAGATATCATCTGTATTAACTGGGATACATGTTATGTAGGTGTAACTGTTATATCACGATCTTGCACAACCTGTCTTTTTTTTTTTTTTTTTTTTTGGCTAAACCAACGAAATGTGATCTCGTTTTTTTAGGGATTCCACAGTGGCTACTATTAGGTAAATACCCTTCCATGCCTGCTGCATGATTGACACACGTCCTATAATGCGTGCCCCTTGTACTTTGGCGGTGCAGCATTGCTGAGTGGTCCTGGATTTCTATGGATGTGACCTGAATAATTCATACTGCAATACAGGTAATGGAAGAGATGGGGAAGGTCTATGCTAGTTTCCACAGCAACAGAATGAGATTTATAGAAGCTTCTGTTTCCATGGCAATGGCACTGGAGGGAGTGATGCTGCAGAACACATGCTTTAGTCTGAGCTGCAACTGTTCCAATGTGTCTGATCTCTGCACAGCATTCACATTCTTATTCCTGCTGGTATGTCTTCGCCTAATTTTGCCATCCTGCAAACATAATGTATGTGGAGTGGCTACTGATGGGTCAACATTCGGTAGTAAACAATATTCCTTGTATAACTTGCAATGACAATGGACACTTAAGCAGCAAATGGGTTATCTCACACTGTAAATCCTTTTCTGTTATTACTAGGAAGGAAGCATTAAAGGTAGTTAAAGCTGTCACCTTGGAGACAGTGTGATGTCACCAGTTTTCCATGGTAACGGTTTTGTGATCAAGATAGATAAAGCAGACAGCATTTATGATTGTCCAAGGTTGCTGCTGTGAGTGGCATCTGCTGCTGCTCATGATGTGATTGGCATCTACAGATAAGGAATATGCACTGGACATCGTTATTGAGCCATATCACATACTGTGCCAGATCCTAGTAAGGCATAGATAAGCTGAATGCAGGGAAAGTTTCTTACTGACCTACGTATGAAAGGGAATTCACCTGGTCTTTTTTTCTTTTCCTATGTCCAGTATGTAAGTCAGAATGGTTGCTGTAGTCTAGGACAGTGTTCCCCAACCCAGTCCTCAAGGCCCATCAACAGGTCATGTTTTCAGGATTTCCCTCAGATGAATCAGCTGTGGTAATTACTAAGGCAGTGAAACTGGAACTCCTGACCCAACCCCTTGTGACAGGATCTGATGTCGTTGGTAAGACTGAATGTATGACCTGTATCCTTTTCTTTTTTTCTGGTCCACTTAAGGGAAAGTATGCATCCAGTCATTCTTTGAAAGGGACGTAAGTCGAATAGATACGGAATGATCCTAGACCGTGTCATACACTATACCGAGTTATTGCTACAGGTCACGTATAAGGAATAGACATCTACGGTTAGTGTAGTACTCGTCGTCGTCTACGGTGAGTGTCGTCGTTGGAACCTGTTAGTATTTACGACAGACGAAATAGATAGAACTAGT
>BLSH010073047.1:560744-584817 GCA_018402905.1 Glandirana rugosa | reverse complement strand
GACCAAGCACAGCGGGAGACTAGGATCCGCCACTCTCTTGGCTCCTTGGTTCCTTCATCCAGCGGCAAGGTCGACAATTTGCTCCAATTAACCTTAAGGCCCAAAAAGGAGGCAAAGTTGTTTAGGATAGTTGGTGCCGCTCGGAGGGGTGGCCCTTTAGAAACAAAATGAAATCATCCGCATATAATGTGAGACATTCCATGGATAATGCCCACTTGAATGACTCCAACCGCCTGAGATGACCTGAGGGCTATCGCCAAGGGCTACATTGTTAGTGTGAAAAGGCAGGGGGAAATGAGGCACCATTGCCTAGTGCCCCTACCTATATAAAAAAAGGGGACAACAGAGAGTCCAAGCCGGATCGCCACCTAGGGGTTACTATAGAGCATTGTGATCCATTTTCTAAAAAGAGGCCCAAATTCCATAAGCTCCAAGACCTTATGCATACACCCATCAGACATAACATTATGAACACCCACCTAATACTGAGTATGGGCCCCCTTTTACTAAAACAGCCTAGACCCATTGGTATGGACCCCCAAGTAACATCCACATGAATGGCAGGACCCAAGGTTTCCCAGCAGAACATTGCCCAAAGCATCACACTGCCTCTGCCAACTTGCCTTCTTATACCGCATCCTGATGCCATCTCTTACCCAGGTAGGTGACGCACACGCCCCCGGCCATCCGCATGATGTAAAAGAAAATGTGATTCATCAGACCAGGCCACTATCTTCCTTTGCTCCGTAGTCCAGTTCTGATGTTCATGTGACTATTCAACTTCAAGAAAGATGTAGCAGTCTACTCCAGAAATCCATGAAAATCTTTGTAGATGTATGGGGTACCCGCTACAGAGGAAGAAGTCCCAAACAACACCTGTGATCCCGTGGGTGCTGGCTCGGCGTACAAATTGTGAATGGGCGAGAAGAAATTCCAGAAAGCCTCACTCCAAAAATGCTTTTCTCAATCGTTCATTGATGGACGCAGCCTCTATTCTTGACATGTGGGGTTTATGCACCTTTCACTAGGAGTGGACTAGGCAGAACGTAGTTCAGCTCAAAGCAGACACAGCCCCTCCCAGGGGGCAGTCCTCACTTGGCATAACCCCTCCTGCCCTGCTCAGCAACTCAGTTTTTTCTGCCTAGTGCAAGGAGTAGGACCTGGCTCCCTGCTGGGATCTGCGGTTCCCCATTCTTTTTTCTTTTTCTCAAGATTTTTGATGAAGAATGCAGTCAAGTAGCCAGCTGGGTGACAGGCTGGATATCCCAGATCCAGGGAGTCTCCCCAGCATGGCCGACGGATGCGAGCCGACCCTTAGCTGCACGCAGGGTCGGCTGTGCAGGCCTCGTTCCGTGTGAGGCGGCCGGCGGGTTAAACATCCCGCCAGCACACCGGAGTCCACGGCACGAGTGCTGCGTGGCCGGCAGCTCCCCCCTGACCGGCGGGGTGGCAGGTCTGCCTCGGGTGGCTACCCGCTGCGCCCATCCAGAGTGGTGATTACGCTTCTCCTTCCCACCTCCCCCCTCCTGAGGGGGGGCGGCGGGTGGTGCCCCCCTTTCCGCGGTATAGGTGTTCCTGCCTATCCTCCAGTATTGCCCCCCGTGCTGTAGCATTCCCTGCCTGGCTGCGTTCCCCTGGATGGGCTGCGGGCGATCGGCATGTGGGTCACGACTGCCATTTTCCCGTAGCCGGCCGCATGTTGTACACGGCCACCATTTTCCCGTAGCCGGCCGCGTGTATATAACGGCCGCCATTTTGCGATACCTGGCCGCTGTGTTCCGTCTCTGGTGCATACGGTGGCCATGTTTGTGTGGTCTGCCGTATCCTGGCCTTAGATTCACTGGCTGGGTGGGCGGCCCTGTCTCTCTGGGTGCCGGATACAGGCCAGAAGAGCCTCTCCTAACACGTGGGGCACGCAGAGCAGCGGCATTGGTGGATACAGGCAGCTACAGCAGAGCTAGCAGCAGCACCTGGGGCAGTGGGGTGAGTCCTCCTGGGAGCCTCTGGGGCCCTAGTGTGACAGCTTGAGGGACGGTGTGGGACGCACAGTCCAGTGGATGTCTTCCGGGGTGCGGGCAATGGCAGCTGAAGCAGGTGCTTCCCAGCCAGGGGTCTCCGTTGGGGACCTGGGAGCGCTTGGACCTGTGGTTCCGCTGCACAGTTTGACGGCCATCCTGGAGGGATTCTTCTCCCGGGTAGAGCCGATCCGTGACCGTGGGGTGGTGAGGAAACAGTCACCCCGTCCTCTGGCGAGCTCGGGGACCCCTCTGATGAAGAGGATGAGCCCTCGGGGGCCACAGTGGCTCGTGAGTGGGCTCTGGTGGGCTCTTTGGTCTCAGCGGTCTGTGAGACGCTGAAACTGTGCCCGGCTGCGACACAGGGGCGCCGTACGATTTTGGATCCCATAGGCCAGCCCGGACGCCTAAGGTGTTCCCTTATTTGTCATACTTTGATCAGTTTGTTTACAAGGAGTGGCAACGACCTCAGGGGACATTTGCCATGCCTAAACGTTTTTCTGTGCGTTATCCCTTTGAGGATACCCTTTTGCAGAAGTGGAAGTGCCTGACGGTTGACCCGCCGATGGCTCGTCTGAACAAAGCAACCACTATTCCGATGGAGGGCTTTCCATCATTCAAGGACCCGGCCAACAGGAGAACGGAGGTGGTGTCCAAGGCAATGTTCCTGGTCGCAGGGTCGGCCATGTGGCCGGCGCTGCCTTCTGCGCTTGTGGCACAGGCGCTTACGGAATGGGCGGCCATTGTGCACCAGGCTTTGGAAGATCTCCAGGCCCCTCCAGAACCTGTGCAGATGGCGGACCAGCTGATTCAGGGCCTTAAGTATCTCTGTGATGTGGCCCTCGACATGGCTCCCATGCTGTCCAAACTGTCCATGTTTGCAATCGTCATTAGACGTCTGCTGTGGCTTAGATGCTGGTCAGGAGACCGGGCGTCAAAGAAGGGCCTGACGGACCTGCCGTTTGAAGGGGGTCGCCTCTTTGGGGCTTCCCTCGATGAGATCATCAAGAATTACACCGGGGGGAAGAGTACATTTCTCCCGGAGCCCAGAAGGGGCAAGGAGCCCCGGCGCAGGGCGGGCCCTTCCTTCTCTACTCAAATGAGGTTTTTTCGTGCACCACGTGCCTCGAACAAGGTCTCTCAGCCCGCCAAGGCTGAGTGGGTGGACGGCTCTTGCGGTTCGTAGACCGGTGGACTTCGCACATCACGGATCTCTGGGTGCGTGAGGGGGTTTTGTCCGGGTACAAGATAGAGTTCCGTACCCAGCCCCCGGACAGGTTCTTTGCCTCCAATCTAAGACTTCCCCCGGGGCGACGGCAGGTCCTGTTCAGGGCTGTGCAAGTCCTGCTCCATCAGGGGGTGATTGTTCCGGTCCCCTCTGTGGAACGTTTCTGCGGTTTTTATACCAATCTTTTTGTAGTTCCGAAAAAAGATGCGGTTAGGCCTATCTTGGACCTGAAGGCCCTCAACTTCTTTGTGAGGGCACGGAAATTCAAAATGGAATCTGTCCGCTCTGTGGTGGCGGCGCTTCGTCTTAGCCTCCTTGAACATCAAGGACGCGTATCTACACATGCCCATATGTGCGCACCACCAGCGCTTCCTGCGCTTTGCGGTGGGGGATCTCCACTACCAGTTTATGGCCCTTCCATTCGGTCTGGCCTTAGCCCCATGGGTTTTCATCAAGCTTCTAGCCCCAGTGCTGGCTCTGCTGTGGCAGAGGGGCTTAGCAGTGGTGGCATATCTCGACGATCTCCTCCTGTGGGCGGAGTCGGCCTCAGCCCTGAAGGACAGTGTGGACATCACCCTCAGTTTCCTGCGTGACTTCGGCTGGGTGATCATCCTTTCGAAGTCGGTACTGACTCCGTCGCGCTGGTTGGAATACCTGGGCTTGGTCCTGGACACGGAGTGGGCGAAGGTGCTTCTCCCTGCTGCCAAGGTCTTGACGCTCCAAGTTGCGGTGCGGGCCCTGCTGTCCCAGCAGTGGTCCTCTCTCAGATTTTGCATGCTGGTGTTGGGGCTGATGGTCTCCTCCTTCGAGGCGGTGCCTTATGCCCAGAGTCACAACTGGCCCCTGCAGCGGGCAATTCTGCTGCAGTGGGACAAGTCTCCGCTATCCCTGGATTGGGTGATCAGTTTGGATCACCAGACGCGAGATTCCCTCGCCTGGTGGCTGCGGGCCCCGGCCCTGAAGCTGGGGAAGTCGTTTCTTCCCGTGGACTGGACGGTGATCACGACGGATGCCAGCCTATACGCCTGGGGGGGGTCCTGGGGAGGCTGTCGACCCAGGGCCACTGGTCTCCAGAAGAGTCCCATCTCCTGATCAATGTGCTGGAACTGCGAGCAATCAGGCTTTGCCTCTCCCACTGGTTGGCGAGGTTGCACGGGCATCCTGTTCGGGTCCAGTCAGACAATGCCACGGCTGTGGCTTACGTGAACCATTAGGGCGGAACGAGAAGTGTGGCAGCGGCGTCAGAAGTAGCCCACATTCTGCGGTGGGCAGAGCTTCACGTGCCAGCAATCTCTGCCGTTCACATCCCGGGCATCGAGAATTGGCAGGTGGACTACCTCAGTTGCCAGAAGTTAGATCAAGGAGAGTGGTCCCTGAACCCAGAGGTGTTCCACCAGATTTGTCAAAGGTGGGGGACACCAGACATGGATCTCTTGGCGTCCCGGCTCAACCGGAAGATGCAGGCCTTCGTGAGCAGAACAAGGGATCCGCAGGCAGACGTGGCGGATGCCCTCGTGGCTCCGTGGTCTCGGTACCGATTGCTCTATGCCTTCCCTCCGCTACCGCTACTTCCGTGCCTGCTGCGCAGGATAGAGGCGGAAGGGATTCAGACCATACTAGTAGCGCCAGATTGGCGTCGCGTACTTGGTACGCCGACGTGGTGCGGATGGTGGTCGACGTTCCCTGGCGGCTCCCGCTTCGCGAGGACCTACTTTCACAGGGACCCATCTTGCACCCTGCTTACCCTCGCTGGCTTTAATGGCCTGGCTATTGAGTCCCAGGTGTTAAAGGATAGGGGACTCTCTGAGTCTGTCATTCCCACTATTCTCAAGGCATGTAAGGCCACTTTGCGGAAGATCTATCACCGCACCTGGAAGGCCTACATTGCCTGGTGCGAGGCAGGGGGTTGATACCCCCGTTCTTTCTCGGTGGCTTGGGTGCTGGCCTTGCTGAAAGAAATTGGCGTTGAGCATGCTTAAGGGGCAGATTTCTGCCCTGGCGATTCTTTTTCAGTGTCCCTTGGCGACACATTCCTTGATCCGTACCTTTGTCCAGGGAGTTCGTCATGTCGCTCCCCAGGTGTGGTCGCCTTTGGCGCCTTGGGACCTTTAATATGGTCCTTTCAGTGCTTCAGAAGCCGCCTTTCGAAAATATCAGGGAAATTTCCCTGCAACTACTCTTGCAGAAAGTGGCCTTTCTGGTGGCGATAACATCCACTAGGCGGGTGTCTGAGCTGTCGGCTCTGTCCTGTAGGTCTCCGTGCTTGGTCCTACATAGGGACAAGGCGGTTTTGCGCCCCTCTCCCTCCTTCCTACTAAAGGTGGTTTCTTCGTTTCACATCAATGAGGACATTGTCCTCCCTTTGCTGTGTCCGCGCCCGTCTCATCCTAAGGAAGTTGTTTTGCATTCCTTGGATGTGGTTAGGGCTCTGCGGGTGTATTTGGCAGCCACGGCCTTGTTTCGGAGGTCCGATGCGCTTTTTGTCACGGTGAATGGTCCGCGCAAGGGGATGGCGGCCTCGTCAGCCACCATTTCCTGCTGGATACGACAGGCGGTGACCCGTGCGTATGCTGTTTGGGGCCAGGAGCCCCCTTTTCCGGTCACGTCTCACTCTACCACGGCGATTAGTACTTCCTGGGCTTTCCGAGACCAGGCGTCGGTTTCTCAGGTGTGCAAGGCGGCCACTTGGTCCTCGGTGCACACTTTTTCCAAGTTTTACAGAGTTGATGTTGCAGCGTCTTCCGATGCTTCTTTTGGCCGCAAAGTTTTGCAGGCAGTGGTGTGAGGCGCGTCTGGCACCTCCTGGAGAACACTTTTGTTGGTTACTGTTGTTGTTGCCCACCCCTCGTTGTGACATAGCTTTGGGACATCCCCACATGTCAAGAATAGAGGCTGCATCCGTCAATGAACGATTGAGAAAATAGAATTTTTTGACTTACCGTAAAATCCTTTTCTCTGAGTTCATTGATGGATGCAGCACCCACCCCTCTTTTGTTGAGTTTGTACTGCTTATTATGAACTGAGTTGTTGAGCAGGGCAGGAGGGGTTACGCCAAGTGAGGACTGCCCCCTGGGAGGGGCTGTGTCTGCTTTGAGCTGAACTACGTTCTGCCTAGTCCACTCCTAGTGAAAGGTGCATAAACCCCACATGTCAAGAATAGAGGCTGCGTCTGTCAATGAACTCAGAGAAAAGGATTTTACGGTAAGTCAAAAAATCCTATTTTTATTGTAGGTAAAATTCAATGCAGTACACAAATAGAGCAAAAGAGCTAACACGTTTCACGCCCTTCTCACGAGCGCATTCGCTTTTTTGCTCTATTTGTGTACTGCATGGAATTTTACCTACAATAAAGAAGCATTTTTGAAGTGTGGCTTTCTGGAATTTCTTCTCATCCATGAAAATATTAATTTGCTGCATAGAAGTCAGGATTAAAAACAGTCTTGTTCACAGCACATTCCCAAAATGAATAACAGAACATTTAAAAAAAAGGGAGAAAAGAGATTCCATTAATAAAGGCAATAAGAATGAAGCAGCAGATATGAGACATCCAGTACAATCAATTCTATATATTGTTCGTTTTGTTTTATTTTAAAAACAAATCCAAATCCCACATGGAATTCGTACCTGCAGGGTTCTTTTCACACCACTAAATACAAACGATTCCATAATTCCAGCGTGCACATATTTAAAATGTTTTGATACATTTGAACATTTGATACATTTGAAAGATTCTTATCATTAGTATAGGATGCACCATTATAGTGTTCACTTATCCTGACCCTAAGGGATTTGGAGGTGCATCCTACATATTAGAGCGTGCATGCTGTGCATTCCACAACATACACAACATTTTTTGTGCCACAATTGATGAAATCTCGAATTGTGTATTCTCTGCCAGTAGATTGAGAGGCAGTTCCCACTGTGCTTGTCGCAGTAACGGCACACAGCGGAAAGAGCCATGAATGGTTAACCATGTATGCTTAATGCCACCAGATTTAAAAAAGCGAGGGGACAAAATTTTACCAAGCGTCCTAGCGTGTCTCCTTGAGACCCTGCAGCCCTTAGAGCGCACAGGAACAAGATCCTTGTCCGCAGAGAGTACAGGCAGATATTTGGATATGATGCCTTTGATTTGATTAAATGCCTATGAAAAGGTGGTAACAAAAGTGACAGGATTACTTTTGTTAGAGTCAGAAAAATACCTATTGTTTGTCTTGGTGAGGAGTGTATGTCTATCTCTATTCGTGGCTATTGTGACAACCCTGTTAATGTGCCAATCTTGGTAACCCCTCTCCTTAAGCCTTAAGGTGATGGTATTACATTCCTGCAAGAAACTAGCTGTGCTGGAACATGTGACTATTGTAGAAGCTTTTGGCTGTGGACATGGGTCACCATGGGCTTCACAGCCCCATACACCACAAACTGCGATGCACGTTTTTTTTCTGCTATCACCCACTAATTTTTAGATGCCATTGTAACGAGATATTCACTTTACCTGTCAGTGGTCATAATGTTATGGCTGATCGGTGTACAGGATGGGCCATTTATATGGATACACCTTAATAAAATGGGAATGGTTGGTGATATTAACTTCCTGTTTGTGGCACATTAGTATATGTGAGGGGGGAAACTTTTCAAGATGGGTGGTGACCATGGTGGCCATTTTGAAGTTGGCCATTTTGAATCCAACTTTTGTTTTTTCAATAGGAAGAGGGTCATGTGACACATCAAACATATTGGGAATTTCACAAGAAAAACAATGGTGCGCTTGGTTTTAACGTAACTTTATTCTTTCATGAGTGATTTACAAGTTTCTGACCACTTATAAAATGTGTTCAATGTGCTGCCCATTGTGTTGCATTGTCAATGCAACCCTCTTCTCCCACTCTTCACACACTGATCGCAACACCACAGGAGAAATGCTAGCACAGGCTTCCAGTATCCGTAGTTTCAGGTGCTGCACATCTTGTATCTTCACAGCATAGACAATTGCCTTCAGATGACCCCAAAGATAAAAGTCTAAGGGGGTCAGATCGGTCAAAGGCTTTCTCTCTCTATCAATAGGTACTAAGACTCTGGTTGGTTGGTGGTCCTGCATTGGGGAGTTGTAGATGGGTGAAGACCCTTCTCAAGTTAGTGTCCATGGATTTTACGGGCATGAAACTGGTCTGGTCGATATTAACTAAAATAATCTTTGCCAACTGGGTCGCTAAAACTTTGGTGAGAACTTTAAAGTCCATATTCAATAGGGTGATTGGGCGGTAGGAGGAACATTCCGTGGGGTCTTTACCTGACTTTAGAAGGAGGATCATATATGCATCAAGCATTGAAGTTGGGAGAGTCTGTTGGTCTAAACCAGTGTTTCTCAACTCTAGTCCTCAAGGCTCCCCAACAGGTCATGTCTTCAGGCTTACCATTATTTTGCACAGGTAATTTGATCAGTTTCACTGTCTTAATAATTACCACAGCTGCTTAATCTGAGGGAAATCCTGAAAACATGACCTGTTGGGACGCCTTGAGGACTGGAGTTGAGAAACACTGGTCTAGACCACTGGTTCTCAACCCTGTCCTCAAGTACCCCCAACAGGCCATGTTTGCAGGTTTTCCTTTATCTTGCACAGGTTCTTTAAATCAGAGTCAATGGCTTGATATTTTGGACAGCTATTTTATCTATTTGGTCTGTTAGGGGTATTTGAGGACAGGGTTGAGAACCACTGGTCTAGACAATGGGCAAATAATGCACTAAGTCTAGGGGCCGATGTTTCTGCATAGGACTTATAAAAATCTGCTGGGAATCCATCTGGCCCAGGGGCTTTCTGAGGAAGAAATGCAAAAATAGCTGCCTCAATCTCCAAAGGCGTAATCTAAGTGTCTAGGGCTTCCCTGTCTGCTTCAGAAAGAACCGACTGAGATAGGCTCCTCAACAGAGAGTCCAAAGCAAAAGGATCAAAGGGCGGGGTGCATAGCGTAAGGCGAAATATTGTATAAACTCAGCCA
This sequence comes from Glandirana rugosa, assembly GCA_018402905.1. Classification (NCBI taxonomy): domain Eukaryota; kingdom Metazoa; phylum Chordata; class Amphibia; order Anura; family Ranidae; genus Glandirana; species Glandirana rugosa. Next base: position 575,577 of record BLSH010073047.1, on the reverse strand, counting down.
TTATAGTTGATGGGTCCGTAACTAGGTCGCCTGCTACCTGTCACATAGTGGGGATAATTGTAGGAGGTTTTTTGATCAGCCATTAACATGGCCAATAGCTTACCATTTTTGTCGCCTGAGCAAATAGAGACTCAGCCTTGCGCCCAGCTTCAGACAAAATGTTTGGATAAAGACATACCCAAAAGAGGCCATCAGGCTTCAGCATGGGCCAAATCAGTGTAGTGTATTGACAGAAGATGCCGTGCCTCCAAAAGAGACGTATAGGAAACATCCGAGGGATATTCAGAATGTTCCTCCACACGCTTATGCTCCTTTTCCTGCAAAGCAACAATCAGCGTTATTATCTTTACGTGCCGTTTTAATAGAAGAAATACATTCTCCCCAGACAACTGCCTTGAACGCATCCCACACTACAGGAGGCTCAGCTGAGTCCACATTAGTAGACCAATATGAATTGATCAAGGTTTGAAGATGAGAGGATACCTGATCAACCTGTAACCAACCTGGAGATAGTTTCCAAACACCCTTTCTAGAACCAGTAGGACAAGCCAGGGTGATGGACAATGGATTATGATCAGATAACCACCCAGCCAAGTAGTCCGCATCCTGTATTAATGATAAAAGAGAAGGATTACCAAAGGCTAAGTCAATCCTGGCCAATGAGCAGTGTGTTCTGAGGAGGTGGGAGTAACATCTAGTAGCTGGATATGTCCAGCGCCACAACTCAAAAAGTCTGGCTGTAGAAGCCCATGAGAGGTGGAGCACGGCCTGTTAGGGTTGGAAGTATCCAAGGCAGTGTCAAGAATAGTATTAAAATCACCCATCAGTACCACAGAAAAGTGAACATAGGAGGCCAACTTAACCAGCAAATCAAATAATAATTGAAGCCGAAATGGTGGAAGTAAATATACACTCACTATGAGCAATTTGTGATAACAAATATCCATTACCACAGCCACATACAGTATCGGCCTCCTGGATTGGAGAACACCTGATGGATGGTACACGGGATGGCTTTACTAATGAGGATGAAGACTCCTCTGGCAAAAGGTGGAATAAGTAGCATGCAGGGCCCTCTGTATCCATGGTCTGTGTAGCACCAGGACCTTGATGCATATCCTGCAGGAGGACGACATGTGGCTTGAGGTACTGAAACACAGCTGCCCTCTTGAATTTATCATTCAACCCTCTCACATTCCATGAGACAAATCTAACTGGAATGGAGTCCAGTAGGAGGTATTGAGCAGTCTGGAACGACATGAAGCCTTCGTAAAACACTGTGAGTGTACACATAGGAACTGGTGCAATTGAGGCGTGGTAACCGGTAAGCTGATTCTAGAAACATCCCTGCTGTTATACCAAAAAACAAAACAAAAAAGTAGGTAGCTCTTTTGTTTCTCCAGGGGAGACTCCGAGTATCAGGAGGGTCTAATAGTGCAATTTCATGAGAAATTAGGGCAACGAGGGACCAAGGATCCATGTTCTCAGTAAAACATAGTACAACATTGGAGGTGAGTAAGGGTTGATCATCAGATGGAGGGAACTGGACGCCAGCAGTAAACTCAACAGGAGTTTAAAGCGGCACAATACGTGCAACTGGAAAATACGACCATTGAAGAAAAGGCACCATTTGAGGTGGCAGGCTATTTCTCGTAGGGACACAGTGAGCTCTCTCAACCTCATAGGTTGGTGGCAGATCTTCCAAGTGAAAGAAGCTGTAAAGTATTGTTCAGCAAAAATGATGGGCTTGGCACCCTCAGGCAGCCCCACCACCCGCACATTATTTCTACGCTGCCTGTCCTCTGCATCATCAGCCCCGTTTTGGAGTGATCTTACCAGTTCCTGATGAGGGTGCATTCGCCGTCCCGGTGGTCTATGCAGGACCATGAATGGCCGTGCAGGTGTCTATGGCCTTCAGGATGGGCTTGGTAATAGCACCGGTATCCTTTTTCTCTGCAGGAGGTGATGGTGGAGGTGCCTCGGGGCTCTGAACCGATGCGTCCACTGCTAGCTCCATCATCGTGGCTGGCTGATGAGCATGCGGGGAGGAGGACACAGGAGGCAATATGGCGGAGGCAGAGCCTGAACTCCGGCCTTGTGTAGAGCGGGTTGGACGCTGATCCGGTGGCGCCTTCCCTTTCTGTTTGGCAACTGCAGGGGGCAGCTTCAGGGTGTCAGGAGCACAGTCCGCTAATAGTGGAGTGAGAAAGCCTGGGAAAATAGCACTGCTGACCAGATAAATTCAGAAGTGTAATGGAGCTCGGAGGAAACGCGTTCAGCCTCGGTCACATCCGGCCACGTCCCCAAGGTCAATGTGCAGTATCTCACAAAAGTGAGTACACCCCTCACATTTTTGTAAATATTTTATTCTATCTTTTCATGTGACAACACTTTGCTACAATGTAAAGTATGCAGTGTGCAGCTTGTATAACAGTGTAAATTTGCTGCCCCCTCAAAATAACTCAACACACAGCCATTAATGTCTAAACTGCTGGCAACAAAAGTGAGTACACCCCTAAGTGAAAATGTCCAAATTGGGCCCAAAGTGTCAATATTTTGTGTGGCCACCATTATTTTCCAACATTACCTTAACCCTCTTGGGCATGGAGTTCACCAGAGCTTCACAGCTTGCCACTGGAGTCCTCTTCCACTCCTCCATTATGACATCACTGAGCTGGCAGATGTTAGAGACCTGCCCTCCTCCACTTTCCATTTAAGGATGTCCCACAGATGCTCAGGATATGCCTGAGGAAAGAGCGCGCCTGTTGTTTCCATCACGGGCTGCACACTCAGAAAGGCATTGCATTCTGGTGACGTAGGTATGCTGCACATGCTGTCTCTCTGCATTCCGGACCCCCACGGACTAGCTGACACCAACAACGGCCGGTTGGCACCTCGGCTCTTCTCCGGAACACCTACTCTGCGGACTCAGCACAACAGACACTACGTTGCACCACAGACTTTTGCTGCCTGGATTTTATCCTCTGCAGACACGCTTGCCAGTCTTTTTACACATGTGAGTTGCTAAGCTCTAATATTTATAATAAATTTGTAAACATCTGCACCTAGAGGCGCCTTCTTCTTCTTGTTTTTACAGTCTTCCAGGATATGGCTCCTCCATAGGAGTGCTGCCCATCTGCAGCTTTGTTACCATCTCCTGAGTCATCCAGACCCAGAGCCTGGCCTTGCGCCTACTAACTTATTCATACCTCACAGATGCTCAATAGGGTTTAGGTCTTGAAACATGCTTGGTCAGTCCATCACCTTTACCCTCAGCTTCTTTAGCAAGGCAGTGGTTGTCTTTGTGTTTGGGGTTATGTTGAGGTGTGCTTGGGGTCATGTTGGAATATTGCCCTGCAGCCCAGTCTCCAAAGGGAGGGGATCATGCTCTGCTTCAGAATGTCACAGTACATGTTGGCATTCATGTTTCCCTCAATGAATTGTAGCTCCCCAGTGCAGCCGCTGCACTCATGCACCCCAGACAATGACACTCCCACAGCCATGCTTGACTGTAGGCAATACACACTTGTCTTTGTACTCCTGACTGGTTGCCGCCACACATGCTTGACACCATCTGAACCAAATACGTTTATCTTGGCCTCATCAGACCACAGGACATGGTTCCAGTAATCCTTAGTCTGCTTGTCTTCAGCAAACTGTTTGCAGGCTTTCTTGTGCATGATCTTTAGAAGAGGCTTCCTTCTGGGATGACAGTCATGCAGACCAATTTGATGCAGTGTGCGGAATATGGTCTGAGCATTGACAGGCTGACCCCCCCACCCCTTCACCCTCTGCAGCAATGCTGGCAGCACTCATACATCTATTTCCCAAAGACAACATCTGCATGTTATGCTGAACACGTGCATTCAACTTCTTTGGTCAACCATGGTGAGGCCTGTTCTGAGTGTAACCCATCCTGTTAAACTTCTGTATGGTCTTGGCCACCTTGCTGCAGCTCAGTTTCAGGGTCTTGGCAGTCTTCTTATAGCCTATGCCATCTTTATGTAGAGCAACAATTCTTTTTTCAGATCCTCAGAGAGTTCTTTACCATGAGGTGCCATGTTGAACTTCCAGTGACCAGTATGAGAGAGTGAGAGCAATAACACCAAATTTAACACACCTGCTCCCCATTCACACCTGAGACCTTGTAACACTAACGAGTCACATGACACTGGGGAGGAAAAATGGCTAATTGGGCTCAGCGGTTTAGATAATGGTTGAGTGTTGAGTTATTTTGAGGGGACAGCAAATTTACACTGTTATACAAGGTGCACACTCACTACTTTACATTGTAGCAAAGTGTCATTTCTTCAGTGTTGTCACATGAAAAGATATAATAAAAAACAATTACAAAAATGTGAGAGGTGTACTCACTTTTGTGAGATACTGTATTTGATTATGATTGTATTTATTTTTTACATTTTCTTTGATAATGTGTGTAGCGCTGCCCCCTTGAGGGTTGCTTAACCACTCCAGGTCCGCGCTATTGCCGAAGTATGGCTCCAGCCCGGACCTGAAATGCCCGGAGGACGTCCATGGACGTCCTCCACTGCGCACGCTCCAGGCGGGACATCGAGTCCGCCCGAGACCCGCCGATCAGTTTTAGGAGCCTCAGAACGGGGAACCGCCGTTGTAAACACGGCGGTTCCCCGTTCTGTGACAGGGGACATAACAGATCTACTGATCCCTGTCACTGGGATCAGTTAGATCTGTTATGTCCCGGCCAGCCCTGCCCCCCCACAGTTAGAACACACCCAGGGAACATATTTAACCCCTTCACTGCCCCCTGCTGGTTAACCCCTTCACTGCCAATGACATTTATACAGTAATCAGTGGACATTTAAATTTCTGATCGCTGTATAAATGTCATTGGTCCCAAAAATGTGTAAAAATGTCCGACATTTCCGCCCCAATATCGCAGTCCCGATAAAAATCGCAGATCGCCGCCATTACTAGTAAAATAAAAAAAATAATAAAAATGCCATAAATCAATTCCCAGTTTGTAGACGCGATAACTTTTGCACAAACCAATCAATATACGCCGATTGCGATTTTTTTTTTACCAAAAATATGTAGAAGAATATATATCGGCCAAAACCGATGAATCATTTTTTTAATGGATTTGTACTTTAGCAAAAAGTAAAAAATATTGTTCTTTTTTGCAAAATTGTCGCTCATTTTTTGTTTATAGCGACGATCAGAAATGACGCAGAGGGGATCAAATACCACCAAAAGAAAGCTCTATTTGTGGGAAAAAAAGGACGCAAATTTTATTTGGGTACAACGTCGCACGACCGCGCAATTGTCATTCAAAATGCGACAGCGCTGAAAGCCAAAAATTGGTCTGGGCAGGAGGGGGGTTTAAGTGCCCGGTAAGGAAGGGGTTAAAGAATCAATTCCCCTTTGGATCTCCTCATTCAGAAAGTCCTCCACCACCCCTAACAGGCTGGGTCAGCAACTAGCTGGCAATGCGGCAGAAGAGTCGTCAGCTACAGGCAGGGTCATCAACTGGCTGACAGCAAAGGTACACAGGGATCAGGCAGAAGAGTTGTCGTGGGCAACCTGGGGGTCGGTGCAGGCAGAGATCAAAGAATGTCAAGACAAGCCAAGTCACAGGAACAGATACTCATGTAAGGGGTCGCTCAGGAAAACACAAATGCTGTAGAATGGACAGCACTGGTTGCAGAGTGCTGGCTGCTTAAACGGGCAGTTTGGGTGCCAATGCCGGTGCACACACGCGCACACACACTACATGCGCCCACGTAGGCGCATGCACACGCTACGTGCACCCACGCACAGGCTTCCAGACCCAAATTACCAGAGGGATTGGTAGCAGAGGTTCTCTGACAATGCCCTCCACTTGCACTGATACAATAGGGGATGGCCCCACTAACTTCTTTGGTAGAGTAACTTTCTTGGTCTCACTAGGACTCCTCACCTGATCACTCTGGGAGGATCTGACTCCAGCCCTAGCAACCGACCCAGTGCTGACTCCCTGCGCCTGACCCTCAGACCCCGGTGATGGGTTAGAAGTCTTCTCCTTCCTTGGACTTCTCTTTCGTGGACTCCTTTTCTTTGGGCTTCTTAACTTTATGGAGCACAGATTGGCCAGGTTCCCAGTTGGCTCCTTCACTGGGACCCTCTGAAGTTTCCCTCCGGCTGAACAGCTAATATCTTCTGTAATGTCTTCAATAACCCAGCCATAAAATTAAATTCTAATATCTTCTGTAATGTCTTCAATAACCCAGCCATAAAATTAAATTATTCTTCTTTTTTGGGCACTGTTGCTTGAAATGGCCAGACTCCCCACACTTAAAACACTTCCTAAAGTCACTCCCATCTGTCGGAGCAGTTCCATAGACTTCCATAACTCTCATCAGGGTTTGTTGTAATTGGCCCTGTGCTTGTGCCAACTGAGCTAGAAGTTTGACTGGAGATTCTTCAAGGATGGGTGAGGAGGTAACAAATATAGCGCCTTCCCCCCACTCAGAACCTTCTTCACTATCAGCCTCATATAGTTCTGACTCAAGTTGAACTTGTTGGGTGGATGCTTTTCCAGCTTTTGGGGTAGCACTCACTTCTGCCATATACTTCAGATTTTTCTTGTCAAGCAAGGCCTCCTCTTCTCTGACCATCTTCATCAACTCAGGATATGTGGTGCAATCTGGATTCTTTTTAATAGCAGCCGCAACTTAATAGGGTGGTTTGGCCTTGCTCCTTGCAAAATTCTTTCCCATCTTGACCGGTCTGCTTTGTTCGGGTCAATCCCTTTTTTTATTATGATTTGATGTAGGATCCGATCCACTCTGACAACATAAGCAGACAACTTCTCCCCTCTTTGCTGATGAGTATGTTCAAACTTATACAGTAGATCTGGGATCTTCTCCACCCTTCCATACACTGCACACAGAGCTTCGATATAATCCATAGCCACTCAACCCGGTTTTCCTCTCCTTAGATTTTAGATCACATCCACAGCAGGGCTCCTTAGACTTTCGCTCAGCCGCTGCCTTTTCACCACTTCTGGTACATTCCAATCTTCCACGGCTTATATGGCCTGATCCATACAACTTTCAAAATCTTCCTCCCCTGCAGGAGTAGGTGTACGGCCAGAAAAATATTGCAGCTTATGATAACCCTAATGGGCTGCACGACCATAACTCTTTATCAAACTTTCCACCAGTCGACCCATATCCAGATAAAAGGAGGCAGGTGGCATCCCTTTAAGGGCAATCTCAGCTTCCTTTTCTTCCATGTCTGACTTCTCAGCAACACATGAGGATTCTTCCTGTATGGATCCTTCTTCTACCATCAAGGGTATGCAATAGACCTCCAATCCATCTGTCAAAGTCACCATACCCTCCTTGAGATTTACAGGAACACTCTCCCTCCATTAAACTAGAGCATAGGTGTCATCTTACTCATAGTCTGTTCTCAGATCCACAACATAGGACTCCTGAGTTGGGTAGGCCCCTCTCAGTCACACATCTTTTTCAGACCATCCCACTCCAGGCAACTTTAGTACTTTGGTCAACTCTAATCGACTCCCTTCCTCTTGAGCCCACTTAGTCCACTGAGTCCATCTGGTTCTTGGGTGGCTCTTCAGACCTTTCAAGGTTCACCATAGGGAGAATCCAAACAGAGCCCCCAAGTGTAGCGCTGCCACCTTGAGGGTTGCTTAAAGAATCAATTCCCCCTTGGAGCTCCTCATTCAGAGAGTCCTCCACCATCCCTAACACTCTTGGTTCACTCATATTGCAAGGTTTTATGAACAATAACTCTATTCCAGTAATGGAGACCACAACACAGGTAGAGTTATAAAGGTTTACTTTAACTCTTGTTTCTGCAAGAAATAACAACTTTATAACAGCAAGTATTATAATCCTTCACATAAGTAATCACAACTGAGGATTCTGGTGAACAAAGTGAGTAAATGATTTGTACACTTTCACCACTCCCTGTTTTCTCTAACAACAATTAAGAAAAATATGATTTCTCCAATTGAGTTTAATCAATACCTAAAGTGTCTTTGAGGGAAAAAAAGGTAATTTGGTAATATCTACTGAAATTGACCAGAGAAATAGTACAGTAAATCCCTATTTCAAATAGATGACCCAAAGGATAAATTGGTACCACTCAATGGATTCTGTTTCAAAGGATAAACAATATTCTGTAGTGCGCAAATATGCTTTATCAATTAGCAGTTGAACTATAGGTAAGCGACTACACTAAATAATTATGACTTCGGTTTAACTTCTCCTGTTCTGGTTAGAGAGTTCTTAGGAGATGAAGCAATATCATGCATATAGCCCTGAGTATATAACTGGGGAGAAGATGAGATGATGTAGATGCAGCAAATCTGTCTTCAAGAGTTCAGTCTTCTGCCGGCAATAAGAATTTAGTTCCTATGAATACTGTGTCCTTTCAATCCCTAGGATGAGGCACAAAGAGGTTAAATTCCACTGCACTAAAGAAGACTTTGCAATGCATGCTGGCTTCTTTTAATAAACTGGTAACAATGGTAATCCAAGAAGCAATAAAGAGAGGTTGCATAGACAGTATAAGTACTCTTATGTGTGGGCCTGAGCCGACATCAAAGGACTGTAAGCCAACAGATGATCCGACACTTCAGATGATGATACTGGTAATGCTGGGACCATTAGTTCACACGCTCCGCATGCTCCTGGGAGGTAGAAGGCATCCACTGCAACCCTTGCAGCTCTCCCGATCAACCAACATGACTGTTACAGCAGCTGCTGTGGCTTCTATCCAAGCAGAGATGAGTTTCAGATGGCTCTGTGGTTCACTCACTGCGATGCTGGAGAGCGACGACTAGCTGTGTCACCTGCAGATAATTCAGTCGGCTGGAACGCTGTACATAGGCCACAGGCCTATATCTGATAGCAGCAGCACACAGGGCTCCTCTCTGATCGATCACGCCATTCCCAAGAGGCCTTGGTTAACTCCTGCTTCCCCTTAAATAAGTCTCCTACAATGCATTGCACCTCCCAGAAATCTCCAGCGCAGCACAGACTGATGGGAAATGGAGTCCTTCACATTAAGAGTCTGCTGACTATTTCCGGGCTTCACACTTCAACTCCCACAAAGCATCATCCTGGCTGCAATTAACGTCTTTTCCAAATGCAAATACCAGAGGGAGTTCCCATGTTAAGTAATGAACACCGTTGTCTGAGGAATGTTTCTGAACTCCTGGCTACATGTGAATATTCAGCGCCAGAAAAAAAAAAAAAAGCAACAATAAATAACATTTAAAAATAAATAAAATCATAATCAAATACAGGGACCATAGCATAATAGTCCTTCCATTTTTCAAAATGATTTAAAGATGATAATTTTGAGGTAGTATGTCAAAACAACCACCTAGTTTTTTAGTTGGTTGTTTTGACATATGATTTCACAATTATCTTTAAAAAAGATTTATTTATCATTTTGACAGCAAGGATTTCAACTAAAAGAAGAAGAAGAGGGACACTTCCTACAGATTGCAAGTTACTAATTTTCTGTTTTTAATTATAACCGCACTTAGCCTTTAAAACATGCCTAAACCCAAAACTGAACATGTAATGTATTGCAGCTTAGTCGTTTGATGTGATGGTTGCATACGTATTTATTTTTGAAACCTTTTTTTCCCCCTTGATTTCCACCTGGTGACTTTAGGGCACTCCCCTTCCTATGGTGACAGCGCTCATTTCTGCACTGTATCTAAGGAGGAGCTGTGTTATCACCCTGGGCTGCTCTCCTGATTTGAACTACAAATGCCTACTCATCTGTATTGCAGAGAGGGGAGTTCTGTTCACAGAAGGTAGCTCGTAAAGCTGAAAACATTTTAGAGTTTGGCTGAGTATACAGAACGTTACAAAGACAGGGATTTGACAAAAGCAACAGGAATTCTACTGAGCTTATAGAAAACCAAGATATTTGTAATTGCTGTAAAATCCTTTTTGTGGAGTTCATCAAGGGACACAGGATCAGTATTAATTCTGAGACAAGTGGGTTATGCTGCCTTCAGGAGATTAGACACTAGCAAACAAAGCTGTAGGCCCCTTTCACACAGGCGATTCGTTCAGGTCCGCCTGTCAGTTTTTCAGGCTGACCTTATTGGAGCCTCTCTCCACTATAGAGCGGCAGATGTCAGCGGATGTATGTCCGCTGACACCCACCGACATCTGATCCAATTCTGTTTTCCAAAAACAGATGGATGGTGGTCCTATTCCCCATCCACCTGATGGATCGGATAGCATCGGATGAAAAGGGACAGGCGTTCCCGTAGAGGAGAGAGGGACTGTGTCTATGCATGGTGGTTGTAGCACAGCCCTATTCACTTCTATATAGCATGATGCAAGGTAAAATGATCTGCCGAATGCAACAACAGGTTCAAAGCCGCAACAATGTATATGAGGCTGTCCAGCAGCCACTGGTTGTTTTTCACAGGCAGCTGAGGCGAGTTAAAAACATGCCTCCACCTGAATTTAACCTCTTGCTTGCTGGGCACTTAAACCCCCCTCCTGCCCATACTTATTTTCGGCGTTTAGCGATGTTGCATTTTGAATGACAATTGCGCGGTCGTGCGATGTTGCACCCAAACAAAATTTTTATCATTTTTTTCCCACAAATAGAGCTTTCTTTTGGTGGTATTTGATCGCCTCTGCGTTTTTAATTTTTTGTGCTATAAACAAAGAGCTACAGCACTACTTGCTGTTCCAGCAGCGCTTGCATAAAGTGATGTGGGTCTCTTATTCTAAAGTGCCAGTGCCTATACAGAATACTTTATCAAGTATTTGTGCAAATTAACTTATGTGCAAAAATTTCAATCAATTGTGTATTACACCTTTAGTATTTGAACATCATATAATCATGTGATACACTTATAGATTTATAAATTATAAAGTTTAAAACATGAATTCATTATTTAAGAAAAGTGCTGGTGCCCTTAAGGTTTTATACAAAGTTCGTTTTGAAAAGTGCCAGTGACAGTTATGGTTTAAAGATGACTTATTGGTTTCTTTGGATCAATCAAAAACTTCTTAACTTCTTAAACCATAAAGTGCCCGTGCCGTGCTGGGTGCTCAAATGAAATAAGTGGTTGAGGGTATATTACCCCGCTTACCAGATCCTTATGACTCTCCACCCGTATGGTGTGGAAGAGTCACGTGCGCTTTAGGTCTACAATCTGACCTATGGATATGGTGCTGTCTCCTTCCCTTGTCTCCTTTGTCCGTCACCGTACCATTTGAAAATGAATGAAAGAAAATCTCATTGCGTACCTCTCTTATTATAAAAGGATTTATTTAGCCACTTTTCCACAGTACAGTCTAAAACAACGAACACACTGTGATCGCTCCGTGATCACCGCCGCTGGATGCTGGTGGTCACTTCTGTTCCCGTCTGCCTTCGCTTGTGTGTCACAGGAGCGTGGCTATGTACACCTTGCGTTCCATCTAACGCGTTTCGTCATATCCTGTGACGTCTTCAGAGGTGGGGCCCAAGGTGCGTGCCATGATCTTATATACATACACAATTTGTCATCATGATTTGATTCACATGTGCCTGTTAATGGGAGGATGCCCTTCCCATCAGTGCGGTTTCCGGCTTTCTTTTTTCACAACTTTAAAAAATCTTTATTAAAAAATCTGTATTTAAACATCTTTATTAAAATGTCTTTATTAAAAAATCGTAATTTGTAATTTAATATGGAATGAACTTTCTTAAAATCTGAAGGTATATTTCTATGGGACACTATTTTTGAGGATTATACCCGATGGGAACAGTACCTTGGAGGCGTGGCAGAGGGGCGTAGGTGATGGAGGAATAATTGGAAAAACTTATAAAAAATGAAAAAATCAAAAAATGAGAAAAAATGAGAAAAAAAATGAGAAAAAATGAGAAAAATGTGAGAAAGATGGAGAAATGAACAATTGAAATGAAAAAGATGGAATAAAAATAAAATAAAATAAAAATAAATAAAAATAAAATTAAAAAATATAAAATGAAAAATAAAATAAAAATAAAAACATATAAAATATAAAAAGTGAAAAATAAAAAATAATAATTAATAAAAAATATAAAAAATTTTTTAAAAAAATATTAAAAAATATATATAAATAAAAAAAATAAAATTAAAATAAAATAAAAATAAATATAAAAATAAAATAAATGAGTGTAAATAAAAATAATGTATATGTTGGGGATCTTAAAAAGGGGGAAATGGCAGCCTCCCCTTACCATGCACATTTACACTGTAACTGCTTTTTTTAAAAATTTGTAATAAAACAGTTTAAATCAATTTCCACATTCATTCTCTGGGGTTGCAGGCTCCCAAATTCATATATCCACCTTGTTTCATTTTGGGATACTGCTATTTTCCTATTTCCTCCTCTCCAGTGGGACTCTATTCTATCAATACCACAGAAGGTAAGTAGACTAGGGTCCCTTGCATGGTGGATTCTAAAGTGGTTTAATAGACTGTGATTTCTTATCCCTTTTTTAATGTTATATACATGTTCTCTCAGTCTTACTGATAGTTTTATTGTAGTGCGTCCCACATATTGCATGCCACAAGGGCATGAAAGCAGGTAGGTGACATGTAATCAGCTTTTTTATTTCATATGTTCTCCCCGTAGTGTTTGATTTGAAACCTGTTGTTTTCCTATTTCTCTTCTTGAACGGTAGTGCATATTGTGCACTTTCCGCAAGAATAGAATCCCTTCAGTTCCCCAAAGATTGGTTGGGTTCTTGGGGGTTGGGGAATGTTGTGTACTAGTTTGTCTCTCAGATTTCTAGTTTTCCTGTAGATAAAATTAGGTTTATTTGGTACTTTCTGTAATTTTATTTGGACTTTCTGTAATTTGTTATCTTTTAGTAATAAGTACCAGTGTTTTTTGATTATATTTTCTACTTCCTTATATTGTCTGTTGAACTGTGTAATGAATGGAAGAGTGATTGTTTTGTCAGTGGGGATTTTTTTAGTCAGTAGTTTTTTTCTGACCATTTTGGCAACCTGGTCTTTAATTTGGTAGAGTGTCTTCTTTTTGTAACCTTTCTCCTGGAACCTGTCCATCAGGATTTTTGCTTGGTTTTCATAATCGTCCATCTCCGTGCAGTTTCTCCTCATTCTAGTTAGTTGGCCCCTTGGTATTCCTCTTAGCCACTGTGGGTGATGACAACTGTGAGTTGGTATGTACCCATTTCTATCTGTTGATTTAAAATGAGTTTTTGTGTATAATCTATTCTTTCTTTTGAATAACACCAGATCCAGGAAGTTTATTTCCTTGTTGTTCCAAGCTCCTGTGAATTTTATATTGAAAGCATTTATATTTATTTCTTCCAGAAATTTCTGTAGATTTTTTTCTGTTCCGTCCCATACAATAATGGTATCGTCTATAAAGCGCCTATACAGTTTTAATTCTGATCTTGTCTTGGCAAAAATTTCTTCATGTTCCCAGTGACTTAGAAAACATTGGCCACACTCGGGGCAAACTTAGCTCCCATGGCAACTCCTCTGTGTTGCTCATGGTAATTGCCCTCGTGCCAGATGTAGTTCTTAGCCATGGCTAGCTCTAAAGCTTCCAAAATGAATTGTTGTTGTTCTGGTTTGAGTGTTGTGGAGTGGTGTAGGGCCCATTTCACTGCTCTGAGGGCATCATCCTGATAGATGTTAGTGTAGAGAGATTCTACGTCTATTGGTGCCAATATGGCTTTTTCCCCTATGGTTACATTTTCAAGTATTTGTATAAGGTGTTTGCTATCTTTTAGATAGGCTGGATACGATTGCGCTAGGGGTTGGATATATGTGTCTATGTATTCTCCCAGTCTGGTGAATAGAGAATCCATGCCATTGAATATAGGCCTTCTTGGAGGTGATATTTGATTTTTGTGAATTTTAGGTACTTGATATATAATCTGTGTTCTGGGTGCCTCAGGGAGTAGATACTTATATTCTTTCCCTGTAAGTATGCCTTGTTTGTGTGCCTTTTTTAATAGCTTTTTTAGAAGGATTCTGTAGTTCTTTAGAGGGTTTTTTGCCAGTCTTCTATAGGTTGAACTATCGTTTACCAACCTATTTAATTCTCGTTGGTAGTCTTCCAGGTTCAAAATTACTAATCCTCCCCCTTTGTCCTCTGGTCTTATTACTATTCCTTTCCGTTTTTCTAGTTCCTTTATTCCTTTCCATATTTCCATTGACCCTTTTGTTTTTTTGGCTTTGCCGATATGTCTGATGTCATCTTCTACCAATTTTTTAAAGGTTTCTATAAAGTGATTATTGGGTGCTTTGGGATTGAATGTGGATTTGTTTTGTAATCCACTATGCTGGAAAACACTAGGTTGTTCTCTTTTCTTTTCTTCTTTGTCTTGAAAATATTTTTTAATCTGTAGTTTTCTGATGAATTTTTATTTTATTTTATATTTTTTAATTTTATTTTTATTTTTTATTTTTATTTATTTTTATTTTATTTTATTTTTATTCCATCTTTTTCATTTCAATTTTTCATTTCTCCATCTTTCTCACATTTTTCTCATTTTTTCAAATTTTTTTTTCTCATTTTTTGATTTTTTGATTTTTTATAAGTTTTTCCAATTACTCCTCCATCACCTACGCCCCTCTGCAACGCTTCCAAGGTACTGTTCCCATCGGGTATAATCCTCAAAAATAGTGTCCCATAGAAATATACCTTCAGATTTTAAGAAAGTTCATTCCATATTGAATTACAAATTACGATTTTTTAATAAAGACATTTTAATAAAGATGTTTAAATACAGATTTTTTAATAAAGATTTTTTAAAGTTGTGAAAAAAGAAAGCCGGAAACCGCACT
>BLSH010073047.1:540503-560734 GCA_018402905.1 Glandirana rugosa | reverse complement strand
AGTGCGGTTTCCGGCTTTCTTTTTTCACAACTTTAAAAAATCTTTATTAAAAAATCTGTATTTAAACATCTTTATTAAAATGTCTTTATTAAAAAATCGTAATTTGTAATTTAATATGGAATGAACTTTCTTAAAATCTGAAGGTATATTTCTATGGGACACTATTTTTGAGGATTATACCCGATGGGAACAGTACCTTGGAGGCGTGGCAGAGGGGCGTAGGTGATGGAGGAATAATTGGAAAAACTTATAAAAAATGAAAAAATCAAAAAATGAGAAAAAATGAGAAAAAAAATGAGAAAAAATGAGAAAAATGTGAGAAAGATGGAGAAATGAACAATTGAAATGAAAAAGATGGAATAAAAATAAAATAAAATAAAAATAAATAAAAATAAAATTAAAAAATATAAAATGAAAAATAAAATAAAAATAAAAACATATAAAATATAAAAAGTGAAAAATAAAAAATAATAATTAATAAAAAATATAAAAAATTTTTTAAAAAAATATTAAAAAATATATATAAATAAAAAAAATAAAATTAAAATAAAATAAAAATAAATATAAAAATAAAATAAATGAGTGTAAATAAAAATAATGTATATGTTGGGGATCTTAAAAAGGGGGAAATGGCAGCCTCCCCTTACCATGCACATTTACACTGTAACTGCTTTTTTTAAAAATTTGTAATAAAACAGTTTAAATCAATTTCCACATTCATTCTCTGGGGTTGCAGGCTCCCAAATTCATATATCCACCTTGTTTCATTTTGGGATACTGCTATTTTCCTATTTCCTCCTCTCCAGTGGGACTCTATTCTATCAATACCACAGAAGGTAAGTAGACTAGGGTCCCTTGCATGGTGGATTCTAAAGTGGTTTAATAGACTGTGATTTCTTATCCCTTTTTTAATGTTATATACATGTTCTCTCAGTCTTACTGATAGTTTTATTGTAGTGCGTCCCACATATTGCATGCCACAAGGGCATGAAAGCAGGTAGGTGACATGTAATCAGCTTTTTTATTTCATATGTTCTCCCCGTAGTGTTTGATTTGAAACCTGTTGTTTTCCTATTTCTCTTCTTGAACGGTAGTGCATATTGTGCACTTTCCGCAAGAATAGAATCCCTTCAGTTCCCCAAAGATTGGTTGGGTTCTTGGGGGTTGGGGAATGTTGTGTACTAGTTTGTCTCTCAGATTTCTAGTTTTCCTGTAGATAAAATTAGGTTTATTTGGTACTTTCTGTAATTTTATTTGGACTTTCTGTAATTTGTTATCTTTTAGTAATAAGTACCAGTGTTTTTTGATTATATTTTCTACTTCCTTATATTGTCTGTTGAACTGTGTAATGAATGGAAGAGTGATTGTTTTGTCAGTGGGGATTTTTTTAGTCAGTAGTTTTTTTCTGACCATTTTGGCAACCTGGTCTTTAATTTGGTAGAGTGTCTTCTTTTTGTAACCTTTCTCCTGGAACCTGTCCATCAGGATTTTTGCTTGGTTTTCATAATCGTCCATCTCCGTGCAGTTTCTCCTCATTCTAGTTAGTTGGCCCCTTGGTATTCCTCTTAGCCACTGTGGGTGATGACAACTGTGAGTTGGTATGTACCCATTTCTATCTGTTGATTTAAAATGAGTTTTTGTGTATAATCTATTCTTTCTTTTGAATAACACCAGATCCAGGAAGTTTATTTCCTTGTTGTTCCAAGCTCCTGTGAATTTTATATTGAAAGCATTTATATTTATTTCTTCCAGAAATTTCTGTAGATTTTTTTCTGTTCCGTCCCATACAATAATGGTATCGTCTATAAAGCGCCTATACAGTTTTAATTCTGATCTTGTCTTGGCAAAAATTTCTTCATGTTCCCAGTGACTTAGAAAACATTGGCCACACTCGGGGCAAACTTAGCTCCCATGGCAACTCCTCTGTGTTGCTCATGGTAATTGCCCTCGTGCCAGATGTAGTTCTTAGCCATGGCTAGCTCTAAAGCTTCCAAAATGAATTGTTGTTGTTCTGGTTTGAGTGTTGTGGAGTGGTGTAGGGCCCATTTCACTGCTCTGAGGGCATCATCCTGATAGATGTTAGTGTAGAGAGATTCTACGTCTATTGGTGCCAATATGGCTTTTTCCCCTATGGTTACATTTTCAAGTATTTGTATAAGGTGTTTGCTATCTTTTAGATAGGCTGGATACGATTGCGCTAGGGGTTGGATATATGTGTCTATGTATTCTCCCAGTCTGGTGAATAGAGAATCCATGCCATTGAATATAGGCCTTCTTGGAGGTGATATTTGATTTTTGTGAATTTTAGGTACTTGATATATAATCTGTGTTCTGGGTGCCTCAGGGAGTAGATACTTATATTCTTTCCCTGTAAGTATGCCTTGTTTGTGTGCCTTTTTTAATAGCTTTTTTAGAAGGATTCTGTAGTTCTTTAGAGGGTTTTTTGCCAGTCTTCTATAGGTTGAACTATCGTTTACCAACCTATTTAATTCTCGTTGGTAGTCTTCCAGGTTCAAAATTACTAATCCTCCCCCTTTGTCCTCTGGTCTTATTACTATTCCTTTCCGTTTTTCTAGTTCCTTTATTCCTTTCCATATTTCCATTGACCCTTTTGTTTTTTTGGCTTTGCCGATATGTCTGATGTCATCTTCTACCAATTTTTTAAAGGTTTCTATAAAGTGATTATTGGGTGCTTTGGGATTGAATGTGGATTTGTTTTGTAATCCACTATGCTGGAAAACACTAGGTTGTTCTCTTTTCTTTTCTTCTTTGTCTTGAAAATATTTTTTAATCTGTAGTTTTCTGATGAATTTTTATTTTATTTTATATTTTTTAATTTTATTTTTATTTTTTATTTTTATTTATTTTTATTTTATTTTATTTTTATTCCATCTTTTTCATTTCAATTTTTCATTTCTCCATCTTTCTCACATTTTTCTCATTTTTTCAAATTTTTTTTTCTCATTTTTTGATTTTTTGATTTTTTATAAGTTTTTCCAATTACTCCTCCATCACCTACGCCCCTCTGCAACGCTTCCAAGGTACTGTTCCCATCGGGTATAATCCTCAAAAATAGTGTCCCATAGAAATATACCTTCAGATTTTAAGAAAGTTCATTCCATATTGAATTACAAATTACGATTTTTTAATAAAGACATTTTAATAAAGATGTTTAAATACAGATTTTTTAATAAAGATTTTTTAAAGTTGTGAAAAAAGAAAGCCGGAAACCGCACTGATGGGAAGGGCATCCTCCCATTAGCAGGCACATGTGAATCAAATCATGACAAATTGTGTATGTATATAAGATCATGGCACGCACCTTGGGCCCCACCTCTGAAGACGTCACAGGATATGACGAAACGCGTTAGATGGAACGCAAGGTGTACATAGCCACGCTCCTGTGACACACAAGCGAAGGCAAGCGAGAACGGAAGTGACCACCAGCATCCAGCGGTGGTGATCACGGAGCGATCACAGTGTGTTCGTTGTTTTAGACTGTACTGTGGAAAAGTGGCTAAATAAATCCTTTTATAATTAGAGAGGTACGCGATGAGATTTTCTTTCATTCATTTTCAAATGGTACGGTGACGGACAAAGGAGACAAGGGAAGGAGACGGCACCATATCCATAGGTCAGATTGTAGACCTAAAGCGCATGTGACTCTTCCACACCGTACGGGTGGAGAGTCATAAGGATCTGGTAAGCGGGGTAATATACCCTCAACCACTTATTTCATTTGAGCACCCAGCACAGCACGGGCACTTTATGGTTTAAGAAGTTAAGAAGTTTTTGATTGATCCAAAGAAACCAATAAGTCATCTTTAAACCAAAACTGTCACTGGCACTTTTCAAAACAGACTTTGTATAAAACCTTAAGGGCACCAGCACTTTTCTTAAATAATGAATTCATGTTTTAAACTTTATAATTTATAAATCTATAAGTGTATCACATGATTATATGATGTTCAAATACTAAAGGTGTAATACACAATTGATTGAAATTTTTGCACATAAGTTAATTTGCACAAATACTTGATAAAGTATTCTGTATAGGCACTGGCACTTTAGAATAAGAGACCCACATCACTTTATGCAAGCGCTGCTGGAACAGCAAGTAGTGCTGTTCATGTAACCAATTGTTCGTCCACCCTCTGCACAGCAGATGGGCTACAGCAGCAGCTGCAAAAAATCACACAGTTTTGATTTATCCATAATAGCACACTATTGAAACACCTACGTCAGGGCTAAGCGCTGCTTAAACAAGTTTTATCTTGTCTAGTATCATAAACAAAGAGCTATTTGCTATAATACAAATCCAAAAAAAAATTAAAAAATTTTGGTAAAAAAAAAAATCGGAATTGGCGTATATTGATTGGTTTGCGCAAAAGTTATCACACTTACAAACTATGGGAATTGATTTATGCCGTTTTTATTATTTTTTTTTTTACTAGTAATGGCGATGACCTGAGATTTTTATCGGGACTTTGATATTGGGGCAGACATGTCAGACATTTTTGACTTTTTTTTTTGGACCAATGACATTTATACAGTGATCAGAAATTTAAATATCCACTGATTAATGTATAAATGTCATTGGCAGTGAAGGGGTTAATACTAAGGGGGCAGTGAAGGGGTTAACTGTGTTCCCTCATTGTTTTCTAACTGTGGGGGGGCTGGGCTGGCCGGGACATAACAACTGATCCCGATCACAGAGATCAGTATATCTGTTATGCCCCCCCTTCACAGAACGGAAAAATGGCGTGTTTACATTGGCGGTTCCCCATTCTGCAGCTCTGACAGGTGATCGCGGGTCATGAGCGGACATCGAGTCCGCCCGACCCGCGGATACGCCCACCCAGCGTGCGGCGCCGCCTGTGAGTGCGCGCCGGGAGCGTGCAAAGGGGACAACGTCCATGGACGTCGTCCCAGAAATTCAGATCCGCGCTGGAGCCATACTTGGGGACCTGGGGAAAGGAGTCTCACTTCTCTCTCAGTGTATGGCCATCATGTGATCATTACAACTTGGGGGGGGGGGGTGGGTGGGTTGGTGAAAGTGATCAGATGTGACTGAATTGCAATCTCTCACAATCTGATCTGACAATGTGTTCATTCTCTCTTCTACAATCTTTTATTTATTTAGATAAAGTGGAATTTTAGTCAGAAAATTAAGTCCTCTAGATCACTTCAGGCTGGCCCATTTTTCAGGTATTGCTATGTAAAACATTAAAAATAAGTGTCTATACTGTTTAATCACTTCACCCCCGCACAACGTCATATGACATCGCTGCCTTTGAGCGGTGATATCTGAATGGTGCCAGCAGCTACTGCTCTGCAAGATAAAAGTGGTCCTAGCGGCGCATTTGATGTGAGATCACTTTTATCGGTGGCAGGAGATGTGCCCCCCCGTCACTTTCCCGTCATCTCCACCACTTACCAGCGGAGATGATCGGGTCAGTTCTCTCCTGCAAAGGAAGCCGAGTGAGCGGAAGATGCCGCCCACTCGGCTCCATAACGTTGCAGGGCGGAAGCAACGTCACAAGTCACTTCCACCCAATGCTCTTAAAGGGGACATTTTTTTTTGAACTGTCATTTTTTTTAATTTTTTTTTTTTGCATATAACTGTAAATGTGAGATCTAAGGTCTTTATGACCCCAGATCTTATATTTAAGAGGCCCTGGCATGTTTTTTTCTATTACAAGGAATGTTTTAGTGGTAAATTTTTTTTTTTTTTGAAAAAACAGTGTATAATTAAAAAATAAAATAAATAAGAAAAAAAAATTTAAAGCACCCCGCCCCACAAGCTCGCGTGCAGAAGCGAACGCATACGTAAGTCCCGCCCGCATATGAAAGCGGTGTTAGGCCTCATACACACGGACGTTTCTAAAAAAATAAACAAAACGTCGGGCCCAACGTCAAGGAAAAAAATCTGCATTTTTCGGTGTTATGCATCGGCGTTAGTGAGCGTCGGCGTCAATAGGCGTTTTTTTAAAAAAAACATCCCTTTGCTATTTTTCAACCTAAAAACCTTGGCGTCAAAAAACACCGGTTAATGCTGGTACAGTATCAGTTGGCGTTTTGCGGCGTCTGCCTCAGACGTTAACAGCCGTGGGTTCTAGTTTCAGCTCACTAACGCCGACGCCATCTACAGCTCAAAAACGTCTGTGTTTTTATGGGACCATTGACTAACATGGAGAGCTGCAGTAAACACCGGCGTCAAAAAACGTCCGTGTGTATGAGGCCTTAAAATCACACATGTGAGGTATTGCCGTGATCATTAGATCGAGAGCAAAAATTCTAAAAAAAACATGTAACCTGTACAAATTTAAAACAGCAGCCACTGCGCTTAAATCAAACACAAGCCACTAGCACAAATAGGTCTGAACAAAACCTCACAATCAATAAATAAAATCAGGTGCAGCGCTATGAAAAATCATGATAATATTACATAAAGTACATATACATCGATCCTTAAAATTAACAAAACCGGAAGAGGAAGTATTAAGGCGACCAAAAGCCATACACCTCCTCTAGCTTGCGTTCCAATGACGGAACTTAAACTCAGTAGCATATCCAAACTCCATCATGAGTTGGAAAATGGAATCGTAAGCTATAAATTTATACTTATGTTTTATTGTTATTTGCGGTCTGGTTCCTAGCCACTAGGTGGAGTCTATTTCGGAGTCTGATGTATTGTTTCTTTTATTTATTATTTTATTTATTCTGTTAAATATTTGTCAAGTCCTATATTTTTTCAAGTATATATTTATAGCTTACGGTTCCATTTTCCAACTCATGATGGAGTTTGGATATGCTACTGAGTTTAAGCTCCGTCTTAATACTTCCCCTTACGGTTTTGTTAATTTCCAACCCGGAAGTTTTTATATTGCTTAGTTTCCGTTCGGCTATTTATACGAGCGTTCGTCGCACGCTGACTACGCCCCAGACGACGTCAGCGATGACGAAACGCGTCGGTTGGAGCCAGCTAGCGTGACGACATTGCGCTCTGACCGGACCCGCCATTTTGTTGGTTGGAAACAGACCGTAAACGTGTTTCATTGCTCACGTTTGTTGGAACCATGTGAGTGTAATTTTATACTTAAAAATAAAACGCTGTTTATACATATTACACTATCAAGTTTATTTCCCTTCATTGTTGGTGATGCTTTGGAGCTACTTGGACAGAGATGTATACCCAGTGATCCGTAGTGATGTAAAAGAAAAGATCGGTTGTTCCAGCAGTGTGGATTTCCTCTTCATGGACTTTATTTAATATTATCATTAGTTTTCATAGCGCTGCACCTGATTTTATTTATGTAACCTGTACAAAATTTTAACCGTCGCCATTGGAGATTTTTAGGTTGCAAAGTTTGTCGCCATTCCGTGAGCGGGCGCAATTCTAAAGCATGACATGTTGGGTATCAATTTACTCGGCGTAACATTACCTTTTACAATATGGAAAAAATTGGGCTAACTTTAATGTTGTCTTTTTTTTCACTCAAAAAAGTGTTTTTTTAAAAACAAAACTCGTTATAAGACCGATGCGCAAATACGGTGTGACATAAAGTTTTGCAACGACCGCCATTTTATTCTCTAGGGCACAGGTGTCAAACTGGCGGCCCTCCAGCTGTTGCAAAACTACAAGTCCCATGAGGCATTGCAAGGCTGACAGTCAAAAGCATGACTCCCACAGGCAGGGGCATGATGGAACTTGTAGTTCCGCAACAGCTGGGGGGCCGCAAGTTTGACATCCCTGCTCTAGGGTATTAGAAAAAAATATATATAATGTTTTGGGTTTTAAGCAATTTTATAGCAAAAAAAAAATGGTTTTAATGTGTAAACACCAAGTCCAAAAAACAGACCCGGTATTGAGGTGGTTAAAATTGAGTAATAAACTGCCTCACCCTGCTCTGCACATGCTCAGTTGCTCTCCATTTTTAGGCACTGCTGAATTTGTAGAGGTAATTCTGCTGACAGTCTTAAAGCAGGATTTAACCCCCCTATCCTTTACAGCCAAGGACGCTGATTCTGTTTGATCTGCAACTGCCATGGCGCTGCACATGTGATCAGTTACGACATCAGCCATTTGAAGGTTTGACAATTTGGTTGAGGACACAAACAAATGTTAAAGTTCGCAATCCCGACTTTCCAGGAATGTAACAGTTTTTTGAAACAGTTCAATCGATTGGTTAGTCCTGCTTTATGATTTACGTCTGTTCAGGGACTCTGGGCTTCAGCAAAATGGCAGCCTCCAGCAAGAAGAAACAGAAACAATGCTGGAGGCAATTTATAGCACACTCTAATTTTGGTAGCATATTTATTAATATGAAATGTATGTTCCTTCCTAAAGAACATTATTTTTTTATCAAGTTGTTATGGGTAAAGTTCCACTTTAATGATGAAACATGTTATGAGAATGTAGATCAAACCCTTTTGATACCCTGGCAATAAACTTAACTACATACTATGTTTGGCCTTCCAGGAAGGTTTTCTCTCCACACATGATATTGAATATTTGAAGGTTGACAAATACAACATCCCCACTTTTTATATTTTACCAAACGTGCATAAATGTTTGGAGAGACACGGAATACCAATAGTATCTGGAATTGGGAGTCAGCTGTAACATATTGAGGAACACATGTAGACATGTATTGATGGACCTTACCTCATTTGTGTTGGAAACCAATAATGTAGCTCTGTAAGCTGGAAAATATATTTTCCTAAAAAATGCCTCCTTGTAAGAATTGATGTGGGGTCCATATACATCTCAGTTCCCCCAAGGTGGGGGTTCATGCAGTGGCCCAATGGCTGGATAGGCAACACCACTTGGCTGGATTGCATACTGTAGAATATTTATGTGGGAGGACCTGGGGGTGGGAACAGGAAATAGGAAGTTATGAAGAGAAACTAGGAAAAGGTTCACATGCTGTTCACTGCTGGCTGTGAATAAACAGGTTATCTACAAGATTCATGTGACTATTCATCATTGCTTCCACAAAATCTACATGGTGACAGAAGTGAAATCGCTGAATCATCATGGCTTAGAATCTATGTGGCATACAACCCCTAATCTTTGATAATGACATTACTAACAACTGGTGAAATTCAAAAGAGAATGGGACATGTGCAGCAAAGCAGGACTCTCAGACAAATCAGAAAAGGTACAAGCTTACACTCTTCCCAGTTTTGCTGGTTCAGGTGCACTAGATAAATATGAGTAATTTAATTTTAATGTCAATGAGGACAGAGAGGATCCTGATGTCTTAATCAAGAAATTCGATGAAATATGCTTACCACAACCCAATGTGATAATAGACAGACATGCATTCAAATTGATGGCTCAGAAACCTGATGAAAGTATACAATCATATGCAGACACACTAAGAGTGCTGGCTAAAACATGTAATTTTGGTGCACTAACAGATGAACTGATATGTGACAGGATTGTATGTGGGATCTACAATAATGCAGTTTGTGCTCAGTTGTTCAGGGAGAAAGATTTAACACTGGAATCAGCCGTCAGAATATGTATGCTGTTTGAACATTCTGATAGGGCCACTAAGAAACTAAAAATAGAGGCAGAAGTGTTTGTGTTGAGGCCCCGATTAAGTTAGATGAGATAGCCGCAGCCATAGCAAGCTTCAATAGATCTAAAACTCCAGAGTCTGATGGCCTGCCCATTGAATTCTACTCCCAATATAGTGAGATTCTTCTCCCGAAATTACTAACGTTATACAATCAAATTTTCACGCTTTCTTGCTTACTGGCCTCCATGAGAGAAGCCACAATTGTTCTAATACCAAAACTAGGAAAGGATCCGGAACTCCCGGAATCGTACAGGCCCATCTCGTTACTACAGGTGGATATCAAAATTTTAGCCAAAGTCCTGGCACTTACGCCTTAATCAGGTTGTTCTTTCGCTGGTGCATGAAGATCAGCCAGGCTTCATGCCAGGTAGAAATACCTCCTTTAATTTGAGGAAACTGTTTCTAAACATGCAGGCTACCCATGACAATATTGAGGAAAGAGTTATAGTGTCATTAGACACTGCAAAAGCTTTTGACTCGATAGAATGGGAATACTTATGGAAATTCCTGGAGAGATATGGCTTCGGACCTACATTCCTCAGGTGGATTCGACTGTTATACTATGACCCAGTGGCCAGGGTGGTAGCGAATGGTTGGCTGTCTGAACCGTTTAGGTTGACTAGAGGGACAAGACAGGGATGTCCCCTATCCCAGTTACTTTACACTTTAGCAGCAGAGCCTCTTGCTATTTCTATAAGAGACAATACCCTGATCCGGGGACTAAGACGTGGGGAGCATATGGACAAAATCAGCATGTATGCAGATGATACTTTGCTTTACCTTGCAGACTCAGGTTCCTCACTTGCTGAAGCCCTAAACGCCATACAACATTTTGGATCCTTTTCTGGACTCAAAATCAATTGGGGGAAATCACAAATCCTCCCGCTTGACTTGACCCCACAAATTGAGGACCAGGCGAGTTTACTCTTACAGCGAGCCAGTGCCATTAAATTCTTAGGCGTATGGACAACTAGATCTCTTGCTGACTATGTTTCCCTTAACATAGAACTGATATTTACCATGCTCAAAACTAAAATGCAAATCTGGACCCGCTTGCCTCTAGGGGTAATGGGCCGGATAAACTTGATTAAGATGATACTACTCCCCAAAATTCTTCATATCCTATGGCATGCACCAGTATTTTTGGCATGAATATGGTTTAAAATCATGGATTTTATTCTAAAACCTTTTGTATGAGGGAAGAGTAGGCACAAGTTAGCTTGGGGAATGCTTAAAAACCCGACAGACCTAGCAGGGGTGGTACTTCCGGACTTCAGCCTATATTCTGTTGTGGCGCAACTGTCACATCTGTTCCATATCGACAAGACGGACAGGGAAAGATTTTTAGCACTTGGGTGTCCCTCCTGGACTCGAAACACAACTGATCCCTTATGCGCAATAGATGTAGGAGCGACTACTGAAAATGATAGAGGGAGTAAGCAGGGGTCCCCCCTATACAACTATAGGAAAATATGGCAAATAGCATCTACGAAACTTAACATACCCCCCCTAAATGACTACACGCCCATCTGGCACAATAAAGATCTACCAGAATTTCTAATGATACCAGATCCAGACATCTGGTGCAAGAAAGGCATTTTCTACTTATCTCACATATTGAAAGAGGGTACCCTTAAACATTTAATAACTTAAAGGCGGAATTTGGACTCCCGAATGGCACGTTCTTTAGATATATACAATTATGCCATGCAGCGCACTCCCAATTTCGGGGGTCGCTCCCAGCCCCAACTCCTAACCCCCTGGTGGCAGTAGTTAAAAGCGAGGACCCACAGAAATTAATCTCTACCTTCTATAATATGCTACTCACACCACACGCAACAAAACTAGCATATGACATTAAATTCCGCTGGGAGTCAGATTTGGAAGGATTGGAGGACTAGGAATGGAGTGAGGCACTGGATGCATGCAAACAGGTCTCACCCAAACTGTCAGACTGACGCAGCTATACATTCTCCATTGAGCATATCTCACCCCTTCCAGAATAGCCAAATATGACTGAGATTGTTCCCCCCAATGCACCTTATGTAGACAAGACACAGGTACCTTCTATCATCTTATATGCCCAATTATACGCGGATATTGGGAACAAGTGATAGATTTCCTACATGACATTATGGGCTCCCCTATGACGCTTAACCCTAAAATCTCTCTCTGGGATCCCAATAAATGGTTCCTTTGACAGGTTCATCACAATCTTTTTGCAAGAGACGTTGTTCCTGGCTCGGAAGGCCATAGCTAAGTTGTGGATGCGGCAGTCACCCCCCACACTGGCTGAATGGATAAGGGAGGTTAATACTGTACTACCATTTAAGAAATTTCTGTATATTAATAGAGGGTGTCCTAAATATAAGAGGGTGTCATCTACATGTGACTAAGACCTTGTTGATAACCACGAAATGTAAAGACAACCGCCCCATTCGGAATACTCTTGCAATATTGTTACTAGATTGTAATATGGAATAATCTGCAAAGCAATGACTAGAGGTCAATGGAGATTGTAATAGTTCACTCATATGCGTATGGGTTTCAAACTGTGATTGAATGTATATTCTTATTCCAATTGCATTGGAGTGCACTATATGTTACTTTTCCTCAATAAAACTTGTTGAATTTAAAAATAAGTTTTTGTGGTGCAACAGAACAAAAGGCAACTGTGGTAACGAACACGCTACTGAGCGCAACGGGTGTCCGGTTTTTAACAAGAGGTGTAATTCATGCAACAAATGGAATCATTTAGCAAAATGTTTTAGGTCCAAGCCTCAAAATAGATGTGCGTGGATGATACCATCTAGTGACAATAAACAAAATGTGCACAGAATTAATAAAGTGATGATCACCAAAAGTTTTCATTGTGAAAGTGCGGACCTAATTGCAAATAAAGGAGAAATATTCACCACCTTCTGAACTGCATGCAACAAACATGCCAAGTTGAAAATTGACACTGGTGCCAAGTGCAATGTCATGTCCTTATCCACATTGCACAGCATTGACCCCAAAGCTGAAATTGATCAGTCAAATAAGATAAACCTGATAGCGTATGGCGGTCAAACAATACAGACACTGGGTACTTCTACCTTGGATGTATCAGGGACAAGCTGCTATTCCACATTGTGGATAGAAATGTTAAGAGCCTGCTAGGCTTACCAGACAGCATGCGCTTAAATATAATCCAACTCAGTCTTGAAGTACATGCAGTACAACAACAGGACTTGAGCTGATCTCTTATGAGGACTTATTTCGAACTGACATTGTTGGTAAGCTTCCAGACATGTATCACATGTGCTTAGATGAAATGGTACAGCCTACTGTGTGTGCCCCTTGAAGGATACCACTGGCTATAAAAGACAATGTCTTGCAAGATTTGGAAAGGGTGACTAGACTGGGCATCATTGCACCAGTGAAGGATGCTAACCATTGGGTGTCTGCCATGGCAGCAGTAGTCAAGAAAGATGGCACTTATGCATTGATCCTGTGCACCTCAATAAGGCTCTCCTAAGGCCTTATCACCCATTAAAAACTGTAGCGCACGTGATCGCTGATATGCCACAGGCAAAGGTCTTCAGCATTCTAGATGCAAAATGTGGATTCTGGCAATCATCCTGGATGAGGAATCCTCATTACGCACAACATTTATGACCCCAAATGGAAGATACAAATGCTTACGGATGCCATATAGAATTTCAACTGGAAGCAAAGTTTTTCAGAGATGTATGGAACAGCTCTTTGCTGGACAGCCATGTGAGATAGTCATGGATGATATCTTGATTTGGGGATCCTCCATTGAGGAACATGGCAAACGACTTAAATGCATACTAAACCGTGTCAGAGCCATCAATATGCAGCTCAACCCTACCAAATGTCGCTTCAGGGTCTCAGAGGTGCCATATGTTGGACACCTTCTCACGGATAAA
Organism: Glandirana rugosa; assembly: GCA_018402905.1. NCBI lineage: Eukaryota > Metazoa > Chordata > Amphibia > Anura > Ranidae > Glandirana > Glandirana rugosa. The sequence continues at coordinate 547,212 of BLSH010073047.1, read as the reverse complement.
GGTGTCAAGCCCGACTCAGAAAAAACCAAAGCCATCCATCAAATGCCTGCTCGAAGTTCATTCATCAGTACAGTGAGATAACATCTCCATTCCGTCAGCTTCTGTGCCAAGATGCCGACTGGTGTTGGACTGAACAACATGCTGTTGCTGTAGATACATTGAAAGCACAATTAACCAGTCCACCTGTCCGGCATAAGCCGGTGGTATTATCTGCTGATGCTTCCCAGCATGGTCTTGGCGCAGTCTGTCTTCAAGATAGGAGGCCTGTGGGTTTTGCATCAAGAGCCCTCACTGAGACTGAAGCACACTATGCTCAAATTGAGAAGGAATTATTGGGACTAGTATTTGCCTGTGTAAAATTCCATGATTATATCTATGGACACCCTGTGACTGTGGAGACGGATCATCAGCCACTCATAACCATATTGAGAAAACCCCTGCACACAGCATCTGCGTACATCCAGCGAATGATGCTAAAGCTTCAACGCTACCTGAATGTAATGAGGTGGTATAGGTGATTCGATCCCCAGTCGACACCCAAAAGCAGAAGGTAGAACCCCTGGAAAACCAGAGGCTGGACTATCATGGCACCACTGAGTTAATAAAGAGAAGCTACAATGTTTATTTGTACATAGATTAAAGATTGCTCATTTAGTGCAAATATACACATAAAAACATATCACCAGGAAAACATTACCCCCCAATTGGAGGGGGGGGGTACTGTTGAGGTGTTAAGCCATGGATATTGGTAGGTCTCTACATGTTTCGCAGATTGATAACCGCTTCCTCAGGAGAGCGATCTATGGCGGTAAGGACAAAGAATGTAATCTATAAACGAGGCCGTGAACTGTTTGTTGCGGATGCACTTTCACGTGCACACCTCCCCACTTCTGATAACTCTAAAGCTATTGAGGATTATGATGTGTTGGCTCTGGATGGGGTGTTGTCATCCAGAACGATTCAGAAACACAGGCGGATGCCACCTGTCAGCGCCTCATGGACATAATTTTCAATGGGTGGCCTGGCTCCTTTAAGGAAATCCCACATGACACCCGACCATTCTACTCTATGAGGGATGAATTGACAGTGGATGATAGATTAACCTGCATGGTCAGAAATATGTAATTCCTCGCTCTCTTCAGAAATACTACTTGACACAGCTCCATCAAGGTTATCCTGGCATTCATTCCATTAAGTGAAGGGCACTGAAAGCATATTTTGGCCCACTATGTACACTGACATTGAAAGAGAAGTTTCCAGATGTGCCCCAGTGCAATGCCCTATGACAGCACCAGATGAGAGAACCTTCAACTCTTCACCAAATACCTGACAGACTATGGTCTATCCCAGCAGCTGACATATTTGAGTGGTCAAACAAGGATTATCTTGTCTTGGTAGATTCATACTCTGGCTGGTGGGAATTTGATGTCCTTCCAAACACTTCCAGTAACGCAGTGATCAGGACATTAAAGCGGATATTCTCCACACATGGAATTCCCTATCAATTGATGACTGACAATGCAACTTCATTTACAAGTAGAGAATTCAAGAACTTTGCTCACCAATGGGATTTTCAGCATGTCACTAGCAGTCCCAATTACCCTATATCCAATGATCTTGCAGGGCGTAGTGTAAGGTCAGCCAAGCATCTCCTAGAGAAATGTGCACGTGGCGGTTCTGACGTTTATGCAGCCCTACTCAACCTCCACAACACACCTAGGGATAGCATGCCTTCCCCAGCACAACGTTTACTATCACGACGAACCGGGACTCCCATGGCCCCATCCCAGCTCCTGCCAAGAGTTGAGATTGATGTTCAGGCTGCTTTATTTACACTCAGGCACAAAGGAAAGATAAGCCATGACAAATCAGCCAGACGCCTTTCTCCTCTGGAGCCTGGGCAGGTGGTGAGGACGGAGACAACCCATGGGTTTGACAAACTTGCCACGGTTCATGGAAAGGCCTGCCAACCAAACAGCTATGTTGTCCATTCTGATGGTAGGATCTATGTGAGGAACCGCCATCACTTCCTACAGAAAAAGGAGAAGGAAAAGCCCCTCTTAGTGCAGATATTTATTAGTACACGACAAACACAGTAGTCACTTACATCTCAGCAAGGAAAGTTGCATGTAATCCTACAGGGAGTTCCAGCATCACTGGCAGTCGTCTCTCTACAAGCAGTGACCACGCCGCAATATCGCAAGGAAGGATGTGTGCCGTCAAGTATGGAAAGGATATCCGGGTGCAGGTAGAACCAGCTTGGAGCGCGATGTACATCACGCGTGACAGGGTAAGGAAGCACGATGCGCTTCAGAGCATGCGCGGAAGCCACACTGGACATGCGCACTCCGTTTTCAAGTCATGGGGGGATAGAACAAGGGGAGGGATGTAAATACTGAATGGAAAATGAGCCACAATCACTGATTGGTTAAAAAGCAAACTAGGTAAATTTTGAGAGACACACGTAAGTATTGGATGGAGGGGGGAAAAAAAGAAAAAGTAACTGAATACTATAAACAATCGGCGAGTGGGGAATATTGTGAGCAAGCCGTCAATGGCTGCGGTGATTCGCATATATAAAATAGAGATGGGAAAAAAGTATTGTAAGTGCCACACTGACTAGATTGTAAAAATATATAAAATGAAGTAAAAAGGCCACTGGTAGAGATACAGACTAATGGCACTAAATGGAAATATCTACACATACCAAATTTTTGATTGAACTTCCTGAGAAGGTTATGAATAGTAACTTATTTGTCTTTAATGGCTAGTTTTTTAGACAAAAAAGAGGTGTTGTGAAAGGCATTGCATGTGCCCCTGCCTATGCCTGCCTTCATTATGCAATATTTAGTGCAAACACTAAAAATGTTAAATACCACATAAAAAGGCATTAAAGTCAATTCACAGAAGAAAATAAATAAATAAATGCATGCGGTAATTAAGTAGTGGTCTAAGCTTGGGATAACTATGGAAATGGTAAGACCCCAGGTTTGTGGTAAGTGATTGCTTAAAAAAAATAGGCTAAAAACCAAATTGCCTATTTTAAATCTAGCTAGATCAGTGTGGTGGGAAGCAAAGAATCTGGCTCTGTACACTGATACCCCCCTGGAATTACCTCTATGGGACAATCCAATGTTCCCACACCTTGCAGCATTGGAGGACAAACCTGTCTGGAAGAGAATTTGAGTTTCTACATTGTTAGATATTTATGATAATGGTACCATACAATCATTTGACTATTTACATAGACGCTTTGATATAGCCCATAATGCTTTTTTATTGTTACCTACGACTTAGGCATACCTATTATGCTCTATTTGGTACTCAGAACTCCTCCATTTCTACTTACCCACTGATCGGGATACTACGTTCACAAGGCCCGAAGGGATTAATCTCTAGCTTATACTCTCATCTAATGAATCTCAAAATCTGTGTAGTGCCCCTTCTGGCCAGAGCGCCCTGGCAAGAGATCTGTTCGGATTTAGAAGAGGGTGACTCGAAGGAAGTATGTGCATCTCACCTATTGGCCTCTCCAGCAGCTAATAACAAACCCATACAATTGTATATTATACACCTTACTCCGGTGTGACTACATACAATAGGACGTTTCCATTAATTGGAACCAGGTCACAACTGGTCACAACAAACTCCTCTCTATGCCCGTAGCGCTCACACCTGAGGTGTGTCTTTTGGGCTTATTAGATGAAGAGTTTTGGACTCGTCGCCTTAGAACGCTTCTGTATGAATCCTTATTTTTGGCCCGGAAACAGATAGCAATTAGGTGGATGCAGCCCGCTCCCACCCCTGTAACACAATGCTGCATGAAGTTAACTAAATCCTTTTATATGAAAACCGGGATTGTCCACAAAAATATAATAAAGTATTTTAAATGTTTGGTGGTCCTCAGATCTTACCATTGCTAATGACTAATATGTGCATGGATTTAGCGTTCTTTGGTCCATACGGCTGATTATTTTACAAGTACCTTTTTGTTTATAACTTGTTCTGCTGACTAAGACCATAAATGCTTGTTGTTTTTTGTTTTAGTGTTTTGACCTTTTCTCCTATTGTATAAGATTATACACATTCTGGTTTGTAACTGGTTTATTCAGAATTCCTTACTTCTGTACTTTGTTTACTTTTGCAATAAATAGTATTAAAAAAATAGATGGGAAAGTGCAAGCTGAAGCAGGTGGCAGCTAGATTCCACTCAGAAGTTGTCTCTAGAGGCTGGCAGAGGGCATAACACAGACCATGGAGTCCTTTGATTCCAGTCTTCTGGAATTTAGAGTAATGCAAAAGAGGAGGAGGAGAAGATCTCGAGTGGTCCTTTTAGGATAGGAAGGAAAGAAGCTTTAATGAGTGCACATTGCTGGATAAATTCACGGATGCTGATACCCTACAGAAATTCCAGTTATCCAAGGCACTTATCATGGAGCTATATACCCAACTCATAGGGTACCTTGAGCCCTCAACACAGAGAAGCCATGCCATACCAGCCATGACTAAATTGTTGGCTGCCTTACACTTGTAGCACTCCCCCCTTGAGGGTTGCTTAGAATTACCTTTTCATCTGCACCACCCTGACCCTGTGAACCCACCAGCCCACCTGACACTCTAAGTTCAAACATTTTTGCAGGCACCTGTAAATTATACTCCAACACAAGTTAGATAAAATATTCTCTTAGGCTTTGCTGGAACAAAGATATGTTGAAAGAAAGGTATGAGTCCTGGATAACAGCCAAGGTGTGCTACCCCAAGAACAGCTTAATTACAGTTTGGAATTACAGATACAGAATATATAAACATATACACATATGTGAATTGACAATTATAGAATAAATGTGCTAGCCAATGCACTATACTACCACACTAAAGGGGAGGATCCCAGGCCGGCCTATTAAACCTAATGGGAGACCAGATAAAATAAGAATAGGAGAGCGCCCTTTAACTGGTAGTAAACAGCGATGTCCAAGGCGCAAGGCCTGCAGCAATCTTCACTGGCAGTTGGAGCTCTTTGAATTGTATCCAAGATATGACATAGTGATGTTAAAGTGAGCAGGACAGCTTACACTGACTGGTGGTGTTCCTTAAAGTAATTCAGGGTACAGGTGTCTGTACCTATCTACAGTGTCTTATGCAAAGTAGTAAAGTGATCCTATGGGCAAGGTGTCTGTACACAGTGTCCAAGAAAGATAATAAGGCAGGAGTTGTAACTGGTGGGTGGCGGCCCTCTCACAAACTGGAGAGCCTGATAGAAACCTCCCAAACAGTGATTCTGGATGAGATGTCCCTCTGCGGAATGAATGGAGATGGCCAACCAGCTGCTGGACACGGGTTGTCATGAGATCCGTCTGATGAGGTGGTGCTGCGGTAATACCTCATGTACAGCAGGCAGAGTTGGGCCCTTCGAGACTGGACTGGAGTCACTAGATCACCGCTTGGTAGGCCGCAGCCCTTCCGTACAGCAACAGAGGGGTGTTCACTCAATGAGACCCAGGCAGAAGAGCACGCACGGGCTTGCTGGCTCTTTTATAGTTTCTCCCAGAAGTCTTTGGTGTTGCAGAGAGCCTTCTGGGATGTGTAGTCCAGGGATAATTTCACAACTCCATAATGTCTGCTCAAGAGATTACTAATCCCACAATCCTCCCTGCTTGGCTCAGAGATATGATGTCAGTCCAGTAGAGCCCAGCACTAGAGGAACACATGAACGTTTTTACTTCCTCTTTACTAGCCTATTATGTGTCACTTACTTGCATTCGAAGCCCGCGCTGTCCCCGCAGCAGGCCGCATCCATGACTGCCCCTCTTTCTTCCGGGGCCGCGGACTCTGTGACCAGAGTGGCGTGATGTCACTCCCACACATTTGAGACGCCAGTACAATGGGTGTAAGACAGACACTCCTGTAGATGTCTTGTGAAACGAAACACGTCGGGTGACGTGAGCCTGCTCTGTACCATTGCGCAATTTATGGTTTATATGTGGAATTCCATTTGTGAATCCTGGAGCATGTAAGTGCAAACTTTCTAAATAAAGTGACTATTATTTAAAGGATATCATGCTATGTAGCGCCTTTTGTTTTTGATGAGGCATTGGGATACCCTTCAAAGGCTATCTATGACCAAGAGGTTTTTGATGTGGATGTCTTTGTCCATATTGGATGGTGCTGTGAAGGATACAGTTCGAGTGTACCCCCTGGAGGAAGAATCGTTATCCTGGGAATTTTGATGGTGGCCCTTTGGATGGGTCCTGGTGGATATATATGCTGTTTACCCAGTTATAGCTGGTAAGTAGAGTTGAGCGAACACCTGGAAGTTCGGGTTCTGCTGGTCCGTCCGAACTTCGGGACAAAGTCCGGGTCCGGGTCCGGACGGAACCCGAACGATCGCACGGAGTAGGTTTCCCGGTGGTAGTTTTAAGGGTCCTATTGCTAAGAAGGAGGTCCCCCATGTGAGCTTGACATAGGAAGTGTCGTGGTAGGTTATACCTGTTTCTGTAGGTGTAGTTTTTGGAGAACCAGTATCTATCGGAAACTTCCCATAGGGTTACGGAGTAGTTTTTGTTTTCCGCGATGTATCGTACTATAGGAAATTTATTATCAGTGAAATAAATCTTTCAAACGTGAATGTACGAGGTCCTAAGTGTTTACCTTAAGGTGTATATTTGGTATTTAACGCGTTACCATGTCTCGTCCGAGTGCAGTGGGCTGC
>BLSH010073047.1:512092-522876 GCA_018402905.1 Glandirana rugosa | reverse complement strand
CAGTCTCTGACTGTCTCCTGTGCTATGTCTGCAGTCTCTGACTGTCTCCTGTGCTATGTATGCAGTCTCTGACTGTCTCCTGTTCCATGTCCGCAGTCTCTGACCGTATCCTGTACTATGTTTGCAGTCTCTGACCATCTCCTGTACTATGTCCGCAGTCTTTGACCGTATCCTGTACTATGTCCGCAGTCTCTGACCGTCTCCTGTACCATGTCTGCAGTCTCTGACTGTCTCCTGTACCATGTCTGCAGTTTCTGACCGTCTCCTGTATCATGTCCGCAGTCTCTGACTGTCTCCTGTATCACGTCTGCAGTCTCTGACCATCTCCTGGATCATGTCTGCAGTCTCTGACCATCTCCTGTATCACGTCTGCAGTCTCTGACCATCTCCTGGATCATGTCTGCAGTCTCTGACCATCTCCTGCACTACGTCTGCAGTCTCTGACCGTGATAATGTAATTATGACATTGTCAAAAAGGGGCAGAGCGTGGATGACCTTGAAATTATGCCCCCCCCTGGAAAAAGTTCTGCGGACGCCCATGATCAATAGTGACACTAATACAGTGATCAGTGCTAGTACTATACAATGACACTGGCTGGGAAGGGGTTAACATCTAGGGGCGATCAAAGGGTAAAATGTGTGCTTAACTATGTGTAATGTGTGTGTTATGTGGTGCTTTTACTAAGAAATGTTGCTGTTTTTTCCCTCCTTTACAGGATTGCCTGTCAGTATTCAGTAAACAACACAGAGCTCCCTTCCCTGAAGTGACGGAGTCGACGAGCGGGTGCCGGCCGTCAATCATTGGCTGGCACCCACTGATCGGCTTGTGCTGTAACTAGGGCCAGATTAAGAGCATCATGGGCCTGGTGCTGAGGATTTTGGTGGGCCTTTCATGCTCCCAGCATGACTGCGCACCAGTGCACATAGCAAGGTTCATAAAGACATGGATGAATGAGTTTGGGGTGGAGAAACTTAATTGGCCTGCACAGAGTCCTGACCTCAACCCAATAGAACACCTTTTGGCTGAATTAGAGTGGAGACTGTGAGCCAGGCCTTCTCGTCCACATCAGTGCCTGACTTCACAAATGTAATTCTGGAAGAATGGTCAAACATTCCCATAGACACGCTCCTAAACCTTGTAGACAGCCTTCCCAGAAGAGTTTAAGCTGTTATAGCTGCAAAGGATGGGGCAACTTAATATTGAACCCTACGGACTATGACTGGGATGCCATTAAAGTTCATGTGCATTTAAAGGCAGGCGTCTCAATACTTTTGCCTAGCTAGTGTATCTGCCAAAATTTGCAATGGCGGTGAACCCTCCTACACATAAATACTACATTTAGACATAATTTAGGTAAGGCCCTGAGGCAGGAGTTATGTTTAACAACATAGAGAGAACAAACAACATGAAGTGACATGTTTGGGATTTGAACTCAGGACCTGAGCAATGGTAGGCAGAATTTCTACCTTGTGAGCCACAGGCCTGCTGCATGTGGAGTCCTCCTACACATAAATACACAGATACTTAATTTCCTTGGAATATATAGGAATCACTTTAGTCAGGAGTTTCTCTTCTTGATTTATTCTGTGATATTTGGCTTTTCATGCTGTGTGAGTGTAGAATAGTAATGTTATCCTCCGATTTTTGGGAAGACATTTTTTATCTCTGATGTTGGTACACATATCACATTTTTTGGGCTCAAATTAAAGTGGTTGCCAACTCTGGACAGCCACTTTAACCTACAGGTAAGCCTATAAAAAGGCTTACCTGTAGGTCCCTGCATATCTCCTAAACCTGCACGGTTTAGGGGGTATACAGTGTACTTGCATGTGCCGACGTCATCGGCACATGCGCAGTGAAGAAACGGCCTCCGTGTAGTATCTTCACTGAGATTGTGCCGCGTTTGGCGGCTCCCATGCGTGGGAGTGACTTCACGTGGCTCCGGCCTGCCACAGAGGCGGAGATCGCGGCCCCGGAAGGAGGAGGGGCGAAGATGGACGCTGTCTGGAGTGGGGACATCGCAAAACTTCCAATGCAGGTAAGTGACACATAATAGACTAGTACAGGCCTGTACTGGCCATTGGGACTACCGGGAGTTTCCCGGCGGGCCGATGGCTCAGTGGGCCGGCCTCGTTCTCACTGTCTCCAGTGATCTACCCATCAATCACCACCAGTCAGCTAACGCCTGGCGGGTCGATCGGGATTCAGCTGCAGAGAAGCGCAGGGAGCGGCTGTGTATTAAGTTCTCAGTCATGTCATGCTGCTCCCCAGCAGTCCCGCCCCCTCCTCTCTCCTCGTCCATTCCAATTTGCTTGTGACATCACCTGGGATGGATGAGGGAGAGGAGGGGGCGGGGCCACCGGGGAGCAGCGTAACATAACTGACAGAGAACTTAATACACAGTCGCTTCCCGCGCTACTCTGCAAGAAATACGCTGGTAAATAATGTGCCCTGATGTTTCTGATGTGCCCTGATATGCCCTAATGTGCTCGCTGTGCCTGATGTGCCCAAACGTGCCCTAATCTGCCTGATGTGCCCTCATGTGCCCTAATGTGCCTGGTGTGCCCTGATATGCCCTAATGTGCCAGCTGTGCCTGTTATGCCCTAATGTGCCCTGATGTGCCCCATTGTGCTTGATGTGCCCTGATATGCCCTAATGTGCCCGCTGTGCCTGATGTACCCAAATGTGCCCTAATGTGCCTGGTGTGCCCCAATGTACCCTGATGTGCCCTAATGTGCCCTGATGTGCCCAATGTGCCTGATGGGCCCTAATGTGCCCCATGTGCCCTAATGTGCCTGATGTGCCTGTTGTGCCTAATGTGCATGATGCGCCCTAATGTGCTCCATGTGTCCTGATGTGCCCTGATGTGCTTGATGTGCCCTGATGTGTCCTGTGCCCTTTGCCCTGATGTGCCCTGTACCCTGATGTGCTCTGTACCCTGATGTGCCCTGGGCTGGTCTGGATGAAATCCAGGGCCAAATTTTTGTCCCAGTCCAGCCCTGGACTAGTATGCGATGCATACTAACCTATTATGCTTTTAAATTGCAGGGTAACAAAGAGTAACAAAGAGGAAGTAAAACCCATCAGAGTTTACTTCCTCTTTTAGATCATTTGGAAAGAATAAAAAATAAAACAAATGGGACTGATTTTAAATTTCCATAAGCAATGGTATTGTTTTTGGTTTGTAAAGACACCTGTGTGAGTTTGGGGAAATATTTTTGTGAGATAGATATCAACAAGTGAAAGTGACAGAGAAAAAATATTTTACCAAAACCTGAAAAGACTACACATTCTTAAAATCAAAATAGATTATCAAAATTGCAACATTGTTGCAAGGACAATTTCTTTGAGAGAAAGATACATTTCATCTCAACATGAAAAGGATTTCCTTGGGGAAGTTACAATTGTATTAGAATGAATGGCTGAAAATTGCATTGGGCTGCATTGCTCCAACTTTTACTCCCAGAAAACTGTCATAGCTCTCATTTTGGTATTTACTATAGCGCCCTGTAATTACTCCATGGAAGCAAAATTTAGAGCAGTTTCAGGTCTGAGCATGCTCAGTTGTGCTCAGCTGTGCTCTGCACCTAGGAGTAAAACGACGGTGAATTTATTTCTTCTCAGACTTTTTAAGATATTTCAGTGTAGAAATCACTTTTTCACACAGTTTCAAAGCTGATTATCTTTAAACAAAATCCTGCAAATTTTAGTACAATTTAGGTGATTATATCATGCTCTAAACATTATTTCCATGTGCACATCTCAAAATCTTAACTGGAGTAAGGATTTGGGCACTATCTGTTGCCTGGACACTATAGTGAATACCGTTTTGGCGCTTTTTAGTGCCATATTCCGTTTTTTCTGTACTTATGGTGAGTCTGCATCCTTCTTCCTAAAAAAATCTATATATGTACAAAGCTTGCTTACAAAGCGGGAGTTAGGGTGAAATGGGTATTTTGTGAAAGCTGTGGGGAAGAAACAAGAGTTAGCCTCTATGTTGTGCTACACTACATTGTGTGGAACTCAGCTGTCGCCCGCAATTTACATAACAATAGTGCCTGCCGGCCGCCCGCGATTTACATAACAATAGCGATTGCCGTCCGCAATTTACATAGCAATAGCGCCTTCCGGCCACCCGTGGTTTACATAACAATTGCGCCTGCCGGTCACCCTTAATTGACATAACAATAGTGCCCGCCGCCCTTGATTTACATAATAATGGTGTACACACACAGAGCTAAACAGCATTAATGACTCACTGCCATGGGCCTATCTTGAGGTAGGGGCCTGGAGCTGCAGCTCCAATAGCCCCTATGTTAATCCGGCCCTGGTTGTAACTAATCACAGCACAGTACGCACCCTCTACCTGGAAATGCTGGATCATGTATCATTTATGTGATCCACCGAAGAGAGGCCGCTTTGCCACCGTACATGTAAGTGAGGCACCAAAAAAAAGACACCAAGACTATGTAGCGCCCCCCATAGAGTAGGTGCATTTTCTAGCAGGGTTTTGCTAGGTGAGGTAAAATGTAGTCAGCCCTGAGTGTAAAAACAGGCCTGAATGTTTTGATCCGGGCCAGGAGGAGTGGCTCAGGGAGGATTGAGTGGACTTAACAGATGAGGTCTCCAGAACCTCCCACTTCTTTCTAGAAACCTGGGGAAGGTTTCTGGTCAGAGAGCTGGGAGATAGGTGGAGCCATCTGGAGTATTTTAAGGAGCACTGACCAATCCCCAAGCAGGATTGTTAGGGGGCAGGCCTCCTTAAATACTCTGAGTCAGCCCAATCTGGTAGGAGAAGTGTCGGGTGGAAGTCTGGAGATGTAGTGGAGGCGCTGTGGAGGCCTCTACCCGGGAGGTTGCCCCCATTTGGGGGGGTGGTGACCTTGAGTCCTGGAGGTTCAGGTGCAGCCAGGAGTGGTGGTGATTCCTGGAGTCGCAAAGGGGAACAGGAGAACGGTGGAGGTGCTATAAGGAGAGAGGCTTTAAAGTGATCCACCGATTGGTGAGTGACCGTCCCTTTGGGCTGGAGGAGAAAGTGCAGGAGCAGGCTGGGAGAGGTATAGTGGACAGTCTGTGGAAGCCTTGGGAGCCAGTCAGGGGAAGGAGAGTCACTCAGGAAAAGCAGGAAAGGCCAGGCTAGCACTCAAGTTCTTCGCTACACATTCAGGGGCTCGTGATCCCTGGCTTATAATAGGTGTTCCGGAGGTCCTGCTGATACAGAGTAGGCCTCACCATGTGCCAGCCCTGGTGAAGAGGAAGGAGTAGAGAAGCTTGATAAATTTCCTTTCAGGCTGGAAACTAAGTGATGTGCTGGAGAGGAGTAAAAAGTGATAATCTGCATGTTCTGTGTTAGAGAACTGTAGAAGAAAAGATCAGCTTGTTGAATGCTGGAGAGTTGTGAGGAGTAACAGTCTGCAGAGGGACAGTCTGCAGTGCAAGTGTGCAAATACAGGACTGTATATGGAGTTTGTGTATCATAATCCTTTGGGCATCCCACAGTCATCCCTTATCCCCATCCAAGTTATTTCCCCTAAATAAAACAACAAAAACAAGAGCCAGCCTGTTCAGTGTCTCCGAATGTGTGACATATGGTGTGATTGAGGGCAACTATAAGGGAGCACATGGCTACAACCAATTTAAGTTGGAAGTAGGGCAAGGCCACAGCTTTATTGAACATACCAAATATAACAACCTTCAAAATACACATAACCATGCCAGTCACAGTTATACCGTGAGCATCCATAACCAAACACGGATAGTCTAAGAGGCCTGTCTCCACTGTCAGTGCGAGGCAGGCATTAAATTGACCCCAGAATTAAAGTTGAGGACATAGCCCATAAAGTAATATCAATCGCTGGCAAGGTAAAAGAAAGCTGTGACAAAACTCACAATGGGCAGGTGGGTGGACAATCTCTTGTGACATTAAATTGGACATGCCTCTGCGTAGCCTTTTTTGAGTTCAGGCTCCACCCAGTCACCTCGTGCCATTATAGCCAATCCCAACGGAGCCACTCAAACTCCCTGGTTAGGTTGACACCCACTTAGATGCCAAGCATCCAGCAGTCAAGGCTCCTTTTCTTTAGGAACGGGCAGGGTCAAGGGGCCTTCATTACTTTTTTGACCTTTATATGAAATGCATCAGAGTGGTTGTTTCCATGCTTATCCACTTCAATACCAAGCCTGTTTCTTGAGTTCGGTGCTTACCAGTTAAAAACAGTTTTTTTTGCTATAAAATTACTTAGAACCCCCAAACATTATATATATATTTTTTCCTAACACCCTAGAGAATAAAATGGCGGTCATTGAAAAAATTTATGTCACACCGTATTTGCGCAGCGGTCTTACAAGCATGCTTTTTTTTGAATAAATTCAGTTTTTTTAGTTAAAAAATAAGAAAACAGTAAAGTTAGGCCAATTTTTTTCGATATTGTGAAAGATAATGTTACGCCGAGTAAAATGATACCCAACATGTCATGCTTCAAAATTGCGTCCGCTCGCGGAACGGCGATAAACTTTGCAAATTAAAAATCTCCATTGGCGACATTTAAAAAATTCTACAGGTTAGCAGTTTTGCGTTACAGAGGAGGTCTAGAGCTATAATTGTTGCTCTCGCTCTAACGATCGCGGCGATACCTCACATGTGTGGTTTGAACACCGTTTTCATATGTGGGCGGGACTTACGTATGCGTTCGCTTCTGCGCGCGAGCTCGGTGGGACGGAGCGCTTTAAATTTTTTTTTTATTTTTTAATTATTTATTTTGCTTTTTACTTTTTATTTTTACACTGTTCTTTAAAAAAAAAATGTGATCACTTTTATTCCTATTACAAGAAATGTAAACATTCCTTGTAATAGAAAAAAGCATGATAGGTCCTCTTAAATATGAGATCTGGGGTCAAAAAGTCCTCAGATCTCATATTTACACTCAAATGCAAAAAAAAAAAAAAAAAAGAAAAAAAATCTGAAAAAAGTGACAGAAGAAAAAAAAAATCGGGCCCTTTAAGACCGTTGGACGGACGTCATTTTTGACGTCATTTCCGCCGGCCGTGTTATGGAGCCGAGTGAGCGGCTTCAGCCGCTCAGTCGGCTCACAGACACTGGGGGGAAAGCATCGGATCATCTCCGGCGCTGCTGGCGGGTCCGGTAAGCGGCGGAGATGACCGGAAAGCAGCGGGAGGGGGGGGGCACCTCTCCCGCTGCTGATAAAAGTGATCTTGTGGCGAATCCGCCGCTAAGATCACTTTTATCTTGCAGGGAATCGCCTGCTGAAAAAAACGGTAGCTGCAGGCACCATTCAGATATCACCACTTAAACCCAAGGACATCATATGACGTCCGGCGGTACGGAAGTGGTTATTCATCAAAACCGTTAGTAGAAGTTTTCTTTTTAGAACAATATTTAATGCCTTTGCATATAATTCTGACTTTTGGTTAAGCAGTTCCTGAAACAGTGTTTACATGCTGCTATGGAATCAATCTTCTTCTGCATATAAAACTGCCTTCCCACTCAGTTCAGTCTGGTTAGTTGAGGTAAGTTGTTAACTATCTGGACACAAGTGTACCATTTCTTTGGTAGGTCAGGATAAGGATATGTGGTTCCCTAAGCAAGTCACATTGCCCAGTAGAGCAAATTCAGCACATTTAACTATTAGCAAGGGTTCCCCTTCTTTTTCTTTTGAATGTTAATGGCTCTCCTTTATCAGAACTGTGATTTAAATCTGGCCCTAAAAGATGTTGATGGTGCAGGACATGCAGCTACTACATTGGGAATGCATCAGGGCTTCATTCAGCCTTTGGATAGATAGGCATCTGCAAGATTGAAGCTTTATATGCGTCTTGTTTTTTCTTTTTGTCTTTATATCTGTCCTGCTTTTTCCATGTATGATGCCTCTCTGTGACATACTGAAAGCAGAGCATGATCCCCTCTCTTTGGAGACTGGGCTGCAATGCAGTATTCCAACGTGACAACGACCCCAAACACACCTCCAATATGGCCTCTGCCTTGCTAAAGAAGCTGAGGGTAAAGGTGATGGACTGGCCAGGCATGTCTCCAGACCAAAACCCTATTGAGCATCTGTGGGGCATCCTCTAATGGATGGTGGAGGAGCGCAAGGTCTCTAACATCTACCAGCTCCGTGATGTCATCATGGAGGAGTGGATGAGGACTCCAGTGGCAATACTGTGAAGCTCTGGTGAACTCCATGCCAAGAGGGTTAAGGCAGTGCTGGAAAATAATGGTGGCCACACAAAATATTGACACTTCGGGCCCAATTTGGACATTTTCACTTAGAGGTGTACTCACTTTTGTTGCCAGCGGTTTAGACATTAATGGCTGCATGTTGAGTTATTTTGAGGGGACAGCAATTTTACACTGTTATACAAGCTGTACACTCACTACTTTACATTGTAGCAAAGTGTCATTTCTTCAGTGTTGTCAAATGAAAAGATAGAATAAAATATTTACAAAATTGTGAGGGGTGTACTCACATTTGTGAGATACCATACATGTGTATGCCCGCCCAAGCATATGACTTTCTTTACTTCGCTGCTATGGGCTCTAGCCCCAGATCTTTTGTAAACCTAACAAAGCCCATGTCTGTCTCCCCTTTTTTTTTATAATGTTAAAAATAGCATGGATAATAAGGCATTCATATGTTTTCTGGGTGTGGAGGATCCTATTTTTCCTCCTGTTGAAATTCAAGTTCTCTTGTGGGCTATATGGAATACGTATTAGGAACAGCTAGTTGATCAAATACCCTATTTGTTGTAAGTGAGAACTGCTCCAGATATCCTTGCTCTTCACCTGGAAGAAAACAATTTGGGCAGATTATCTTGGACCTTCTAAATAACATGGAAACTATTCGGTCTGCAAGTAAGCCAGTCCATAGATGAGTCTGTTAAACCCAGTGGGTTCAACAAAAACAAAAGACTCTATTCCTCTATCCATACAGTCAATGTGGATGGGGGAATCCTCCCCACTGAGCTATTGAATTGTGACAGTCGGGAGACTTCCCTGCCATCAGAATACACTGATTAGTGCTGCCAGCTATAGCTGGCGGTGCTGATTGAGCAGGAAAAATTTCACAGTTTAACGATTTGTACAACCACCTTCAATAAAATGTGAATTGATGTGCTGATCTATACTCAGTACCAGTGACTTTTCTCTATTGTGAACTAGTGGGTTTCATTAGAGGTCTCTTTAGCAATTTTGACATGGCTCCCAACTGTCCCCCCTTTGAGACCAAATCCTTCTGTCCCTCATGCAGCTTCAGCCGTTCCCCTCTTTTGTCTGATTGTATATCTCTGTACAAGAAGTACTATTTTGCTACCTTTTGCTACCAAGGGTGTTGTGCTGCACTAAACTTTTGTTCAGTCTCCGTATTGCTACATTGTTTGAAAAGCCAATAAAAAATAGAGGTAAAAAAAAAGCACTTTTGTGGTTTGGTTGGGAAAGATATGATACATTTTCTTAGATATTGCTAAGGATATTTTCAATGCTGGATTGTGAAGAATGATTGTTTAGGTGTTTGTGGGGTTGGCCCAGGTTGGTAACCTGATTTTTGGGTAATGTTGTCCACGTGGTGGGTGGACAGTGGTTGGTAAACTGTTATTTGGGTGGTGTAAGATATTCCTGCTTGAGTCTTAGTGACTAAGCATGTTGTTCTGTTAATGGTTAACAGCACTTCTGTTTGGTAATAAAGTTTATTGCATAATTAAAATTGATTTAAACTCCATAAAGGGGCCATGGCCTACAATTTCCCACAATCCTTGTCTTGTGTTTATTATTTAGGTATGTTCTTATGGTATGATGGGTGTTATTGGGGTGTACAATCCCATGAGCAGTGCAAGTTAATTGGGGTCATGTGTACTGCTCTATGCACACTACAAATCCCATAGTCCATAGTCCCTCTCAGAAGCAAGAAAAAGAGGGTGACTACATACAGTGAAACCATGAAGAAGTAAATGTAGTCACCCTCTAACAGGAAGTCAGATCAGCAAAAAAAAAAAAAAGGAACTTGGATTTTTGGAGGGGGCTGAGAACAATTGAAGGTACTTTTTTGAGTTAACAATATATGCTTGAATAGAACCTTTTTTAACCACTTGACAACTGGGCACTTAAACCCCCTTCCTAACCAGACCAATTTTCAGCTTTCAGTGCTCTCACACTTTGAATGACAATTACTCAGTCATACTACACTGTACCCAAATGAAATTTTCGTCCTTTTTTTCCCACAAACAGAGCTTTCTTTTGGTGGTATATAATCACCACTGGGGTGTTTATTTTTTGAGCAATAAATGGAAAAATACCGAAAATTTTGTAAAAAAATGCATTTTTCTTTATTTCTGTTACCCAATAAAAATGGTTTCTGTATATCGTCATATTTAAAACCGGTTTTAAATGCTTATTTTTAATGATTAAACGTTTTACAATATTGTCTTTATTTCTTTTTACGTAAAAAAATGTTTTAAAAGCCATAAAAAGGTAAATAACGAGTTTTTTATTTGTGGGGTCACCACTAATATATGGTGGTTTTCTTTCGAGACAAACACCCTTTTTTTCCTGCTTTTAAAGTAAACCCATGTCACATCATACTGACTCATTAACAGTAAGTTTCACACTCTCGTGACTTTCGACTTTTAACCAGACCAATCCTTCCCCCAAATTCACGGGTCAACAGTTCACCAATTTTTTCCAAGATAAGTTCGTATATAACAATTGAGTTTTTTCATGGAAGTTAACAAGAGTCGGGGGAGGTTTTTAGGTTCAAGGAAAAAAAAAAAAAA
>BLSH010073047.1:488793-510214 GCA_018402905.1 Glandirana rugosa | reverse complement strand
CTTCTGTTTGGTAATAAAGTTTATTGCCTAATTAAAATTGATTTAAACTCAATAAAGGGGCCATGGCCTACAATTTCCCACAATCCTTGTCTTGTGTTTATTATTTAGGTATGTTCTTATGGTATGATGGGTGTTATTGGGGTGTACAATCCCATGAGCAGTGCAAGTTAATTGGGGTCATGTGTACTGCTCTATGCACACTACAAATCCCATAGTCCATAGTCCCTCTCAGAAGCAAGAAAAAGAGGGTGACTACATACAGTGAAACCAAGAAGAAGTAAATGTAGTCACTCTCTAACAGGAAGTCAGATCAGCAAAAAAAAAAAAAAAAGGAACTTGGATTTTTGGAGGGGGCTGAGAACAATTGAAGGTACTTTTTTGAGTTAACAATATATGCTTGAATAGAACCTTTTTTAAATAAGGGGTTAAATAGGGACAATTTTTATTTAGTTATTTTGCTGAGCTAAATTTCTCCAGCCATCCCTGATGCACCTTGAAATTATGCTCACTGGCCCACTGCTTTCACTGCCTCCAGCGTTCATTTACATCCTTCACAGAAAGCCACTGTGTACTGATTATGCTTGTGCAGTAGGTTCCTTTATATTTCTATGAGGCCATGTGCTAGCCATTCCAGAAAGTCTCTGGCTTTGAGACATGCCCCATAGATGTCTATAGGTAACTACTTGGCTGGCACAGTCAGCACACAGTGACTTTGCCAAAAATCCTGCAGAATATCAAGTTGAAAGGGGTAAAAAAAACAGAAACTACCAAGATTTAAGGGTGAGTTGACATAACTGCCTTTTTCAGCATGACTGCCCTTAGCCACAGCAGCCTTGGGGAATTGGCCAGCATCTAAATGGGGCCAGGGATGAGTCAATGGTTGCTGGGAAGCAACCAAGGAGCCCTGTGTGGGAAGCTAATAGTCCATATTCCCATCGCACATATTCCTGGTATGAGCTCTTAAAAGCAATGAGTGCTGCAGCGAGCACCAGCTGGATACTAGAACATGCACAACAGAGTGTAAATATTCACAAACACACTATGGATCTTCAGAATAAAGCCTCTTTCACACGGGCTGTCTGATCAGACCCTCCATTCACTTCTATGGAGCGGCAGATGTCAGCGGTGACATGTCCGCTGACATCTGCCGCTATGTGATCCAATCCAATCCTGTTCGCCAAATCCAGATGAATGGTATACCGTCTTTTGCATCTATCTGGCGGATCGGTTGAAAATGGACAGACGGTCTGTTTTCACCCTGTCTCTCCATATCGAACGGGACTTTGTCCATCTCTGCACAGTGAACGGAGACAGACTTGTCATCCGCCTGCTCAGTGGAGCGATCCTCCGCTGAGCAAACGGAGTCCGTCCAACGGAGGCGCCCATGTGAAAGGGGCCTAAGTCAAAGTGTTTTTTTTATTGAGGAAAGATGACATCGCAAGCATAAGTGCAACATTTTGGAGCCACGTAGGACCCCTTTAAAGTTGTCAATTTAATAGAGGATTTGTCACAGACAGCATGGGCATACTTAGAATTAAACTCCAAGACACATTCTGCTACTCCTCCTGAGTATGGCAATACCACATGTGTGAGACTTTTTCACTTTTTGGACAGATTATATACCAGAAGTTTTATCCCGTGTATCACACAAACCACCCCTATTATATCAAAAACAATGTAATGGTCATCTCTATACGAGTGGTCAGGGAAAATAGCTTAGTGTAGCATCACTTATAGCAGTCCCCATTCCTATAAGCCAAGCAAGCCTAGCCTACTGGTACCTGGCTGCTCCAGGAACGCCATATTCACTGGCCAGGAAGTACAGAAGGCTGAAGAAAGGAAGAAGAAAGGAGATCCTGTGGTTCGTGTAGTGCAGTTGCTGCAGGGGATGGCTGGGATTGGTGTCCTACATGTTTCTGGCTGCATTGGTCTGGTCACACTGGGGACTAGTGTGGCACCAATCAGGAACACTGCTGCTGACTTACACTGGTCTGGTGATACTGGGACTGGTGTAGCAACAATCAGGGACACCATTCCTGGCTTAGACTGGTGTGGTGAAACTGCGACCAGTGATTAGAGACACTTTAACTGGTGTGGCGATGATCAGGGACAATATGACTTGTGTGGTGGTGATTAGGAACACTGCAACTGGTGTGGTGGTGATTAGGGGATAATATAACTAGTGTGACAGAGATCATGGACACTGTAACTGGTGTGGTGGTGATTAGTGACAATATGACTGGTGTGGTGGTGATCAGGGACACTTCAACTGGTGTGGTGGTGATTATGGACAATGACTGGTATGGCTGTGATTAGGGACACTGTAACTGATATGGCGGTAATCATGGACACTGTGACTGGTGTGGCAGTGATCAGGGACACCGCAACTGGTGTGGCGGTGATTAGGGACAATATGACTGGTGTGGCTGTGATCAGAGACAATATGACTGGTGTGGCAGTGATCAGGAACAATATGACTGGTGTGGAAGTGATTAGGGACACTGCAAGTTGTGTGGCGGTGATTAGGGACACTGCGAGTAGGTGGCGCTGATTGGGGACACTGGCTGGTGCGGCGGTGATTAGGGTCACGACTCACAGCACTGGTCTGGTGACACTGTACTGCTGTGGCAGCGATCAGAAATAATGGCTGGCAGCACGGACACGCAGTGATATATTAGCAGCCAGCGATTTTACATGATCGCCACTATAATGGTACAATGTCACCATAGTGACACTGCACTTGCTCTGGTGAGAGTGTAAAAATATATAATTTAAAAAAAATTTTTACAATATTTTTGTTTATATATTTTTTTACATTTTGTCACCAGAGCAGTGCAATGTTACCATAGTTGACACTGCACTACTGTAAGGAGGTGATTGAGATTTATTTTTTACACTGTGATTGCTTAACAACCATGATGGCTATATTGCATAAGCAATCATTTCTGACAGTTCTCTGCTCATTCATGCAACCATGGAGAACTACTGTGGTAGCTGTGATTGGTCACAGCTATCACATGGTACCTTGGATAAGTGATAAGCTGTGTCTGGTGGACACAGCAGTCACAGGATTGCACCACTGCGTGCCCGCAGAGGCGTGCATGAGGCACTGTTCTAGGAGGACATACGAACACGTTCCCTCAGAACGATGCTTGTCCCACCTGGTTGGCATGCACAGTTCAGCTTACAACAACTGACCCAATCCTGTGTACTGGGATGACTTCCTCCCATGCCAGTCAATGAAGAGGCCTGAAAACTCCTTGTCTTTTATTCCATATAACGGTGCATCATTTATATTCATTTTAAAAAATATATTTTAGTATAACTGAGCAATGTTTAAGCATGCATAGGAATGTTATGTTGTGTAGAATACATGTATATGTTCATTTAAAATCCATACACTTGTCCACATATGATTATATACGTCATATGTACATGAACAATACCTTAATTCTATAATGCAGAAAAATATTGTTTATACTAAAACCCTGCAGTCCTCTATTGTTACATTTGTTTCCTATTTGTTATTCACCACCAGAGGGTGCTCTCTATTAGGTTGTCAGGCAAAATGAAAATTACATGCCACGCTCAGATGAAACAACGGAAGAAATGAAAGCAATAAAAAACATAAATGTCTGACTTTTATGAACAGACCAATACAAGAAAGGATGAGAAGAACTTGTTCATACTGGAATGCATAAAAATACATGTAATATCGGATGTATGTTGCCACGAGTTTCAGATGTATTGTCGCCATTCAGATGGCTTGAATAGGAAAATGCATGATAATTTACTGAAAGCTGTAGCGTACTGCGCATTTTCAAAATTAACAGCAATGCGTTGTTCTGATAAGAATGGCCACTTTTAACCATAAAGGAAACCTGATAACCCAATTATGTCAATACTTAATGAATAAAAAGCCATATTTTTTTTTTTTACTAAAGCCATATTTTTTTTTTACTAAAGCCATATTTTTGGCTAAAGCCATATGTTTTTCATTTTTTTGGAGCAGGGAAAGGTTAGACCCCACAGTTGTGTGCTATTGAAACAATTTCCCTTTACTTCCTACCTTGTAGATGTTACAGAAAGTGGGAAGAAATATCGCAAAAGTGAGGAAATATCTACTTATCACAAGAACAAGTGTCCCCATTGAAAAAGTTGCTGATCCGGTGACAAATCAGAATTCGATTTTCCTTAATTTTCAATCCTCTCTACGAATACAGTAGGTAAATCTCCTAAGACAGACACAGTCAAAACCAGAATACCAATAGTATTAGATACCAAGTCCAGGGTCCACTTATTCAACAGTGAAACATCGCTCATCTAAAATCCTGCCATTCCAAATAAAAAACTTTAAAAATATAATTGTTCACAGAAGTCCAGCTATCTGTCATGTGGGAGACCACAGCGGCACATAAAAAATGTTAACTGAAGTAGTAAAACTTGTGAGTAACTTCTCGCTACTTTTGAAAGGACTGCAGAACATGAATGATGCCCCAAGATAAATAGGCCTTATTTTCAGGGAACCCTCAAAAGGCGTATTCAAGCGTCTGTGACCGCTTGAATTTGGAATTCATAACCCACCTAGGGGTTACTACAGCAGTTAAAGTGCAAAGAGTGCACCACTGGAGCTACAGAACTGATCAGCCACCATAAACATAGATGCATGTTTTAATACAGCTGGTAACTAACTGGTTACAACCACAATCTTTAATAGGTCCTCATATGGTAAAGAGGGTTGTACAAATGGGTACCTTCAGTTCCTGATGGGTGACCTGCAACAAAGTGTTTTCCAGGGGGCCTGAAAACTACAGATTCGTTGGTTGAGATGGTTGACAGGCACATGGTAACTGAAGAGCTGCTCCAAGTTTCAAAAAGTAATTTGTTATATGCAGTGGAAAATCTCTTTTTTAAAAAGTGGACCATGAGACCCTAAAACCACCATGAGAAAATACAGAGAAACAGTGTCTTCACTTTTCCTTCAGAAACAGACCAGTCCTTCTGTGCCGCAAAGGGTGAACGTCAATCAATGCTGGCAATGTCAAGACTGGGGGCAAATAAACTGGACAAATTGAAAAAAATAAATAAATAAAACAACTGGCAGCATAACAGAGCACAATGCTCCTGGCAGGAGGAGGCCATGCACAGTGGGGCTCTCCATAATCTGTTATTAATTGCCCGAGAAGTATTGCACACATCATTCTGTCATGTATTACATGCACCATACTTTTGGATACATGATGTGCATAAATCAGACCCCAACCAAAGTCCTCATAGATTCGGGGAGGTGGAGTGTGATTGTACAGGACAACATAGTTAGGAAAGTCAGTACTGTGACCAGTACTCTCTGGGTCATATGCATTCATGGTGATACCAAGTGTTACCCGCTGGTGCTGGTGCTGGTGCTGATTACTACCTCATTTGGAACTGTGTAACCTGAGGTTGGTCTGGTAAAGGACTTGGCACACTCCATAATTGTAGATTGAGACTTCCCCTGGGAAAATTCAGGGAAGAAGCAGCCTTATGAGGAGACCAAGCTGACTCCCCAAAAAGCAGATAATGTTGTCATTAAAATGACTACTGCTGATATGTCTGATGCGGATACCTCTACTAAAGCTCAACTAGTCATAAGGAAGGGAATTTCTCCATTGCAGGTTATGCTTGAGGGGCGGTTAGGAGATTGAGGAGGTCCCATTCAAAGGTGCCCATCTTGGCTACACATGCACAAGGGTCCATTCGGCATTACCCAAAGACAAGGTAGTTATCAATGGGGTAACCCAGGAACTGGGAGCGGATGACAGGTGGCACCATTTTCTTCTTAACGGGGGCCTTCTGTATCAGGTCTGTAAGCTTAAGGTAGACATTGTTCAACAATTACTGGTACCTTAGCCATACAAAAGGATGTTGCTTGACTTAGCTCATAATGATGTTGTGAAGAACACCTGTTGGCTGAAAAAACAGAGGCACAAATATGATTTTACATGCAGTTAACTGCAACAGCATCTCACTCACGTAATCCCTTTATGCCCTTACTTGTGATCGAAGTCTCGTTTAAGTGAATAGTGATGGAGATAGTAGGTCCTTGGTGAAATTCACTCAAGAGCACCAACATACAGTATCTGATCCTCCTTGACTATGCTAACTATAATTCCAAGGCGATATCCTTGAGGAATACCTTGGACAAAACTATAGCCTGTCAGGTATTTCAAACGTTAACCAAGACAGGCTTAACCAAGGTGATCCTTACTGACCAACGCACTCCATTTACATCAAAAGTAATAGCAGCCACAATAAGGCCTGAGATGTATGGCATCTCCAGGACGACCCGCCTTGAATCTGTGAATGAGATGACTCTCTATTTTTCTTTTTTCCTCCTCTCTTTTTTTCATCTTCCATGATTTATTTTATGTCATATTAGATACTATATATTGCTTCCTAGCGTTATAATGTTCCAGCAGTAATATTGCTTCATTTGAAACCATGCTATTTGCGGTGTTTATCTCACAATGTCACTACTGTATACAGAGGGCTTTTTTGCGCTTATTTTTTTTTGAACATTGCGCTTATTTTTTTATGCTTCTTAACGCTTATACTTTCTGTTTTTTCTGTAATAACCAATAAAAATTGTTATTTGAAAAAAAAAAGTAATAGTAGATGTATGAAAATTGTTACAAATTAAGCAGCTGTACAGTTCAAAGTCTTTTTGAACTGTTCGACCAAGCCATCTACAGATAGATGGCTTGGTCGAACGGCTCAAAAAGGCCTTGAAATCCATGTTGAAATGGGCTTTACAAAATGACAGAAAAGACTGGGACCGCCTTTTACCAAAGTTAATGTTTGATTTATTGAGAGGCAGAGATAGTACCCATATTCTATCTATGACACTGTGAACATTTAAACTTTCAAAATTATCTCCATCTGATACAGCCCCCGTATATTCCCCTAATGCTCCTTTATGGAACCACCCATGTTTGAGAGAATTATTTCAAAGAACAGATGGGGCGTTCTGGTTTAGGCGTGGTGTGAAGCTGGTTTCCCATCTGTTTTTGGAGAATACATTCCGTTCCTTTGCAGAATTTAACCTTGCTTCCACAGCTCACTTCCGATGCCTCCAATTGCGACATACCGCTGCGGCGCAATTTGGACTATGCAATATTTCTATAAAACCCTCCCCCTTGGAACGCCTGCTGAATGACCCTTCTCACTCTCAACTTATTTCTACATACTACTCCTCTCTACTACACTCTAAAACTGATCGGCTTGATATCACGGAATCTAGATGGTGCTCAGATATACTAGAACTTACAGAAGAGGTTGGGCAGGAAATTCTCCCCCCTACAAGTCCCCACAGTTATCTCCTCTAATGGAAAAGTTATCCAGACCAAATTTTTATATAGGTCCTATTATACTCCATGTCTCCTCTTCCGGCTAAATAGATTGCCCTCTGCTGCCTGCTCTAAGTGCTCCTCAGCTCATGGCACATTTTATCATATGGTATGGGAATGTTCGCAGGTTAGAGTGTTTTGGTCGCAGGTCACTGATTTTATCATTTCAATTATCCAAATACAGAATATCTGTGCATACATTGACGATGAATCTCTTCTAAAAACTCCTAACTTTTCCTATGTTTAGTTCTGTTCTATGCTAAAAAATCTATAACTATGCATTGGAAGTCCCCGAATCCCCCTACCATAGCTTTTTGGCTTACCTCAGTTAATCAGGCACTACCGCTCTATAAATTAGCATATGAACCCAGAGGTTGCCCTCGTAAGTTCCATGAAAACTGGGACTTGTGGGTGAGTTCAGACTGCACTATACCACCTAATACTCAAGGCACTGACCAGAGCTAGGGACCTATTGTGGATCTTTTTTCACCACTTTTTATCCACTAGTATATTGACATTCTACAGTTTATGTTTGTAGCAGAGTTTGGGTTGCACACTTGTTCCTTCAATGCTTGATCTACATGTACTGAATGGACATACTATGTATTCTATATGGTGATACCTGAGCACGGTTTGCTATGTTTTCTGTGTTCTCTTTTATTTTTGTACTCATGTACAGCATTTTGTGTACAGTAAAGTTTAAAAAAAAAGTTTGTTTTATATGAGATTTCTCAAGCATCCACGTGGTTCTCTCCTTGGCATTGGTCTATGGATGGAGACTGGGGTTTGCTTGACCTGGTAATCATAGCTTCCTTTCCCTAAAGTCAAGTGTTTAGTATTTTTGGATTGGTCTTTCACACAAATAATTTTCTTTTGGTAACTGACTTATCTGCTGGTCTAAGTTACTTTCCTGTTTGGATAGTATTGTTCTACCTGTTCAGCTGTCCTCTGCATTGTTGGTAGAGGCTCTTTGCATCTTTAATTACCAATTTCCTGATACCAGTTTCTCAGTCCTGATCTGGACCATCATGTTGATTGTACATATCTCTCTTTGACAATGCTCTTTTACATATTTGGTAAATTGTTCTTCATCAAGCATCTATTAAGCATGTGACCCCTCTGTTTATAGTTCTGGTTAACTCAAACGCGCACTTCTATTGGCCTGACACGTGCACCCCATGTGCGCGCGTTGTGGGAGGAGCAGGCACGGCCGTGCTGGACCCAGCTGCGGCTGGTGATTTTGGTGCGGTCCGTGCAGGGGATAAATAGGAGCGAGCGGCAGCGGCTTACTACAGGGCTTCTCCCCCAGAGACACCTTACACACAGACTTGCCCTACGGGTCACTCCATGGCTGGCCCTTTATCTTTTCTACCCTGTTGTTCATATTATGACTCCCTTATTATACTTTCCCATATAGGTACCTTTGCAATGCTGGGATCAAACCTTAGCTAGGACATATACCTACACTCCAATATCTTTCGATATATCTCTACACCTGTAATTTTGACCTGGTCCAAAATTAACTAAGTGTCCAGTTATGTCTCTGGGGCAGCTCCCCTATCCATTGTCGCCTTTGGAGGTGGGTGTTTGGAATATTCCCCCTCCTTTTGACTACTTTTCTTTTCTGCATTCTGACTGGTGATTTGGGACCTTTTCCCTCCCTCTCCCCCCTCCCCTCTTTCCCCTTCCCTTTCCTGTCCCTTCCCCTCCCCCCCATTATAGTCCCTGCACACAACATTCCTTCCATCACCGGGATCTTTCTATTATATCCTGGTTGATATATGATACATGCATTATTTTTACATATTCAGTTACCTTGCTCCGTTTGTCCCCCATGCCTGCCATGGGGGGTAGCCCTGAATTGGGCATGCCCTTGGCCCTCGGACGTGTATATGACCTCTTTTTGGGGTAAGTAATTCTTAACCTATCCCAGCTTCACATTTATTATTGTCAATATTTATTAATTACAATTTTTATTTATGTTTTTTGACTGTATCTTTGTGTCAATATATAGTTTCCAAATGTTACAGATGTTCTAGATGTATATTCTCCTGAAGAAGCGGAATTCCCACGAAACTGGTCGAGAGCAGCAGAAACTATCTTTAATTGGCACTATTTGGGCCTGTGGTCTCATCAGAGGACCATAAATGGCACCTTGTGACCCCCAGCAGGGGCTGTAAAATCATTGTTTTTAATGTGTTGTTATCAAAATTGTCAATGTATGTCTACTATCCTCAATAAATTGTTACTTTTTTATATCATTGTGTGTTCTCTGGGTACCGAGATAGTCCATGCCTGCTTAATTGGTAATTGGGTTGCTAGCGGGACATCCCATACCTACACTTCTCTATTCAATTAATTAGGATGATGGCACCCATAATACCCAGTTAATCTTATTCCTAGGCTCCCTTTATTTTTATTCAAGCATCTATTAAGGATTTGATGTTAGTTAACTTCCACATTGTTGGTTTTTTAAATCACATTACCCACCCCTCAGTTGGGCTGCTTTTTGGAAGTCCAGCACATCATGAAATCTTCTATATTCATGCGTCTCTCAATGTATGATAAAGAAAATACGATTTTGTACTTTACTTTGTATTGGAGTTCATTAAGATACACAAGTCCTGCCTTATGTAATAATTGCTCACAAAATGTAGGCACCTCAAAATGTGTACTCAAAATTTTAGTTAACCCTTATAATTAACTGTCTGCAATATAATGCAGCTCATTATGTGCTGTTGTGTATTGCCGTGTGTTAAAAAGCCTATTCAAAATGCAGAGCACAAGACACCATGGGGTTTATTTACTATAGCACTAATATGAGAATGGGAGAATAAATACTTTCAAAGTAGCCAAAATCGGGCTAATTAGCTCTAAAATGAGTTCACTATTGCTCCTGGGAAAAAATACTCCCAAAATCGAATTCACTATAGCTCTCAGATAACAGATACCACCCAAACCCTTACTCTTGCTAGGACCTGGAGAATTGCACATAGAAATAATGTTTAGAGCATGATATGATTGCCTAAATGGTACTGAAATATGTGGTATATTGTTTAAAGTTAATCAACTTTTAAACTGTGAACTGTTTAAAAAGTGATTTATACACTGAAATATCTTTAGAAGTCTGAGAAGAGATAAATTCCCCATCTTTTTACAACTATGTGCCAGCACAACTGAGCATGCTCAGACATGCAAACTACTCTCATTTTAACTCCCGTGCCTTTTTTACAGGGAGCTATAGTAAATACCAAAATTATCGCTGGGCTAAAAAGAGTTTTTTGAGAGTGAAAATGAGAGTTATGTAGCTTAATGCAAGTTTCAGCCATTGATTCTAATGGTACAATTGTAATTTCCCCAAATAAATCCTTTTCACGTTGAGATGAAATGTATCTTTCTCTCACAGAAATTGTCCATGCAACAATGTTGTTTCTTCTTCATCTATTTTGTTTTTAAGAATGCTAGAATGTGTAATGTGTTCATGTTTTGGGAAAATACATTTTCTCTGTTTCTCTCACTTGTTGATGTCCAGCTCACAAAAATCTTTACCCAAACTCACACAGGTGTCTTTACAAACCACAAACAATAGCATTGCTGATGCAAATTTAAAACGAGCCCAAATTTTGTCTGTTTTTTATTATTTCCAAATGATCATAATTTGAGGCCAAAAATGTGATATGTGTACCAACATCAAAAATAAAAATGTCATTCCCAAAAATCAGAGGGTAACATCACCATTATACACTCACACAAGAACCACCAAATATCACAGAATAAATCAAGAAGAATAACTCCTGACTAATTTAATTCCACCACCTATATGTCTAAAGAAATACAGTATCTGTGTATTTATGTGTAGGAGGGTTCCACATGTGGCACCAGAGTGGCTAACAGGTTAGCACTTCTACCTAGCAGCACTGAGATTATTGGTAGGAATCCCAAATATGCCACTTCATGTAGAGAAGTTGTGTGTTTTCCCTACGTTGTTAAATATAACTCCTGACTCAGGGCTTTACCTAAATTATGTCTAAATGTAGTATTTATGTGTAGGAGGGTTCCACCACCATTGAAAATCATATGTTTTCCATGGGCAAGGACTCTAATCAGCCTTAACATTTCCCCACCAGCACTAATTGCAGCCTCTTAGGAAGCCTAAACCCACAGAATGACAGCTGTTTATCTCTCAGCATGCTGACAGTAATCAGCCATAACTAGCCTTCAAAACAGATGGCATATGCCAGAAACAGGTTATTCATTGGCTCTCTGGCCTTCCACGGTACATCTGCATTGATTAACTTCTTGCACCCCTGGGACTTAGGACTGTTTGACACCACAGAGATGCAGCCTATAAACATGTGGCAGCACAGTGGCTAACTGGTTAGCACCTCTAGCATGCCTAGCAGCACTGAGGTTCTTGGTTTGAATCCCAATCCTGCTACCTGGCTAGAGGTTTGTATGTTGTGGTGTTAAAGTTTCTTAAAATTTTCACCAGTGATTACATTTTTGATGGGTTTCACATAATGGAACCCCAAGAAATAACATTATAAAAGAAGCAAGTGTGGGTTTGCACGCAATCTAGAACTAGGGTGTTTTGGGCCAGATATGGATGTATAAGTTTGGTGTGATCCTGCCCACATATTTTAATATTGATATATTATTAATATGCTAATGATGAATGACAAATGTGCTTTGTCACCAATTTGTGTGAAGTGGCCCTCACAAAGTTGTAATTTCCTGTTTTGGACCCTCCACATGCCCAACAATGTACACGTTTGGTTTGGAGGTTTTTGGGGTCACTAATCATGTGCAGAGCCCTGGCCATTTGTTATTTTGACCCTTACCCTGCATAGATATCAATGCTGAGGCATTTTGTCATTTGTAAAGAGACAGAATCAATTACACTGAAGGGTGTGTCCTTTCCTGGGTGGGTGGAGGCGAGCAATCTTAGCTAGGTTATTTAAATGCCTGCATTTCTGGTAGGTATTTGGCCTAAAAACAGACCTGAATCTTTCTTTGCAGTGCGTATATTGGGTTACAAATAGATATGGGTTTTGTGCTTTTTTGGGGGGGGGTGCATAATTCCTGACCCACACCCCATTAAGGCTGTGGTTTGATGATTGTTTCTAAATCTCACATGTTAGACTTATAACTGCTAAGGTTTAGACGAAAAGGAAGGTCCTGCTAATTCATTTCTGCTGTGTGTGTCAATGTAGTTTTTACGCTGCCTTTTCGGCTTTTGTATTCATTTTGTCTGTTTATGCTTATGATAATCCTGCCTTGTAACTTTTTAGGGGTTTGGGGCGAGGACTTTTGATCACAAAAAAGGTTAGTTATTAGCTTGAGTTGTATCCCTGCTTTTCTAATGTGATTTATTTAATGTGTCTAATTTTTAGTGTCCTACCCTTGTAGATTGTAATCTCTTTTGTGCAGGGTCCTTCCAACTATATTGTCAAATGCTGGAGCATCATTTCCATGCCTTTTTTTTTGGCCCAAGTACATTAATGTACCAAATGCTTATACTAATGTTGAAATAAAAAGTTGCTTGTTTTTTGCTTTATGTTTGACTTATTGCAGACTAGAAATACTTATTTTATAAGTGCAAACTATTCATACCCCTTCAAATCTGTATTCAATCTAGTTGCATACAAAAGTATTTGGTTGTGCACACATGCTCCCCCCATTACACTTAAGCAGAAAGCATAATGGGGGGAGGGGGAAGAAACACCCCCAAAAGTACAAAAAAACAAAATCCCTGCTCCAAAGCTGAATTTCAGGGCTCTACTAATTATTTTATGGACTAGGTAAGCCATAAAATATGGCATCTAAATGTGATTTTTTTCTAAGGACCAAATTAAGAAAAAAATACCAAATACCCCAAAAACTAATTTTTATACAAAATTTGGCATGGGGTCCCCCCAAAATCCATACCAGACCCTTTGGGTCTGGCAGAGATTTTAAGGGGAAACTACACGCCAAAAGTAAAAAAAAATTGGCATGGGGTCCCCCCCAAAATCCATACTGGGCTCTTTGGGTCTGGCATAGACTTTAAGGGGAACTCCGCGCCAAAAGTTAAAAACAAAATTGGTGTGGGTCCCCCCCAAAATCCAGACTAGACTCTTATCTGAGCATGCAGCCTGGAGGTCAGGAAAGGGAGGCATATGTCAGCATATGCTGACAATAGGTGAATGCCTAATAGCCAATGCCACATGAGCATGGTTGTTACCATAATATTAATGTCTCAAATGCAAAACATTATTGTATAGAATTAAAATAATCAAACTTTAGTGATTGTATTTCCTATGTATGATTGTGATCAGCTCAGTAAGGGGGGTTCGAATCCCACTGATGGCATCACCTACTGAAAACTTGCATTGTACTCAGCAGCATATTTAAAAAAAAACACACTATTTAAGGTGCAGGTTGTTAGTTTACCTTTTTGTTTTGTTGGGGGGGATTTAATTTGCTTGTGCACTTGGATAATCAACACAGCTACCTTATGTGGGTGGTAAGTTGGCTGGGATTTGAACTCATAACCTGAGTGCTTTGTAGACATCAGTGCAAACCACCAAGCCATTTTGCTAAGTACACTGAGACCTGCATAATAGTGTAGTGTAGTGTAGTGATTACAATTGCCGGCACTCGGCTATGGAAAAATCCAGACCAAAAATGGTGTGTGGTCACCCCCTGTCCATACCAGGCCCTTCTGGTCTGGTCTAGATTTTAAGGGGAACCCCACGCCAAAATTATAAAAAAAATTATGTGGGGTCCCCCCCAAAATCCAGACCAGACCCTTATCCGAACATGCAGCGTGGCAGGTCAGGAGGGGACGAACAAGCACTATGAACCCCTCCTGATCCATACCAGGCCACATGCCCTCAACATGGGGGTGCTCTGAGGCAGGCTCTGCCCCCCACCCCAAAGCACATTGTCCCCTTGTTGATGAAGATAAGGGCCGCTTGTAAGCAGGGAGCTTATCGGAATCTGGAAGCCCCCTTTAACAAGAGGGCCCCCAGATCCCAGCCCCCCCTACGTGAATGAGTATAGGGTACCCCCACCCATTCACCAAAAAAAGTAGTGTAGTATGACAAAAGACCATAGCCAGTCCTTTCTTAAAAATGTCTTCTGCTTCTTTCTCCACTTTTTTCTCTGGTCTTCTCCTCCCCCGCTTCTTCCTCCAGTCTTCTGCTTCTTCCTCCGCCACCGACCTGCTAAAGATACAAAAAAGTCCCTCCTCTGACGTTGCGGCCAGCCGATCTGTCCGCTTCCATGGCACACATTTCAGATATAACTATGGGACGTGACCACCATATGGCGTCAACCGGAGACCCAGCCCCCTTGTGACATCATACCCCAGGCGGCGAAGCCAAAAAGGGTGCGGTCTCTGAATGTAGTCATCCATCCCATTGCGGCATTGGAGGAGGTTCCTTTTTTTAAATCTTCAGCGGGTCGGCGGTGGGAGCAGCGGCAGAGGAAGAAGAAGAAGAAAACCAGAGGACGAAGCAGGGGAAGAAGCCGGAGGAAGACCGGCAGAAGAAGAAGACTAGAGGAAGAATCAGGAGAAGGAGAAGACTGGAAGCAGAAGCAGAAGATCGGAGGAAGAAGAAGACCAGAGGAAGAAGGAGAAGACTGGAGGAAGAAGCAGGGAAAGAAGCAGAAGATATTTTTAATAAAGGACTTGTCAAAAACTGTCTTTTGTCACACTGCACTACTTTGTTTGGTGAATGGGTAGGGGTACGATGTACCCCATACTCATTCACATAGGGGGCGAGATCTAGGGGCCCCCTTGTTAAAGGGGGCTTCCAGATTCCGATAAGCCCCCTACCCCCAGACCCCGACAACCACCGGCCAGGATTGTCGGGAAGAGGCCCTTGTCCCCATCAACATGGGGACAAGGTGCAAGAAAGGAAGGGTGATACCTAAAAGTCACACATCCATGGCGCCCTACTGAAATGAATGGAGTGGCAACCTCAGCCTGGACTCCAACCAGGCTACGTCCCCAACATGTTTCACTTCATTCATTGCAGTAGGGAAGCCGACTTTTACGGGTCACCCTTCCTTTATTGAACCTTTACAGGAGCCAGGGGAGGCTCCATCCCCTGTCAGCACTCTATTATTATTCACATACCTCCTCCCTGTCGAGCCTGAGCAGCACACACATTTTTCCTAGGTCACAATGGGGACAAGGGGCTTTGGGCGGGACCCCAAAGCACCCTCTCCATGTTGGGGGCATGCAACCTGGTATGGTTCAGGAGGGGGGAGAGCGACCTATCCTGACCTGCATGCTCGGATAAAGGTCCGGTACTGATTTTGGGGGTGACCCCATGGCAATTTTTTTTTAATTTTGGCGTGGAGTTCCACTTAAAGTCTATGCCAGACCCATAGGGCCTGGTATGTATTTTTTTTTTTTTTTTTGCAGGGGTCCCTATGCCATTTTTTTTGAGTTCCCCTTAAAATCCATGCCAGACTCCAAAGGACCTGGTATGGACTGGGGGGGAGGGCCCACGCCATTTTTTTCCATTTTTTTTTCATAATAGCCAATGCCACATCAGCGTGAGTATGGTTGTTTCCATAATATCAATGGCTCATTTGCAAAACATTATTGTAGAGAATTAAAAACATCAAACACTAGTAAATGTATTTTCTACTTATGATTGTGCTCAGCCCAATAGGTTAGTGGTGTGTTCTTCTATTTTGAAAGACTCAGGCCTTGAAGGACTCATGGATTCAAACCCCACAGAGGGTATCGCCTAATAACAGATTGCATTGGACTCAGCAGCATATAGGCGAAGGCCAATTAGCTAATGCACTTTAGTTTGGTTGATTCTATTATATTAACTCTTCAAATGCATGCAATGGTATGTAAGTATTCAATAATATTATGGGGTAGAATTCCAAACATCACACACTTGTTAACGGCAGTTTACATTATTTTGTTTGTTTATTTTAATTTGCTTGTGCACTGGAAAAATAAACACAGCTGCCTTAGGTGGGTTGCAGGTTGGCTGGGATTCATAACTTGAGTGCTTTGGAGACTTTTGAGCGGACTACCAAGCCATTGTGCTAAGTATGCTGAGACCTGCATAATAGTGTAGTATGATTAAAGAATAAACATAAATAATTACTGCTTTAAAGTCACCTAAATAAATAAAATAGCATGAAAAAAATAACATACAACAGATCTGTAACTGTAAATGTTCAATACATGTAACTTTACAGAATAGCAGACATTACTCTGCAATACTCATTCATAACTGCATTCATTAGCAAAAGAAGAAAACAAACAAGGAATACTAATTGCAATATACATCAATAGATGCACACGAGGTAGAGCACATCTCACATACATGGATCATGGTTGTAGTGCAGTGCTATATAATAATGTAGCCAATGGTCCCCTGGGGGTGGCTGGTTATTGTGGTTCATCTGCTTACAACTGCCCTCAATCACACTCCTACTGGCATCCGGGGTCAGAAAACAGGCTTTGTTTTTGTTGTTTTTATTTGGGGATTGAACTTGGATAGGGATTTGGGTAGTTATGAGATGCCCAAGGATCAACAGTTCTGTACACGGGACCACTATATACAGTTTCCAGTAATACACTCCCCCAACTCCTCTCCAACACACTTCTTGCTTCTTTCACAACTCCTGGTTGCTCTCTCCTGCACAACTCTTACTTAGCACTGGTGAGACCTGGAAGGATTTATCAGGCCTCTAAACAGTCTTGTTCGACCTATCTAGCACATGTGAGACCAGATTTACCAGGCCTCCAGACCGCCCTTTGCAGGCATGGGGTTGAGGTTTCCCTTGTGTAGAAAGTTATTTGTTGGTGCTAGCTAACCATGATGGACTACATCTCCCAGCCCATCTGCACAGTGCCCATGACACCAGGTCCCAGTCTCTTCCTGTACCTCTTCCAGACTGTTTTCCTCCCAATCAGCTTTGTGCATCTCCACTTCCCTGGGCTGTGTCACTCACCGACACCTGTTACTTGTAGTTACTTGTAGTTCCTCCCGGAAATTTGATAGTGTTCTCTCCCACTGTCCTCTTTCCGCTTGCCATAGGTGTGTGCAGGGGGTGTGCCAGACGGACACACCCCAATCACTATGTGGGTTGCCAATTCCCCCTCCTTGTTGCCCCCTCCGCCCAGAGAATTTGTTTGAGATTTGGGGTGCACACCCTAATGCAATATGCTGCTCACACCTATGCCACTCACCCTTGTGCCTCTCTATTAGGATCTCGCTCTCTCCTCCTGGCCGCACCCGAGCTCTCCCAGGCCAAGGTCACCCCCCCCCCAGACTAGGGGCTCCCTCCAGGCCCCGACAGCCTCCACACTATTCCATCTCTGTCACTTCCACCCAAACCCCCCCCTCCCACTGGGCAGACCACAGTATTTAAGGAGGCCTGCCCCCTACCAATCCAGATTGAGGATTGGTCAGGGCTCCTTCACATACTTCAGAAAGCCTCACCTCCTCTTCTCATACCCTTTTCCAGAACTTTCTGAAGAAGAGGGGAGGAGTAACTATGGGGTCTTGCTTCCTGCAGTCTCCAGTCCTCCCTGGGCCAATCCCCTGCCCAGAATCAAAGCAATCAGGCCTGATTAAATTTTTCCACGCTAACACCAAAAATCCTACACTAGCACCTACCTAATGTAGAGGGTGCGACAATAACTTGGTAGCAATTGGCACTTGCAGATCCGATTCCAAATTTACTAAGGACTATGTTCTGCAGGATTAACACTCTGTTTCACTCACATGTTCACCTAGTGGAAGTCTTAACTGGCTTAATTGGGAGTAACTAAATGTAGAGTAACCAGTACTTCCCGGTTTCCTTAGTAAGACCCCTTTCACACCGGAACGTTTTTCAGGTGCTGCGGTGCTAAAAATAGCATCTGTGCAGCGCCTGAAACCCCCCCCCCCCATTCTCCCCAGTGTGAAAGCTTGAGAAGCTTGAGTGCTTTCACACTGGGGCAGTGCGCTTGCAGGACGGGAAGAAAAGTCCTGCAAGCCGCATCTTTGGGGCGGTGCGGTGAGTATACATCACTTCTACACCGCCCCCTCCATTGAAAGCAATGGACGGCGATCCTGAAGCGGCTGTACACCGCCTTGGAAACTCCAAACGGGAGCACTTTTAACCCCTTGTTAACCCCTTCCTGGGGGTTAAAAGCGCCCTGCTGCT
Organism: Glandirana rugosa; assembly: GCA_018402905.1. Lineage (NCBI taxonomy): Eukaryota > Metazoa > Chordata > Amphibia > Anura > Ranidae > Glandirana > Glandirana rugosa. The sequence continues at coordinate 491,654 of BLSH010073047.1, read as the reverse complement.
GTGAATGAGCCGCTAATTAGTGATTTACTGCTATACTGCTACTGCCCCTCCCCGCCGCAGTGTGAAAGTAGCCTAAATGAACCCCATGTTTGTTTTGGTAGTGCATTGGGTGTCATTCATTTTGCTAAAGGTACTTTGTACACCATTATTTATCTTGCAATAATATCGGCTTCTGTAGAGTAAAATATGTCTGCTCCCTTACACTGCTGACCCACTGTCTTCAATAACTGTTGAAGCACTGACCTGAACAGATATGCACACCAAGGAGAGCTGATTAAAATGATTTTTACACATGTACTTTATTTTTATTTATTTTTTTAATGAAAAACCAGGGTGTTTACTTTGATTACTGGCAAAATAGCATCTCATTAGTCTGGACAATTATCAAGAAGCATTTTATTAACAATGTTGGAAAGACAGGACCTTGGGATTGCATATGTTTGAAAAAGAAAATGTGTTTAAATGGAACTATTTTTTTTACCTCTCTAGTCTTTTTCATCTTTGCTATAAAGGGGCTTGTACTGTTTTGGAGCTCCTCCCAAATGGACATTGCCATCTTGGTCTACTCCTCTACCTGAAATACCGGTGTGTGTGAACAACACCCAAAAAATGTCAGCTTCTCAAGTTCATTGCTTTTGTATGAACAAAGTAAAAACAGTCTGAATGCAGACGTCCTGGACTGCATTCTGGGTCAATTGCTCAGAAAGTATCTATTACACCAGCATGACAGAGAGGTAAACACTCTCAATGCAGAAGTCCTGGACTACATATGTATTCCAGATCAATGGCTCAGAAAGTAGGTATTACTGCAGCATGATGACAGAGAGATAAACAGCAGAAGTAGAAGTTAGCAATGGTTAGCAGGCCTCTCATGAGGCATTGGGGGGCAGGCTATATGCTGTGTGGCTGGTATTAGTGCACCCTAAATACTATTGGTGCTGGCAGTCATATGTGATCTCAAATCTACACCTTTACATTTAGATAATGAGCATTTGACTACTTTTGATTAGATGATATCTGGCTGTCCAATAGTTTTTCCTGTTTTTGAGCTTGATGACTGGTGAATTTCATACTTTTACTGCACCCACTTCAAGACTAACTATGCTCTTAGACGCATACACTGTATTAGGTTTAGGGCTTTGCCGCCTTGTTTAGACCCCCACACCTGCCCCCAGGGAGAGATGTGAATTGCCTGTGACCATGTTGCACCCTCCCTCTTGATGTTTGGACCTATACTGCTTGCTTCCCTCATCACCTGAAGAAGCAGGAAACTCCTGCAAAATGCGTTGCAGCAAGACTGCCTACCCACAGGAGACACATCAGTTGTTACTTGATTAATATTTGGCATACTACCTACTTCACTGGAGTGTTAGGTGTCTGTTATTGCTGTGGGTGGGGGGGGGGGGGGGCTTAAGGGAGGACTGTTATATTGCTTTTGTCTTTTATGTATTATGGTTTCAGACTTATTTGGTATAATAAAATATATTGATTTTACTGAAGGGTTGTTTGTTGGCACCTCAAAAGTCCATCTTGCTCTCTTCTCTTTCTCAGCAATGGTTAGCAGGCCAACAATAGTCCAATAAAAAGATTATAGAAAAGTGTGTGGCGTGGCGCTGTTCTCAACTGAGGAAGGAATTTATATGGCTGCTGCCCCCACCAAAAACTAGAAAAAGACTCTAGATGTAAATATGTACCAAAAACAGTGGGCGTGGCGCTGCCAAGAAGGACCTAAACAGGTCTCTTCCACAAATGTAAATCAAATAAGTTAATATTGGTGAATAAAGTGCTTCAACAAAATAAATAACTTATAAAATTGATAGTGTGAATATAAATACCATATATGTCATAGGAGATGCAAATTAGTTTACAATATGTGTAGTAAATATGTGTATCATATAAAATATGCAAATTAATAATATAGGTATATTGCTTAGTCCTTATGCAAATAAATTATCTCTGCTTAAAAATACCATAAAAATTATCAATTCAGTGCATATATAATAGTGCAATGGTTATATAAATATAAAGTGCAATAGTGCAAAAAAATTGTTGGTACATAACAAGCCCAAAAAGTGAGTGCATATAGTCCATCAACTATCCACCGGTCCACATTTTATATCAAAATTGGATGACGTCTATGTGACGAAACGCGTCAGTGGGAGCTTTGACAATGTCATACGTACTTCCGGTCTTGGCTACGGTAGAACGCAAGGAAGTTCCTGGCACCCACGTCTGACTTCTCTTACTGTAATGTAAGTGTTTGCTATATTTTTTAGCCGTGTATCTGTTCCTGCACCCTAAACAAACTATCTACCGATGTAACATTGATTGGGTGAGCGGGGGAACCTGCTGGTCGGACATTGGAGGGACCACGCCAGGGAAGTTTTCTCACCCTCAGGACGTCTTTGCTTGTCTCAGAGAGGACTGTGTGGACCGGTGAGTGGGGTATTTGATGGAGGGGAGCACGATTGCATGAGAACTTTTTGCTCCATCTCCTCACTCCCCCACACCACACTATCTGGTATTATTTACTACTTGCTGCTGAGTTGATGGACTATATGCACTCACTTTTTGGGCTTGTTATGTACCAGCAATTTTTTTGCACTATTGCACTTTATATTTATATAACCATTGCACTATTATATATGCACTGCATTGATAATTTTTTATGGTATTTTTAAGCGGAGATAATTTATTTGCATAAGGACTAAGCAATATACCTATATTATTAATTTGCATATTTTATATGATACACATATTTACTACACGTATTGTAAACTAATTTGCATATACGTTTAATCAAATGTTATGCACATCATTTATACACATAGTATATTTTATACGTTTAATTATTATATCCA
>BLSH010073047.1:450026-473692 GCA_018402905.1 Glandirana rugosa | reverse complement strand
GACACTGTAGCACCCATTGCAGGAGTCTCTGGGTTTAAATAGGCGCCGATTGGCGCCGTTTCTGGCGCGTGCGCGCGCACCACCGCGGAAACGGACAGAATTACTGGCAACATGTCCATTCTCTAACATTGCCCCCCCCCCCAAGGGGCAGCCTCTGGATGCCTTACCGAGTGTCACCATCCTGGCGATTTCGTTTGAAGGCCTGAATCAGTCTGAGGGCATGGATGTTTCTTTCGGGTTCCCACGAGTTCTCTTCCGGGCCGAAACCCTTCCACTTGATCAGATATTGGGTCACTCCAGCTCTCCGGTGGCTTTTTAAAATTGCTTCCACCTCAAACTCCTCCTCTCCGTTGACTAGGATGGGACCCGGTGGTCCTACTTTTCGGCCCGAGAAGGAATCGAGGACCATGGGTTTTAGTAGGGAAACGTGGAAAACCGGGTGGATCTTCAGGGATGGTGGAAGATCAAGTTCAAATGCCACCCGGTTAATCTGTCTTTTCACAGGAAAAGGCCCCAGAAACCTCGGGCCCAATTTCTTGGAGGGGCATGCAAGTTTCAAACTTTTGGTTGATAACCACACGTGATTGCCGGGTTGAAGCTCCATCTCCCCGGTCTCCTCTTGTCATAGGCCTCCTTGCTAGCCTCCCGGGATTTGGTTAATGTTTCCTGAAGGAGTCGGCAGTTGGAGTGGAGGAAGATGGTGACATCCTGTGCTGCTGGGACGGAACACTCTGGATTCAAGTCGGGCAGAAATGTGGGGTGGTAGCCATAATTGGTACAAAATGGGGACTGCTGGGTGGCCGAATGGGTAGAATTATTGTAGGCAAACTCGGCCACAGGCAGCAGTGCAACCCAATCATCTTGGGAGAAGGACGAGAAACATCGTAAGTATTGTTCCAGCGTCAGGTTTGTCCTTTCTGTTTGTCCGTTGGTCTGTGGATGGTACGCTGAGGAGAATGCCAGTTCGATTTCTAGTCCAGCACACAAGGCTCTCCAAAATTTTGACGTGAACTGGACCCCTCGATCCGACACAATGTTGCTGGGCACTCCATGCAGTCGGACGACTTCCTTTATAAATGTACGGGCCGTTTCGGCCGCTGAAGGGGTCCCCTTCATAGGGATGAAATGAGCCATTTTCGTCATCCGGTCCACTATGACAAAAATTGACGTAAAACCTTCTGACGGAGGGAGTTCCACGATAAAATCTATCGCCAGTTGCGACCACGGGCGTTCAGGTATGGGAAGGGGGTTCAACAGACCCCAGGATTTAGCTCGGTGTGTTTTGTTCCTGGCACAGACGGGACAGGCTCCAACATATTTTCTACAGTCTTCCAAAATGTTGGGCCACCAGAATGACCGTGAGACGAGCTCAGCGGTCTTTTGAGTACCAAAATGTCCTGCCAGTTTATGGTCGTGGCAACGACCCAAGACTCTAAGCCGCAGGCTTGCCGGGATGAACATTCTCCGCCCAAGCCACCATAGACCATCCCTTACGGACAATCGGGTGTCTCGATCGGCGGAGTCGTCTAAGACCCGGCAAAGTTGGGAGAGAAAGTCCTCATCTGTCTGCAGAAAATTCCGTGCAGGAAGTATAGTAGTCGGTGGAGCAGTATTGCCTGGGTCTGTGAACATTCGGGAGAGAGCGTCGGGCTTGCTATACTTGGATCTGGGACGGTACGTAAGGTGAAAATGAAACCTGGAAAAGAATAGCGCCCAGCAGGCTTGCCTGGGCCTCAGTCTTTTTGCCATTCGGAGATATTCCAGGTTTTTATGGTCAGTGAATATCAGAATGGGGTGAGAGGCCCCTTCCAACAAGTAGCGCCACTCCTCTAATGCAGACTCAATGGCCAGTAGCTCCCGGTCTCCCACGTCGTAGTTCCGCTCTGGTGCGGTCAGCTTCCTAGAAAAGAATGCCACTGGGTGGAGCAGGACTTTGACACCCTGGCGCTGGGACAGGATAGCCCCTACTGCAGTCTCAGATGCGTCCACCTCCAGGACGTATGGTAAAGCTGGGTCCGGGTGCTTCAGAATAGGGGCAGACGTGAAGAGGGACTTGAGTTTCTGGAAGGCGGCTTGAGCTTCAGAGGACCACTGGAACCGGATATTTTGTTTTGTCAAACGTGTGATGGGCTCCACGATGGCGTAAAATCCTTTAATAAATTTTCTGTAGAAATTTGCGAAGCCCACAAATCTCTGTACCCCTTTTCGATCAGTGGGTGCAGGCCATTCCAAGATGGTGGAAACCTTCTGAGGATCCATGTGGATGCCGGTCGTAGAAATGATCAGCCCCAGGAATTGCATACTGGGCTGTTCAAACATTTCTCCGCTTTAGCGTATAAGCCATGCTGCCGTAGATGCCCAAGAACCTTGGTGACGTGCCTGCGGTGTTCCTCCAAGGAATTGGAAAAGACCAGGATGTGATCTAAGTAGATTATAACAAAAAGATCCAGGAAGTCTCGAAACACGTCGTTGACAAAATGTTGGAAGGTTGCGGGGGCATTACACAGGCCGAAGGGCATCACCAAGTACTCGTAATGCCCGAACCTAGTACGGCATGCAGTCTTCCACTCATCTCCTTCCCAGATCCGAATAAGATTATATGCCCCCCGTAAGTCGAGCTTGGTGAAGACAGTTGCTGACCCCAGCCGCTGAAAAAGTTCTGGAACTAAAGGTAGCGGGTACCGGTTCTTGATGGTTACTCGGTTGACCTCCCTATAATCTATGCACGGCCGGAGTGAGTGGTCTTTTTTCTCCACTAAGAAGATGCCAGCTCCGGCCGGGGATGTAGAAGGCCTGATTAATCCCTTCTTGGTGTTCTCCTCCAAGTAGGATTTAAGAGCCGCCAATTCAGGTTCGGAGAGAGGGTAGATCCTCCCGAACGGCACCTCTGCCCCGGGCAGCAGTTCAATGGGGCAATCGTAGGGCCTGTGCGGCGGAAGTTTGTCTGCCCCCTTCTTACTAAAGACATCTAAGAACGTATGGTAGGCCGGTGGAAGAAGAGCCCGAACACCCGGTTCGGTGTCGGCCTCCAGGCTGAGGAGGGTTGGAACAGTCCCGTCCCCAGGACTCAGACAGTGCTGACGGCAATACGGAGATAGGAACCGGACGGTTCTGGTGGCCCAGTCGATGCTGGGGTTGTGGGCCTGGAGCCAGGGCAATCCCAGGATGATGGGACAGAGCGGAGAGGCAATGGCATCCAGCCGCAGATGTTCATTGTGACCATCCAGGGTGCAGGTAAGCAGAGGGATCGTCTCATGCGTGACGGTTCCGGATTTGATGTGTGATCCGTCGGCCAGGCGGATCACCAGTTTGTGAGCCTTGGGTTGTAGGGGAATGTGGTGCTGTGCCGCAAAATCCAAATCAACAAAACAGCTGCACGCGCCGGAATCAAGGATGATAATCCCTCCGAGAAGCTGTAGAGACAAAAAAATGGTGAGATGGGCACGGGCGTTAACCGGTACATCAGAGACAGTGGACAAGCACTTACCGCAATTCGCGGGGCATATCCGAACCATGTGACCAGGTTCTCCACAATAGAGACACAGGTTCAACTGGAGCCGGCGTTGTCTTTCTTCGCTGGTGAGTGATGGTCGAAGCAACCCGATCTGCATGGGCTCAGAGGAGTCCGGAGGAGAGAAGGAGGAGGTCGTTGGCCGGAAGGCCGGCGGAGTCGGGTAACTGGGCACCCGGGGAAGCATCCAGGTGGGACGCGATTGTCCCGAGGACCTCTCGGCACGACGCTCTCTGATGCGCCGGTCGATGGAGATGGCCAAGGTGACCAGCTCCTCCAGGGTCTTAGGGATCCCCACTCGGGCCAACTCATCCTTTACTGCCTCCGACAGCCCCATGCGAAACTGGAACATAAGTGCCGCGCTTGCCCCAGGTGGTATCTGAACTCCAGCGCCGAAACTCGGCGGCATAATCCTCCACTGGGCGGCGGCCCTGCTGGAGATTGTGCAGGGTGGCTTCAGCTGTGGCGGCAAGGTGGGGGTCATCATAAAGCTGCGCCACGGTCAGGAAAAAGGCTGCAACAGAAGCAACTTCGGGGGCATTCTGCTCCCACAGTCTGAGAGCCCAGGCTTGGGGTTCACCCTGCAACAGGGAGATCACGAATCCGACCTTGGTGCTCTCTAACGAAAATGTCCATGACTGGAGACCCAGATATAGGTCGCAGGCGCTCCGGAAGACCCGAAACTTGCGTCGGTCCCCGGAGAATTTTTCCGGCAGCGGGACCTTGGGCTCCGAGGGCATGGCCACTATGGTACGGGCAGCTGCGGGACCGGAGGCTGGGGAAGTAGACAATTCCTGTACTCGCTCTTCTAACCGGGTATATCCCTCTTGCAGGTTCTTGACGGCCTGGGTGAGGCCAGCCAGATGGGCGCACAAGTCGTCCATAGCGGAGCGTGTTCCCTGCGCAGACTCAGTCATGGCTGCTCGTTTCTGTTACGTACCTGATGGTGGAGTCTGTCTTGTGCAGGGAACAACCACTCTTGCGCACCCGATTCAAGGACCCCTGGTAGAATAGACAGAGGGCCAAGAGTGCGGAATGGCACGAGGGCTGGATGGTCACTGATGATGTAGGGAAGTTCCAGGAAGACGTGCAGATAGAAGAGTGGTCATACAGGCAGGGTCGGCAACGGGCAGGCAGGAAGGTACAAAGGATCAGGCAGGCGGGTAGTCAAGTCCAGGCAAAGGTTCGTTCAACGGGCGGGCAGCAGAGGTACAGAGGAGTAGACAAGCGGATGGTCGTAGATAGCCGGGGTCGGTGCAGGTAGCGAACAACAGGTCAAGGCAAGCTGGGTCAAACAGGAAGCAGATAAACACAGGAACAGGTGGAGGAGCTGTGGCTCACAGGTCTCGGACGCTGTAGAACGAGCAGCACCCATTGCAGGAGTCTCTGGGTTTAAATAGGCGCCGTTTGGTGCTGTTTCCAGTGCGTGCGCGCGCACGGGCGTGCGCACCACCGCGGAAACGGCCAGAATTACTGGCAACATGTCCATTCTCTAACAGATGACTTGCTTCACTGATAGTGACAGCTCTTTGGATCTCATATTGAGAGTTGACAGCAACAGATTCCAAATGCAAATAGCACACTTGAAATTAACTCTGGACCTTTTATCTGCTCCTTGTAAATGGGATAATGATGGAATAACACACACCTGGCCATGGAACAGCTGAGCAGCCAATTGTCCCATTACTTTTGTTCCCTTAAAAAGTGGGAGGCACATATACAAACTGTTGTAATTCCTACACTGTTCACCTGATTTGGACCCTCAAATTAAAGCTGAAAGTCTGCAGTTAAAGCACATCTTGTTCGTTTCATTTCAAATCCATTCTGGTGGTGTATAAAGCCAAAAAGATTAGAATTGTGTCCTTTCCCAATATTTATGGACCTGACTGTATATCCATAGATGGAAACTTACTGAATTTGATCCATCAATACTGGAACAAACAAACAAAATGCAGCATGTGATTTTTTTTGAGTCATCTACGCTGTGCACTACATCAAATATGTGAAGCCTGGCAAGTCTAGCAATAGCTTAGCAAGTCATTTGCAAACTTTCAGCTCAATTGATTGCTATCTGGGTTGTATTTAGGTGTATGCATGTACATGTAAGCAGTGTGTATATTGTATGCATGTGTATGCCTTTGTATGTGTGTTGTATGCATGTGTATACAGTGCATATGTATGTGCATAGGTGGTACTGCTGTGCTGTATATAAGAGGATGGTGGTGAAAAGAATCACAGGGGGTGCTATGCTTCTGATTTCTAAACTATTTATGCTTACTCATGATTCCACATTCTAAACATTATCTGGCCCTGCACTATATATGTTGCCCAACCCAGAACCCTGTGCCCTGCCATAGCGTAAAAAAGCATTTTGTGTCATCCAGTCTTCTCATCCAGGCAGGTTGAGAAGCTCCAGGGTCTCATACAGAAGAAACAAGATTTTCAGTTTCCTCAGGGGCTGGTAAAACCTGGTTTAGGACCTGGAGCCTAGAACCTTGGTAGAGACTCAGGAAGGATGAGGTCTCTAATCCTGAGTCCAAGTTTAGCAGACAATTAGCACACTAATTGGGCAGGTGTGTACAGGGCTTTTGTTAGAGACATGACTATGGTTCAAGGTTCCACCCCAGTGGACAGGTGAAATCTCAGCCCAAGAGTCAGGAGGGCTTAATCTAGGTTAGAGACAGGGCAGCAGGGAGCTGCATTAAGTTTATCTGAGAAGACTGTCTGGAGGAGAGAGACAAGGGCATGAGGACTGAGGCCAGAGCAACATGAAAGTGTTAACCAGTAGGTTGATAAACATTTGTTTTATGGCAAACAAATGCTGAAAAATCCTGTGAGGGAAACCCATGTGTTAAACTGGAACTTCTTTTAATAAAAGTGTGCAAAAAAGGAATATTTAAGGGAATGGCTGCATCCTTAACAATCTACCGTTTAAAGCTTATTCTTACAGTACGTTACATACTTCTGACTCCTGCACTCTGTACCCAGAGTCATGTTTTAAGCCCCTTCCACTGTTAGTCCAATTTTGCCATAGGCGCTGCTATTAGCCCCACCCACCACTATGCCCCTATTCTTGAGAATTCTATATTTTTTAAAGTTCCCATGTATGTTGATTCACCACCACTGAATGTTTGCCAAAAATCCCATTAACTGCTTAGAAATATGCCCCTAATTGTCAAATAAAAGCACAACCGAAAATGTGTTATACACCTTTTAAAGGGAATGTATAATCATTTCAGTGATTGTTTAACCACTTGACCTCTGGAAACTTTTACCCCCTTTGTGACCAGAGCACTTTTTGCAATTTGGTGCTGCTTTAAAGGTGTGGTAAAGGCAGAAGCTTTTTTTATCTTAATGCATTCTATGCATTAAGCTAAAAAAACCTTTTGTGTGTAGGAGCAGCCCCCCCAGCCCCCCTGATTACTTGGGAAAACAGGTGTATAGGCGCTGCAACCTTCTCACATTAACACTCCGCCCGGTGCTCAGACCTTGAGGCTGCTGACACCTCCAATGTACCAGAGTGAGGAAAAGGGTGTCGGCACAGCCTATGCATTTTGAACGTTAGTCCTTAGTCATGGCATGGCCCCTAATTACTTACCTGAGCTCCTTCTTTTTGCAGACACTCCTCATGATTGGCTGAGACACAGCAGTGGCGCCATTGGCTCCCACGGCTGTCAATCAAAATCAGTCAGCCTATCAGGGGAGAGAGGGGCGGGGCCAGGGCTCCGTGTCTGAATGGATACACAGAACTCTAACTCGGCTCAGGTGCCCCCATAGACAGCTGTTGGCTGAGGGGGCACTCCCCAGAGGGAGGGACCAGGAGAGCAGAAGAGGGACCCAAGAAGAGGAGGATTCGGGCTGCTCTGTGCAAATCCAACTGCACAGAAGAGGTAAGTATAATATGTTTGTTATTTAAAGAAAATAAAAAATGAGCCTTTACAATCACTTTCACTAGTAATTGCGTGGTCAGCCAATGCTGTACCCAAACTAAATTTGCGTCCTTTTTTTCCCCCATAAATAGAACTTTCTTTTTCATACATTTAGGCCAAAATGTATTCAGCCACATGTCTTGGGTAAAAACAATTTCAATAAGTGTATATTTATTGGTTTGCGCAAAAGTTTTATAGCGTCTACAAACTATGGTATGTTTACTGGAATTTATGCAGCTTTTAGTTTATGACTGCCTATCTCATTTCTTGAGGTGCTAAAATGGCAGGGCAGTACAACCCCCCTCCCAAATTACTCCTTTCTGGAAAGTAGACACCCCAAGGAATTTGCTGAGAGGCATGTTGAGCCAAACAGTCATTGAAAAATGACAAAGAAAACCCCAAAAAACATTTTTTACACAAAGTTGTCATGAAATGATACCCACACACATGCCATGCTATTTCTGAGTATGGGGATACCACACGTGAGAGACTTTTTGGGAGCCTAACTACATGGCAAAACTTGTGGCAAAATAAAATATATTCCCCTGACTCAACATGCCTCTCAGCAAATAGCTTGGGGTGTTTACTTTCCAAAAAGGGGTCAATTGGGAGGGGGTATTGAACTGTCCTAGCATTTTATGCCCAACATTAGAAACTTATGCCACTCATCACCCACTCTTCTAACCACTTGAAGAACAAACCTTTTCTGATACCTTTTGTTTACATGAAAAAATGTTTTTTTGCTAGAAAATTACTTTGAACCCCCAAACATTATATATATATTTTTTTTAACGCAGAGGCCCTACAGATTAAAATGGGTGTTGCATTTTTCCTTTCACACAGTATTTGCGCAGCGATTTTCCAAACTAAATTTTTTACATTTTAATGCACACAAACACACTATATTGCCCAAATGTTTGGTAAAATATAAAAGATGATCTTATGCCGAGTACATATATACCAAACATTACATGCTTTAAAATTGCGCACGCCCGTGCAGCGGCGACAAACTACATGCATTTTTAAAAGACTTTAAAAGCCTTTACAGGTTATCACTTTAGATTTACAGAGGAGGTCTACTGCTAGAATTACTACCACCGAGCTGACGTTCATGGTGATACTTCACAGGCATGGTGCATTTGCTGTTTACATACGTCATGAGACCGGTGCTTGTGTTCGCCTTTGCGTGTGAGCACGGGGGGACAGGGGTGCTTTAATTTTTTTTAATTATTTATTTTGCTTTTTTATTTTATTTTCATACTGACCTTTTCATTTTTTCCCCTCATTTTTATTATTATCACAGGGAATATAAATATCCCCTATAATAGCAATAGGTAATGACAGGTACTCTTTTTTGAAAAAATTGGGATCTATTAGACTCTAGATTTCTCCTCTGTCTTTAAAGCATTTGACCACACCAAGATTGGTGTGATAAGCTACTTTCCCAATTTCCCAATGGCGCTGTTTATATCCGATGAAACTGAAGTGATGAAATGCTCGCAGCTTCCGGTTTCTTAGGCCATAGAGATGTATGGAGCCATTCTCGGGTTCCCCGATGGGAGAAGATAGAGCCTGAAAAAACATGGAAGGTGTCGGGGGGGGACGTCCCCTCCCACTACTTGTAATTAGCCGCTAGGATTGCTTTTACATGGAAGCTGACCGCCGGCTGAAAAAAATTATACCAAGGTAATGCCTAAACCTGCAGGCATCATTTCGGTATAACCACTCAAAGTCCAGCTACATACCAATAAGTTGCTGGTCCTTGTTGGGCATATATTGTAATAATCAAAAAAATGTGAAAAAATCAGCGCAAATATATATGAAAAAATTATTTATAAATCCGTTTGTTGAGGGGAAGAGCCGGCTATCCCACATCACGCTCCGGCTGCTTGTATTTGATGCGGTTTGTAGCTTGCATGGCTTTACAGTGCTTTTTATTGTAAGCGCATTTATTACTGTTTTAGCGATCATTAAAATATTTTATACGGAGAGCACTAGATTGCACTTTTATTTTACATGATCAATGCTGGGATAAATTGGGGAGATTGGAGGCCATAGAACCGTAATATTAAGGAGTAGGAGACCGGAAGGGAGATCAAATCCAGTGACCCCCAGTAACCCCAGGGAGGGTAAAAGGCGCTACTCTGCCTGTATTGAGGTAAGAGGCTAATATACCTGGTGGAGGATTGAACTTTCTACACGTGTGTTGTGAATTTCATTTAGTCACCATTGGGATTTTTCTGTCTAAGGGATCTCTTCATCTAAGGATTGATATTTTATATTGGCCATATTTCACCTTTTCCTTTATGGACTAATATTTATTGCACTAATATTATTACACTGATATGTGAAGTTATTTTGTGTTTTTTGAGTTTTTGGGTATCACATAGGGGTTTTTTTTGGCACTATTGAGAATGATCACAATATTTATTGGTATTGATTTCTGGTTTATATTATTGTGAAACATTTTTTATGAAATATAATAGTAGTTTACACTGAGTTGAATGCGCTGCACTATTTTTTATCACAATATATTGTAATAAGCCTGTGGGCTGAACGAAAAAAAGTGCACCTAGCATATCCCTCTATTGACATCAATTTATGTAAAATCAAAAAAGTGTGTGGTATGCCCACCATTAGAATACCCCCATGCATCCACCCACTTCTAATGATGGGCATAAATGCACTGTTCTTTTATTTTTCATTCAGCCCATGGCTGAACACCCTAACAGATTCCTCCATTAACATCGATCGATGTGGATGAAGAAATCTCTGCCATGAAAAGTGAATAAAAATATATGCTGAAGAATAGGGGCGATCCGCCCTCGGTCCACCCCAGCCCCTATACTTCGGCATATATGCTTTTTTGTAACTGTCGTGGTGAAATCACCTCCTACAGGGCTGGAGTCACTTATTTACGTATTGTGAGAGCAAACCCTGTTGCTGTCAAAATAAACAAATCAGGGCTGCAGCTGAATAGCGTACCTGCAAAACAAACAATGAATGTTTACCATTAAAACACAGTAACAATAAAACATTACAGTATAGCATAAAATACAGTAAAACAGAACAATTAAACCACAACTATATTTGGCTTTCTTCCTTTTTTATTTATTTATTAAACATTTTTAAGGGTTTTTTTTTCACACTTTTATTGTAACTATAAACGTTCCAAGTTCAAGTCTCTCAAAATGTGATGGCCATCTAACATCTTTCAAGACCCTATGTGAATATGTGCCCTAGACTGTGCCATGCTGTACTGTTTACTAATAATCCACTAGTGTGTGGTAGCAACGGAAACAGTTCTCGATGCAGAGACCAGGTTTGCCAGGCCAAGAGGGACAAAATTAGCAGGTGTCATGCCTGTATCCACGCTTGCTACAGACACGGCATCTTTTTTGGGGTGCTCTTTGTATAGGGGTACCAGGGAGGACATCCGGAAAATGCCTCTCATGCAGCCGGCTCACTGCATCTTGATAGTTATATAGTTGTTAAGGCTGAAAAAAGACAATAGTTCATCCAGTTCAGCCTGTGTAGGTGTACGTTTGTCAGTGCCCATATCCCTGTATGTTGATAGTTACATAGTAGTTAAGGCTGAAAAAAGACAATAGTCCATCCAGCTGGATCTGGATTGGGAAATTGGGCCACAGCACCTTCTGGATACAAAAGGGCTGTGATGATCTCTTCTTGGAATTTTAGGAAGGATCCACTTCTTCCTTACACTTTGTATAGTACATAAGTGTTGAACAGAGCCAATTGGAATAAGTATACAGACAGTTTTATGTACCAGTGTCTGGCCTTACGGGCAACTAAGTACGGCCCCATCATCTGGTCGTTGAAGTCCACCCCTCCCATGTTAAGGTTGTAGTCATGGTCACAGAGGGGCTTTTCAGCAACACCAGTCACCATTGTAATTTGGAGTGCTGTATCTGCGTGAATGGAAGAAACAATGAAAACGTTCCATTTCTCCTTCCACCTCACTGCAAGCAATTTATTGCCCCTCAAGCAGGCTCTCCCCCTGTCTAAGTGAGGCATTTACAAGTTGTCGGGGGAAGCCCCGGTGATTAGATCGCACGGTGCCACATGGGCAAATTGCAAATTTAAAGAGGTGTCTAAAAAGTGGCACACTTGTATAAAAATCGTCCACGTATAAATGGTACCCCTTTCCGAATAAGGGTGACACCAAGTCCCAAACAATCTTGCCGCTGCTCCCTATGTAGTCTGGACAGTCGGGGGGGGGGGGGGCTCCATTTTGCTATCTTTTCCCTCGTAAACCAAGAAACTCCATGTATAACCTGTTGCCCTGTCACAGAGCTTATACATTTTGACCCCATATCTGGCATGCTTGCTGGGGAGAAACTGTTAGAAAATGAGGCAGACAGAAAACTTAATCAGGGACTCATCTACGCAGACATCTCATTGTTTTTAGTAATGCCCATGTTGAGGGATAGGCCCAGAAAGGTCTTAAATTCGGGAACCGTGATAGGTTTCCATTTAAATTGTCTGGCAAGGGTCAAATTTGGGTTTGCAGTGATAAATTGATTAGCATATAAATTGCTTTGGTCCACAATAGCTCCATACAGATATTCTGTGAAAAACAGCTAAAAAAAACCAAGGGACATTAAATCTGCTGTTTCCATCTGAATTTCGGTTTGGCCGGTGAATGGGGGAAGTACGGGCGCTGCAAAATCTGTGGGCTGCCAATCAGGATTTGCAAGC
Organism: Glandirana rugosa; assembly: GCA_018402905.1. Taxonomy (NCBI): domain Eukaryota; kingdom Metazoa; phylum Chordata; class Amphibia; order Anura; family Ranidae; genus Glandirana; species Glandirana rugosa. Next base: position 461,533 of record BLSH010073047.1, on the reverse strand, counting down.
GCATCAGGAAGGGCACTATGGGCTCTACGGGCCTGCGTTCGAATTCTTGGTAGCTGCGGGACACTACTTGTGCTAGCCACCACTCCAGCTTGAACTGCACTTATGGGAACTCACCACGTCGCTAAGTGTTACTACCGTGCTGGTTTTTCTAACACCAGGGTCTACTAGGCCAATGGTGCTCGCCAGTGCACCAGAAGATAGAGCGGAACTAGTACCAGCACTCTGCTGCATATGAGAATAATGTGATTGTAGCAACTCCGCAACAGAGGAACGCCTGACCTTAGCAAGGATCTCTACTCCATCGTCAGAGCTATCTATCAGAGTTCCGCTGCTCTCTACAGGTTTGTATTCTGAACCTGAATTTGACAGTGAGGACTCCCCATTGCTCTCATCAGTCATGCTCAGTATCCTGTAGGCCTCTTCACTAGTGTACCTTTTATTTGACATTTCGGCCAATACATTTAAGAGTACCTAGTGTGACTCACAGGTAAAAAAAGCACCTAGTTGTCGAGGGCTGTTTGAAGCCCTACAAAAAATGTAACTGCTAGTGCTAGCAGAGATCAGGCACACACCTGGGCCATCCTGCTGCAGTAAGAGTATGTGAGGTGGTCTTGAAGTGCTTAAATAAAAATGGAAAATATCACAAAAAAAATCAAACAAACGAAAAAGAATTCCCAGCACTTACCAGCTAGCATGGGAAAAAACAGAATTGAGCCTGTCTAACATTTCACAGTAGAAACAGAGGGTCTAGTTACATACATATAATGTACATGGAAGCCCAGTGCTAGACTAAGATGTATACTGCGGTCCTAACTCATATTTTTTTCCATACCTATAGGCCATTTTTGCAATGATTGGAATCAACCCCCCAAAACATCCTAACAGTTTTCCAAGCTCTATCCTGCCTTCTTTCTAGAATAGAGCAGCCATTAGGACAAGCATCCCCTAGCGGTACAAGAGCAAGTGTCGCCCTTGACCTGAACCCCACACATGTGCAGTCTGCTGTGTTCACGGACGAGCTTAGTGGCTGCAATGGGAGAACATGTTTAGAACATCTTAAGGATGGGCATACCCAGGGTCAGTTCACCAGTTGAGATGTTCTCAGAGCTCTAGTTTGTACATTACATAAATGAATCAAGCTAAAGTTTTCTTGTGTCTGTAGTGAATCATTGATGTAAAGTTCATTTCTTTCTCTTATGCTTCCTTACTGCTGTGTAATGATTAGTGAGAAATTATAGTTGTGCATTCTTTTAAGAAGCTAGTCAAGCAAAGAATGGCCATCCTGATCACCTCATAATAATGTACAGGCTAACACCTTCATGTGCTGACCATGCAGTGCTGTGAACTCTTGCATTCACAATTGCTTCTATCTGACAGAGGAAGCTTGTCAAAGCCGACAGTAAGCTGGCCTGTTGCCTCTTGGAAATACTGAGAAGTACAACTGTAGGAATTCCATCACAAGTGTAAAAATACCAAGTGCTGTATTCCTTGTTTAGGGATGGTGATGGAGTATTTGAAATACCAAGACAGAGTGCGTCATTTACTATAGTGCCAGCCGCTAATTAGTGGATAAATAGTGCTAAAATGCCACAAAACACAATAATTAGCGGCCAAACAGAATTCACAATAGCGCTGGAGCGAAAATACTCCCAAAATCTAATTCACTATAGCGCTCAGGCAACAGATAGTGCCCAAACCCTTACTTCAGTCAGGACCTGGAGAATTGCACATGGAAATAATGTTTAGAGAATCATATGATCGCCTAAATGGTACTGAAATATGTGGTATATTGTTTAAAGATAATCTGTTTTTAAACTGTGTGAAAACGTGATTTCTAAACTGAAATATCTTTAACAGTCTGAGAAGAGATACATTCCCCTTCTCTTTACAACTAGCTGCCAGCACAACTGAGCATGCTCAGACATGGAAACTACTCTCATTTTAACTCTCATTGCTTTTTTATAGGGAGCTATAGTAAATATCAAATGTATCTTTATCTCAAAGAAATTGTCTTTGCAACAATGTTGCTTCTTCATCATCTATTTTGTTTTTAAGAATGCTAGAATGTTTAATGTTTTCATGTTTTTGTAAAATATTTTTTTCTCTGTCACTTTCACTTGTTGCAGTCCGTCTCACAAAAATGTTTACCCAAACTCACACAGGTGTCTTTACAAACCACAAACAATACCATTGTTGATGTAAATTTAAAATGAGTCACAATTTTGTTTTTGTTTTTTATTATTTCCAAATGGTCATAATTTGAGCCCAAAAAATGTTATATGTGTACCAACATCAGAAATAAAAATGTCATTCCCAAAAATCAGAGGGTAACGTCACTATTCTACACTCACACACCAAGAACCACCAAAGATCACAGAATAAATCAAGAAGAATAACTCCTGACTAATGTAATTCCACCACCTATATGTCCAAAAAAATGCAGTATATATGTGTAGGAGGGTTTCAGATGTAGCAGCTCAGTGGCTCAAAAGGTAGCACTTCTGCCTGGCAGCAATGAGTTTCTTGTTTTGAATCCCAAACATGCCACTTAATGTAGAGACATTGTTTGTTCTCCTGATGTTGTTAAGCATAATTCCTGACTCAGAGCCTTACCTAAATTATGTCTAAATGTAGTATTTATGTGTGGGAGGGTTACACCACCATTGCAAATTGTGTCATATGTTTTCCATGGGCAAGGACTCTAATCAGCCTTAACTTTTCCCCACCAGCACTAATTGCAGCCTCTTACCAACCCAAAACCCACAAAATGACAGCTGTCTATCTCTCAGCATGCTGACAGTAATCAGCCATAACCATCCTTCAAAACAGATGGTATATGCCAGAAACAGGTTGTTCACTAGCTCTCAGGCCTTCCACAGTACATCTGCATTGATTAACTTCTTGCACCCCTGGGACTTAGGACTGTTTTACATCACAGAGATGCAGCCTAAAAACCTATGGCAGCACAATGGCTCACAGACTAGAGCTTCTGGCTAACAGCACTGAGGGTCTAAGTTCAAATCCCAATCCTGCTACGTGGCTATAGGTTTGTGTTTAGTGGTGTTAACATTTCTTTTTCACCAGTGCTAACATTTTTGAGGGGTTTTACTTAATGGAACCCCAAGAAATCACATTATAAATCAAGCAAGTGTGGGTTTGCACCAAATCTAGACCTGGGGTGTTTTGGCCCAGATTTTTTTAATTTTGTATGCTTATGATGAATGACGAATGCGCTTTGTCGCCAATTTGTGTGAAGCACCCCTCACAAAGTTGTCATTTCCTGTTTTGGACCCTCCATATGTCCAACAACATACAAGTTTGATTTTGGGATGTTTGGGATACTGATCATGGCCTGTGTTATATTTTTTGAGCTTTACCTGGCACAGATATATATGCTAAGGCATGTTTTTATTTGTAAAGAGTGTGCAATGAACAGGTGTGAGAGTGACAGAATCAATTACACTGGTGGGTGTGTGGAGGTGAGCAATTTTAGCTAGGTTATTCAATGGCTAGCATTTGTGGCGGGCGTTTGGCCTAAAAACAGGCCTGAATATTTCTTTGCAGTCTGTATATATTGGGTTACAAATAGATGTGGGTTTCGAGGGGTGCATAGCTCCTGACTCATACCCCACTTAAGGCTGTTTGATGATTGCTTCTAAATCTCACATGTTAGACTTACAACTGCTATGTAATGTTTTTTTTTAAAAGGAACGCTCTGGTTAAATCATTCCTACTTTGTGTGTTAATGTAGTTTGTGCAGTGCCTTTTTGGCTTTTGTCTGTTTTTGCTTATGACAATTCTGCCATGTAACTTTTTTGGGGTTTGGGGCAAGGACTTCTGATCACAAAAAAAGGTTAGTCATGCTTGTTGTTAGTTTTATTTGTATCCCTGCTTTTCTAATGTGATTTGTTTAATGTGTCTAATTTTTAGTGCCCTACTTTTCTAGATTGTAAGCTCTTTTGAGCAGGGCCTTTCTAACTATATTGTCAAAGGCTGGAGCATCATTTCCATGCCCTTTTGTTTTTTTAAGTACATTAATGTAACAAATGTTTATACTAAAGTTGAAATAAAAAGTTTATTTTTTTGCTTTATGTTTGACTTTTGCAGACTCGAAATACTGTATATACTCGAGTATAAGCCATTTTTCAGCACATTTTTTATGCTGAAAAAGCCCCCCCCTCGGCTTATACTCGAGTGACTAACTATAATGAAACTGAAAGCAGTGCGTGCTGTGCTCTTTGTCTCCCCCTACAGTGCAGTACCTGGCAGGAAGAGAAGAAGGTAATGCCATTTTTTAAAAGGCTTTCTGTAATTCTAAATGTATATATGTGTGTGTGTGCATGCATGTGTGTGCATGTATATGTGTGTGTGTATGTGTGTGTGTCTGTGTTTATATGTTTGTGTATATGTGTGTGTGTGTGTGTGTGTGTGTATGTATGTGTGTGCTTCTTACTGCTGCCCCCCTGTGTGCTCTCCCCAGCACTTTTTCCTGGCCCTGTGCTCTTTTATGGTCTCTTCCCTTGTCCCCACAGATCTACAGGGTCCCCCCTCCCTTGTCCTGCCAGCTGCTGCAGGGTATCTGTCAGGATGAAGCCTTTTTTGTTTTTGAAATTTACCATTAGCTGCTGCATTTCCCACCCTAGGCTTATGCTCGAGTCAATACGTTTTCCCAGTTTTTTGTGGTAAAATTTGGTGCCTCGGCTTCTATTCGGTCGGCTTATACTCGAGTATACACGGTACATATTTTAGAAGTGCAAACAATTCACAACCCTTCAATTTGTACCCGATACCCTTTCACATGGGGGGGCAGGATCTGGGGTCCCCCTTGTTAAAGGGGGCTTCCAGACTCAGATAAGCCCCCCGCCCTCAGACCCCGACAACCACAACCCCAACCCAGGGTTGTCGGAAAGAGGCCCTTGTCCACATCATGGGGGCAAGGTGCTTTGGGCTGGGGGGAGGGAAGAGCCCCCCTGCCCTAAAGCACCCAACCCCCCATGTTAAGAGCATGTGACCTTGTGTTGTTCAGGAGGGGGCGCTCTTCCCTTTCCTGACCTCCAGGCTGCATGCTCAGATAAGGGTCTGGTATGGATTTTGAGGGGGACCGAGCGTCAATTTTTTAAATTATTTTTGCGCTGGGTTCCTCTTAAAATCCAGAGCAGACCCAAAAGGCCTGGCATAGACTGGAGGGGGGGTGGGGCGCACAGTTTTTTTCATTTTTTTACATCTAAATTGCTGGGAGCAGGCAATACATTACAGACGTGAGCAAGTTTAAACGACAATTTCAACTTTAGAAATGTCATTATTGCTGCAGCATTTTCTACACATAACACAAATGCACCACTTTACAGGCAGACTAAGGGGACCCCCCAAGCATGATATTTAAGGAATTTTTCATTTTTATTTGTTTCACTTTAAGCATCATTAAAATTACTGCTCCTTTAAAAACGATTGCTTTAAATGTTTTTTTTTTCTATTGATACATGTCCCCCAGGGCAGTACCCAGGTCCCCATACATTTTTTATTATGGCATATGTGCTCTGACAGGCATGTTTACCGGGTATAGCGCGCTGTTCCATTTACATATCCGCCCAGTTTCTGAGAGTTGAAGTCTTGATTGCCTTTAATTGGGTGCTATTTTCATGCACCGCAGGAGCGCATATTGGCGCTATAGTAAATTACCCCCAGAGATATCTCAGATACATTTATTAATCTGTGAGAACCATGGCTGTCTGTTCCTGGTGTGGCACCCATTTCATTGATGATGCAAAACGTGAATAGGTAGTAACTCTTCTGCGGCAAAACGTAACCATGTTGACTCTAATGGTCCTTTCATACAGACGGAGTCCGTTTTGACAGACTTTGCTTGCTCAGCGGGGGTCGATCCGTTGATCCCCGCTGAGCCGGTAGATGACAGGTCCGTCTCTGCTCACTGTGCAGAGACGGACCTGTCAGAGCCCCGCTCTCCTCTATGGGGGATCGGATGAAAACGGACCATCTGTCTGTTTTCATCTGATCCGATCTGCCAGATGGATGGAAAATAGGGTTTCCATCCATCTGGATTAAGCGGATCAGAGCGGATCGGATGTCAGCGGACATGTCACCACTGACATCTGTCGCTCTATAGAGGTGCACGGAACGTCCGTTCAGGTCCACCTGAAAAACTGACTGGCAGACCTGAACTGTCCGCATGAGTGAAAGGGGCCTAAGGAAAACAAAGGGCCTCAAAGGATAAGATGTAATTTACATTTGGGTCTTTGAGGATGAGCAGCCAGAATTATTATGTTGTAATGAATGGCCTAAAGCCCTAAACCATCTATAGGTGGATAGAATCTTGGCCGGTTCAGCATAGACCGCCTTGCTTCCATTCATTTATGGGCAGACTGGTTTTACCCAAGTTGATTCATCAATTGACTTGGGTACAATCAACTTGTCTGAGTTTTTTTTACATATGATTTCTGCCAGTGGCTATAGCTGTTAATGAGCTTCCTGACAATGCTGACAAATGAAATGAATTGAGGCTGCGCGTTCGCCATACCTGAAGTAATTTAGGTTTTATTTATCTGGTTTGAATATTTGGCCGTTTGGAACGCATGCTGGCTCGGACCAAGCGATGTGCAGGATAATCGAACAGGCTGGTTGTGTTGATGCTGACTGTAGCACTTTTAACCACTTCAGTCCCGGAAGGATTCACCCCCTTCCTGACCAGAGCACTTTTTGCGATTCAGTACTGTGTCGCTTTAACTGATAAATGTACGGTCGTGTGACGTTGTACTCAAACAAAATTGACGTCCTTTTTTTCCCACAAATAGAGCTTTCTTTTGGTCGTATTTGATCACCTCTGTGATTTAAATTTTTTGCGCTAAAAACAAAAAAAAGCATCAATTTTGGGAAAAAAAAACAATGTTTTTTACTTTTTGCTATAATACATTTCCAAAAAATATATATAAAAAAACAAATGTATTCATCAGTTTAGGCCAAAATGTATTCTTCTACATATTTTTGTTAAAAAAAATGCAATAGGCATATATTGATTGGTTTGCGCAAAAGTTGCCGCGTTTACAAACTATAAGAATTGATTTATGCCGTTTTTACTGTTTTTTCTTTTTACTAGTAATGGCAGCAAACTGCGATTTTTATCGGGACTGCGACATTGCCGCGGACAGATCGGACACTTTTGACACTTTTTCGGGACCAATGACCAATGACATTTATACAGCGTTCAGATCTAAAAGGGAAGGGGTTAACCTGTAGGGGGCAATCTAGGGGTTAACTTTGTTCTAACTGTGCGGGGGCTGGGCTGGCAGGGGCATATGACAGATCTAACTGATCCCGATTACAGGGATCAGTAGATCACTTTCATTTTGCGCAAGCCTTCTGATGAAGACTGCAATCAAGTAGCCGGCTGAGGACCATGCGGATATTCATTGTCCTGCCATCTCCCCAGCACGGCCGATGGATGCGAGCCACCCTTAGCTATAGCAGGGTCCACCGCATCCTGCCCGTTCCGTGCGGGCGGTCAGTGGGTTAAATGCCCCACCTGCGTACCCAGTGTCTGGGCTATGGCCTGCTCCAGGGGTTGCTTGGCCTGCAGCATCCCTCCCTGCCTGGGGGGAGGAAGGTCTGCACCAGGTGGCTACCCGCTATGCCCATCTGGATGGGTGAGTGACATCCGCCCATTCCGGTGGGGGGGGGGTACAGGTCCACTGGTCCCTGCTCATGCCTTTTCTTCCCCCCGTCACGCCTGTCTGCCCGATGACCCGCCCGAACAGCCGCTAACTGCCACTCCGCCTGTTTGCTGCTCGGGCCGCTCCGTTCGCATGCCATGCGGTGTCCGCTGCCATTTTGGCGCCGTCCGCCGCCATTTTCCCGGCGTTGCTGGGTCCTACTGGGCAGTCCTGAGGCTCTGCAGGGGGTGGCATTGTGGGGGTGTATGGCTGGTAGGCCTCACAAGTGTCCTGGCGGTGGCGCAATGGCGGCTGAACCGGCAGTTGCTTCTCCGGAGGGGTCCGCGGAGGCACAGGCCATGCTGGGACCTCTGGTTCTCCTGGACCAATTAACCTCTATCTTGGAAGAGTTTTTCGACCGGGGGGAATCGGACCGGTGTAGGGGGGCCCCAAAAAGCGCCCCCCTCCCCCGCAATCCTCTGAGGAGGACTTGGAGCCGGAAGGGGGCTCTGGGGTCACTGGGACCCCCGTGGAGCTCTTAGTCGGAGAGCTGGAGCCTTCGGATGGGGAGGAGGACCAGGGGGCCTCAGTGGCACGCAAAAGGGCGCTGGTGGGCGCCCTGGTGGCGGCCGTCCGTAATTCACTACACCTGGATCAGGCTGGAGAGTAACAGGCGTCTGCCTATACGTTTGGGTCCAAGAAACCCTCTCGTGCTCCTAAGGTGTTTCCCTACCTCCAGTATTTTAACCAGTATGTGTACAAGGAATGGCAACGTCCGCTAAATTCCTTTACCCTGCCAAAACTTTTTTCTGTGCGCTATCCCTTTGAGGACAGCCTGTTACAGAAATGGGTCTCCCCCGCGGTGGATCCACCAGTGGCCCGCCTGAACAAGGCGTCGACTATTCCCTTGGAGGGGTCTCCCTCTTTCAGGGACCTGGCCGATAGGCGGACGGAAGCAGTATCCAAGGCACTCTTTCTGGTGGCGGGAGCAACCATGCGACCGGCCTTGGCGTCAGTCATGGTATCTCAGTCGCTCACGGAGTGTGCAATGGAGTGGAGTGAGGCTCGGGGCGGCGTAGATTCGCCTGAATCTGTGCAGCGAGCAGACCACCTGGTGCAGGGGCTTCGTTACCTCTGCGACGCAACTCTGGACTTGGTACCGATGTTGTCAAAAATGACAGTTTTTGCAATCATTATTAGGCGCCTGCTGTGGCTGCGATGCTGGTCGGATGACCACGTGTCCAAGAAGGGCCTCACGGATCTTCCTTTTCAGGTTGGTCGGCTCTTTGGGCCCCAATTGGATGAAATCATTAAGGATTTCACCGGGGGAAGAGTAAGTTTCTTCCGGAGCCCAAGCGGCGTGACCAGCGCCGCAAGCAGGGACCTCAGCCCTCTGGGCAGAAACGTTTTTTTCGTGTGCCCGGTCAGGCGGGCAGGAACTCCCGGCCCGGCAAGTCTGCCTCTGGCTCCGGTAAGCGTCCCTGGCAACGCAAGCCCGAAAAGTCGGAGGATAAGTCCTCCTCCGCATGATGGGTTGCCCCCGCCTGTCTCTCAGGTGGGGGGCCAACTTCTGGGGTTCGCGGACCGGTGGGCCGCTCGCATCTCCGACCGGTGGGTGCGGGAGGTGGTGTCCTCCGGGTACAAGATAGAGTTCAGCACTCGGCCCCCGGGCAGGGTCTTCCCATCCAATTTAAGACTCCCTCCGGAGCGTCGGCTAGATCTGCTAGGGGCTGTGCGGTCGATGTCCAAACGGGGTGATTGTGCCAGTCCCTCCGGCGGAGAGATTCTGCGGTTTCTGCTCGAACCTCTTTGTGGTACCAAAGAATGGGGGGGGGGGTCAGGCCGGTTTTGGACTTAAGAGCGCTTAATCACTTTGTGAAGGCGCGCAAATTCAGGATGGAATCAATCCGTTCGGTCGTGGCCGCCCTGCACCAGGGGGATTGGCTGGCTTCCCTAGACATCAAGGACGCATATGTGCATGTTCCCATTTGTGTCAGGCACCAGCGATTCCTGCGCTTTGCTGTAGGGAACCTTCATTACCAGTTTGTGGCTCTCCCCTTCGGCTTGGCCTCGGCTCCGCGGGCCTTCACCAAGTTGCTGGCCCCGGTGCTGGCTCTGCTGAGACAGAGGGGCATTGCTGTGGTAGCCTACCTGGACAATCTTCTCCTGCGAGCAGAGTCGGTTCCGGCTCTGGAGGACAATGTTGCTATCACCCTGACCTCACTGAGGGACTTCGGTTGGCTAATCAACCTGCAGAAGTCGACATTAACCCCATCCTGTTGCCTCGAATATCTGGGTCTGACATTGGACACAGTGCAGGCGAAGGTATTCCTACCTCCGGACAAGTTGCTGACACTGCAAGCAGTGGTGCGAACCCTGTTGTCAGGACGGTGGTCCTCCTTACGTTTCTGCATTCGGGTGTTGGGGCACATGGTCTCGACCTTCGAGGCGATACCGTACGCCCAGAGTCACACCCGGCTCCCGCAGCGAGCGATACTACTGCAGTGGGACAGATCTCCTTTGTCTCTGGATCGACTGATCCGGCTGAATCATCAGACCAGGGGGTCGTTGACTTGGTGGCTTCAGGCCCCGGCAATGACCATGGGGAAGTCGTTCCTTCCCCTGGAATGGTTAATAGTCACGACGGATCCGGAGGTGTTTCGCCAGATTTGCGAGAGGTGGGGCACGCCAGATGTAGATCTCCTGGTGTCCAGATTCAATCACTAGGTGAAGACCTTTGTGTGCAGATCAAGGAACCCGCTGGTGGCAGCCACGGACGCCCTGGTGGCCCCATGGTTCCGGTACAGGCTCCTGTACGCCTTTCCTCCTCTCAAGCTTCTACCGCGGTTGTTGAGCAGGATAGAAGTGGAGAGAATACTGACAATCCTGGTGGCCCCGGATTGGCGTCGGCGTCATTGGTACACCGACGTGGTTCCCCCCGTTCTTTTGCTGTTGCTCGGGTGCTTGCCTTTCTTCAACAAGGCCTGGACCAAAAGTTGGCTTTGAGCACCCTCAAGGGCCAGATTTCCGCTCTGGCGATTCTGTTTCAGCGTCCTTTAGCGACGCCTTCTTTGATCTGTACATTTGTACAGAGTGTACGTCATGTTGCTCCTCAGGTACGGTCGCCCCCCGGCGCCGTGGGATCTGAACTTGGTACTTTCTGTACTGCAGAAGCCACCCTATGAGAAGATCAGGGATATTCCCTTACAATTGCTGTCTCAGAAGGTCGCCTTCTTGGTGTCTATCACATCCACTAGGCGGGTGTCTGAATTAGCAGCTTTGTCGTGTAGGTCTCCTTATTTGGTCCTACATAAGGATAAGGTGGTGCTGCGTCCGTCTCCTTCGTTCCTACCGAAGGTAGTCTTCTCTTTTCACATTAATGAGGACATCGTCCTCCCTTCTTTGTGTCCGCACCCGTCTCACCCTAAGGAGATTGCTCTGCATTCCTTGGATGTGGTGAGAGCATTGCGGGTGTATTTGGCAGCTACGGCTCCTTTTAGGAAGTCGGATGCGCTGTTTGTGCTGACGGATGGGCCGCGCAAAGGGTTGGCGGCTTCGTCAGCCACTGTTTCACGTTGAATCAGACAGACCGTGAGCCATACTGCGTATACTGTTCGGGGCCAAGTACCCCCTTTTCCAGTCATGGCTCATTCCACCAGGGCGATTAGCACTTCCTGGGCATTTAAACACCAAGCTTCGGTGTCTCAGGTGTGCAAGGCGGCTACTTGGGCCTCGGTGCACACTTTTGTTAAGTTTTACAAAGTTGATGTGTCAGCATCTGCGGATGCTGCTTTTGGCCGCAAAAATTACACTTTTCTCTTCTGATGGAAGCCATCCTTGCTT
>BLSH010073047.1:432756-443559 GCA_018402905.1 Glandirana rugosa | reverse complement strand
ACACTTCCAAGACGACCACTGCCTTGCTAAAGGATCTGAGGGTAAAGGTGATGGACTGGCCAAGCATGTCTACAGACCCTATTGAGCATCTGTGGGGCATCCTCAAATGGAAGGTGGAGGAGCCAAGGTCTCTAACATCCACCAGCTCCATAATGTTGTCATGGAGGAGTTTAAGAGGACTCCAGTGGCAACCTGGGAGGCTCTGGTGAACTCCATGCCCAAGAGGGTTAAAGCAGTGCTGGGAAATAATGGTGGCCACACAAAATATTGACACTTTGGGCCCAATTTGGACATTTTCACTTAGGGGTGTACTCACTTTTGTTGCCAGCGGTTTAGACATTAATGGCTGTGTGTTGAGTTATTTTGAGGGGGACAGCAAATTTACACTGTTATACAAGCTGTACACGCACTACTTTACATTGTAGCAAAGTGTAATTTCTTCAGTGTTGTCACATGAAAAGATAGAATAAAATATTTACAAAAATGTGAGGGGTGTACTCACTTTTGTGAGATACTGTGGATATAAAAAACATTATAATTTTTTTTTCCTTTCTTAGGCCTCATGCACACTGGACGTTATAAAAACGCCAGTAGCATTAGTTGTACAATGCCGCGTTAAAAAAAGCAATTTTTGCCACGGTAGCAGTGTTTTTGCATTAGCGTTTTGCAGCGTTTGCATTTATTAGCAAAACTATACTCCCACAAAAGCTTGAGGCTCAAAAATGCTCATAAACGCCGGATAGCCGCATTTTGACATGTTGTTTAGCGTTAGAGCGTTTTTACTGTTGAAAATATGCCTCTTCAAACACAGTAGCTCTGGGGGGTTTTTTTTCCAGCCTGAAAACGCCCCTCCCAAAAAACTCTGAGAAAAGCCTATGTGTGCATGGAAACATAGGATAACATGCTGGGGAGTTTACTGGCTGTAGAAGAAAACATCCCAAACCAGCAGTCGTAAAAATGCCCAGTGTGCTTGAGGCCTTATAAGTGATCACATAATCTCTCTTCTCAGCTGCATAAGAGCTGGGGGAGGAGAAACAGCAGCACACTGACCTTCCCAGTGAATGGCTGTGCAGGGGGAAGGATGTGTGAGGACAAATCTGATCATTGGAGGACAGTAGCCTGAGTTCCCAGCATAGCTAGAGAACTGACCACGGTGTGCTCTCCTTTATAGTGTGGTCAGTTTTTAATAGGAAAGCAGAGGGACTGGCAGGAACACCAGGGATTTCACACAAAGGAAGCAATACAAACAGAACAGGATACTTTTTCATACAAGTACATTGTACAGCAGGCACATATCAGGAACATGCAATGTTGAGTTTACATATTATTTAATGGATTCCACTGGCCAGTATATTCATTCATTCTGGCCATTGGAATACAGTAACACTCGTATACTTGTTCCGTCTAGTGTTTAGGTTTGTTTAGATGGGTTTATATGTACTTAAATGCATCAAGCATTTTTTCTATTCTTCAGCTCCTCTCCTGTATGCGCTGGTGATGTTTTTTTGTTTTTTTTTTATCTCAGCCTTTAAACGCTGCTCTTTTAATACACCTGTAAATGCCTATGTGTACATGGACACATAGGCTAACATGCTTTTACAGGCTGAAAAAAAACCCCACACACCTGTAACAATGGAGTTTTTTAAGCCCTGTGTGCATGAGGCCTTAAATATTACCGGTGATATAACAACACAGATAGATAGAGGCTACAGGGAATGGAGCTCCTGTGTGGCCAAGGGTGACTTTGTTTGTTAAATTAAACTGTCCCCTATTATTGAATAAATGGAATGGTTTGCTTTGAGATAGGTGTATGAGGTATTCACAAGCATGGCAGGTAATACGATAAATAAGGTTTCAAAGGCCCGGTTTTTGATTTGCCTTCCTCAAGCATCCATAATCTCATCCTACAGCACTGCTGTGAAAGCTAAACTTTGGACGGAAATTTTTTTTCAAATATGTTCTTCAATAGCCTCAAAAGATATATATCTGCTTTATGTGCACTAAATGTTTTTGAAAATTCAGTTATTACCGTGAAAAAATAATGTTGACTGTGCTCCACATCAGTGTCGTACCTACAGTATCTCACAAAAGTGAGTACACCCCTCACATTTTTGTAAATATTTTATTATATCTTTTGACAACACTGGAGAAATGACACTTTGCCACAATGTAAAGTAGTAAGTGTACAGCTTGTATAGAAGGGAAGACAATACCCGCTCAAAGCCACGGCTTCACTCCACAGATGTGACCGCTTCCATAGGGTGCAGGCTCCGCCATGATACAGGAGATACTGAGAAAAGTTCTTCAGACAGCCGCACTCCAAAAATTGCCATTTATTGGTAAAATCAAATGAAATACAAATGAAATACAAGCAGAGCATATTGGGGGACAAACCCCAGGTACAAATGCTGATGCGTTTCACGTCTATATCTGACGCTTAATCATAGCAGTGATTAAGCGTCAGATATAGACGTGAAACACGTCAGCATTTGTACCTGGGGTTTGTCCCCCAATATGCTCTGCTTGTATTTCATTTGTATTTCATTTGATTTTACCAATAAACGGCAATTTTTGGAGTGCGGCTGTCTGAAGAACTTTTCTCAGTATCTCCTGTACAGCTTGTATAACAGTGTAAATTTGCTGCCCCCTCAAAATAACTCAACACGCAGCCATTAATGTCTAAACCGCTGGCAACAAAATTGAGTACACCCCTAACTGAAAATGTCCAAATTGGGCTCCTATTAGTCATTTTTCCTTCCAGGTGTCATGTGACTTGTTAGTGTTACAAGGTCTCAGGTGTGAATGGGAAGTTAATGAATGGGGAGTGTAAATTTGGTGTTATCACTCTCACGCTTTCATACTGGTCACCACAGCACCTCATGGCAAAGAACTCTATGAGGATCTGAAAAAAAGAATTGTAGCTCTACATAAACATGGTCTAGGCTATAACAAGACTGCCAAGACCCTGAAACTGAGCTGCAGCACGGTGGCCAAGACCAAAAAGCAGTTTAACAGGACAGGTTCCACTCAGGACAGGCCTCGCCATGGTTGACCAAAGTAATTGAGTGCACATGCTCAGTGTCATATCCAGAGATTGTCTTTGGGAAATAGACGTATGAGTGCTAACAGCATTGCTGCAGAGGTTGAAGTGGTGGGGGGGTCAGCCTGTCAGTGCTCAGACCATATGGCGCACACTGCATCAAATTGGTCTGCATGGCTGTCGTCCCAAAAGGAAGCCTCTTCTAAAGATGATGCACAAGAAAGCCCGCAAACAGTTTGCTGAAGACAAGCCGACTAAGGACATGGATTACTGGAAATATGTCCTGTGGTCTGATGAGACCACGATAAACTTATTTGGTTCAGATGATGTCAAGCGTGTGTTGCAGCAACCAGGTGAGGAGTACAAAGACAAGTGTGTCTTGCCTACTATCAAGCATGGTGGTGGGAGTGTCATGGTCTGGGGCTGTATAAGTGCTGCAGGCACTAGGGAGCTGCAGTTCATTGAGGGAGCAATCAATGCCAACATGTACTGTGACATACTGAAGCAGAGCATGATCCTGTCCCTTTGGAGACTGGGCCGCAGGGCAGTATTCCAACATAATGACCCCAAACACACCTCCAAGGCAACCACTGCCTTGCTTAAGAAGCTGAATATAAAGGTGATGGACTGGCTAAGCATGTCTCAAGACCTAAACCCTATTGAGCGTCTGTGGGGCATCATCAAACAGAAGGTGGAAGAGTGGAGGAGTGGAAGAGGACTCCAGTGGCAGCCTGTGTAGCTCTGCTGATCTCCATGCCCAAGAGGGTTAAGGCAGTGCTTGAAAATAATGGTGGCCACACAAAATATTCAGACATTAATGGCTGTGTGTTGAGTTCTTTTGAGGGGACAGCAAGTTCACACTGTTATACAAGCTGTACACTCACTACTTTACATTGTAACAAAGTGTCATTTCTTCAGTGCTGTCAAATGAAAAGATATAATAAAATATTTACAAAAATGTGAGGGGTGCACTCACTTTTGTGAGATACTGTAGCATAGTTGACACACAGGGCTAATGATTTTTTAACACACACCCACTTTTATGCTCCTGTCACAAATTTTTTTCAGTAATAGTCTTGAAAATGAAATGATTACCAATTATTGGCAGAACAAAACTGGAGAATGTGAAGAGTTTAATAGCAATGCACACAGTGCAAGTGGAGCAAAAAAAAAAAAAAAGGGAAATTATGTGCCTGCTGATTAATCCAAAATCAACCAGCGGGTTGAATGAAAAAAAAACCTTGACAGATACCTGTATCCATGCAAGCAATGTGGATACAGAAATTTCTGCCGCCGCGCTATTATTTTGTATGTATGTCTCTTCATCAGAATTAACAGATCAGCGCTATTTGAATTCTGGTTTTCCAGCAGGACTGTTCAACAGAAGCCAGTCTAATGACTGGCTTCTGTTGAACAGAGAGGAATACACAAGTACTGAAAGTCAACCGGTTCCTGCTGAAACAGCCGACTTTCGATACGTATATACCCTGTTTAAAGGGGTTGTTAAGGCAGCGCTCACAATCACTGCCAGCCCCTCTGCTAGGATAACACTTAGTATATAGTGTATGGGTTTTTTAAAATTCTTCTTCTAAATACCTTTATTTCTTTTTGGCGATCAGCGGTCACATGACCACCCATCGCTCTCTTCCTCCGATGTATGTACTGCAGAGGGAGGGGCGAGATCTCCCTCTGCCGTCTGCTGGGCGGTCACGTGATCTCCCTCTGTAGTACATACATCAGAGGAATAGAGCGATGGGCGGTCACATGACCGCTGATCGGCAAAGAGAAATATTACATTTTACCATGTAAGAATAGAGTATATTGCAGAAAGCTGTCAAAGCTTTAATGTTCTCCTTGGATTTTGGGCCCCACGCTGGGTGGCTAGGCTGCGAGAATGACGTCGTGCTTACGCGTTTCATCCAGCCAATCCTGAACTTTGAGGAAGTTCAGGATTGACTGAACGAAATGCATCAGCACAACATCATTCCCGGCTGTCAGGTGACGCTGACCACCCCACGCCTTCACCCAAGTGACATGTGCAGCATTTGAGGTTTGGTGCACGAACGACCGCACGGACGAACGGCCGTATTGAGCAACGAACGACAACGGCTTAGTGGCACTCCATCCGGATGACCCATTACTGGGTGTTGAGGTGCAGCATTACTGGCTCTGCTAAGAGACATCACCCTACACCATCTACGGTTGTCAATTGGATTGGTGAGCAGACATTTGCTATTACAACATAGCTGATCCAAATTACATAGGGTGTCTCAGCCATTTGTGTGCTTGCCTAGCCATTTAGAATCATTAATGAGTTATGAACAGGTTTGGTTGAAGCAGAGAGGACGCTCTTGCTCCCACGAGGATTCATAGAGATACTCATTAAACACCCGTGACCCTTATCTGCATATTAGCACTTTAACCACACGCTGCTGGAACTTTACTTATTGAAATCCCATTTGGCTCTGATTCTCAGAACACTGGATCTTATGTCAGTCAGCAATTTCATACACCTGACTATGTGACTTGAATTTTTGGAGGGGCCATTCATAGGATTTGCATATTGTATGTATGGTGATGTATGGCATGATATGGGTGGTGACATCACCTTTAACAGCCCTTGACAATGTTGTCATATTTTAATTCAATTGCTTCATTGGTTGTCACAATTATCAATTTTAACTATATATCAATAAAATTTCGTTTTTTACGGCACTGAGGTTCCATTTACAGTTTCTTTCCTTGGTTCACCCATTTTTGTTTATACAGCATCACATTACTGAGGAATCTCCATCTCTTCATTAAGAGGTGTTGCCATCACAGGGGGAATTACTGGGTGGTTACCCATATAGATCCCTCACGTTTAATACAGGCCCGCACGGGGGTTCTTTTATTCCCTTGTTTTTTCATACAACATCCAAATATACAGAGGACCAGAGCATCTCTCCCGTAAGAGAAATCCTCTGTCCGCAGGGTCCATTGCTCCAGCCGGAGATAGATAGACAGACATCTTGAAGGGTCCTGCAAAACAGAAAAGCATCCTAACCTACTACTACTTGTACATTCCTTACAGTTTCTGTCAGAGGGTGGTTATAGATCCCACAGACAGAAATAACAACAACATCAACACACCAAATCACATTTAACCTGCAGTTCTGTCAGAAGGGGGTTATAACCTAAAGCGTATTGACGCAGTTCCCCACACATGGCTAATGTGTAAGGTAAAGTCTACAGGCTTGGAAAGATCAGTTTGTAAATGGATAGAAAACTGGCTAAAAGACCGAATTCAGAGAGTAGTGGTAATGATTCTTACTCTGAATGGTCTAAGGTTATCAGTGGTGTACCCCAAGGTTCCGTGTTGGGACCCTTGCTTTTCAATATATTTATAAATGATATAGAGTCTGGGATTAAAAGTACCATTTCAGTGTTTGCAGATGACACCAAGCTATGCAGTGGAATAAAGTCCTTACAGGATGTCTCCAACTTACAAGCAGACCTCAATGCACTGTTTAATTGGGCGACTATGTGGCAAATGAGGTTTAATATTGATAAATGTAAATGTATGCATTCAGGGTCTAATAATATGCATGCATCGTACATACTAGGGGGAGTACAACTGGGGGAATCCATAGTGGAGAAGGATCTGGGGGTTTTGGTAGATCATAAGCTTAATAATGCATGCCAAGCTGCGGGTTTCCAAAGCAAGCAAAATCCTTTCTTGTATTAGGAGAGGTATGGACTCCAGAGATAGAGATATCATTTTGCCCCTGTACAAATCATTAGAAAGACCTCATCTGGAATATGCAGTTCAGTTTTGGGCACCAGTCCTCATAAAGGATATTGGGGAACTGGAGAAAGTGCAGAGAAGGGCAACTAAACTAATAAGAGGCATGGAGGAGCTCAGCTAAGAGGAAAGATTAGAGGAACTGAATTTATTCTCTCTTGAGAAGAGGAGATTAAGGGGGGATATGATCAACATGTACAAATACATAAGTGGTCCATATAGTGAACCTGGTGTTGAGTTATTCACTTTAAGGTCATCATAAAGGACAAGGGGGCACTCTTTACGTCTAGAGGAAAAAAGATTTCATCTCCAAATACGGAAAGGTTTAATCACAGTTAGAGCTGTGAAAATGTGGAATAGACTCCCTCCAGAGGTGGTTTTGGCCAGCACGGTAGATTGCTTTAAAAAAGGCCTGGATTATTCCCTTAATGTAAATAATATAACTGGGTACTAACATTTTTAGGTAAAGTTGATCCAGGGAGAAACCGACTGCCTCTCAGGGGATCAGGAAGGAATTTTTTACCCCCACTATAGCAAATTGGATCATGTTTTTCTGGGGTTTTTAGTCTTCCTCTGGATCAGCTGTGGGTGAAGGATTGTATATGGGATTGTATGGTTATATATAATTTTTGTATTTTTTTTTTTGGTTGAACTAGATAGACTTGTGTCTTTTTTCAACCTGGCTAACTATGTAACTATGTAACCTCCTGACAGAGCATTAAAGGAAGGAAACACAATATATGCATTTTTCAAAGTAGCACTCTTCTTGGAATTCCTGGTGGGAGTAGCCCCTCCCCAAGCAAACAGGATCCCCAGAGTTAGTTCCAAGAACAGACTTTGACCCCGAGTGTCCTTTCAAGGGGATACGTCTCATCCATTGGGCACTCAAGGCAGCAGGCCAGTCTGTTCCTGCAAAGTCAGGGATAATAAAAAAAAAGGACACATTCTCTCTGCACTCCTCAGCAGTCCATGTGGCACTTTGTAGCAGCTGTGCTCCAACAGTCCCTCTCAAGCACAAAAGTCCGGGTACAGTAACCTCTTCCTGGCACCCCCTTCTTCCCTGATGGAGACAGAGTTACTCCTCGTGGGCTGACCCGCCCTGACAACAATCACTCTGTCCCTGTAGATGGATCTCCCCAGCCGCCATTCCTTTTGAATGTCCACAAAACGGGTCCAGGTCTCCTCTCTCTCTGGCACCCGCTGCGGCTTAGGGACATGAAGAAACTCCCAAATTAAGTCATTCTCCCTCTCTTCCCGGTGATCCTTAACAATGTCCATGACTTTGGGAGGGACATAGGGGAAGTCCAGACCCCACTCCAGGGCAACCCTCCTTTGAATCTCCCGCTGGAACCGGGAAAGCCTCAGCGGCTCTCTTTGGTTTCCTTTCCCGGGCAGGAGACAAGCTTCAGGGGACCTCTGCACCCATTGCCTGTAGGTTGGTGCTTTGGTCTGGGTAGGTGAGGGTCTATTAACAAAATGTTTTCTGCTGTAGGGGCTCCTGTAGCTTCTCTGGGCTTCCCAGCAAAGTCTGTCTCCTCTAACCCCTCGGATAGTACTTCCTGGACCTGGGAACCTCCTATCTCCCACTCTTCCTCTGAGCAGCTCTCGGAAGACGACCACTCTGCTAGCTTCTCAAAGGACCTGAACTCCACTATGAGTCTAGGGGATCCCCAATCTATGGCCCGGTCCCCGCATTCCCCTTCCAGCTCACCTGAGTGCTGACTC
Source organism: Glandirana rugosa (assembly GCA_018402905.1). Classification (NCBI taxonomy): domain Eukaryota; kingdom Metazoa; phylum Chordata; class Amphibia; order Anura; family Ranidae; genus Glandirana; species Glandirana rugosa. The sequence goes on along the minus strand of BLSH010073047.1, from coordinate 435,010 downwards.
TCCTCCACCATTGGACTCTCCCAACCGGGGATGGTGAGGGACACGGATGCAGTCGGCATTTCAGGGACATCTGGCTAATGCACGGCAGTACTTGCAAGTGCGGAGTCCCTGACAAGGCCGTAGCAGACTCTTTTCCTCCTATGTCGCTGGGTTTCGCAGGGGAGTCACAAGGCTCAGACTCAACCCCACCTTGCTGGAGTGTTTCCAGGCCCGCTCCGGCCTTCCGGGATGTCTGCAGCTGTAGTGTGCACAGTCCTGACAGCAGGTCCACATGGTAGTAGTGTGGTTCTTGCTGGCTGAATGCAAGCCTGGTCAGTGGGTCACCGCAATGACCACACTGGACCCTAGAACTCAACACCGCTGTAGGTATCTGGCACTCTGGGCACAGCAGGCACAGCCTTTCCTTCCCATCTATCACTGCCAGGGCGATTCCCCCGCAATGCTCCAATTGGACACCAGTATCAACCAGCCTTCTTTCCTGCTGTTCAGGCAACCATGGTAGGGCAGAGATAGCACGTCCACTCGCCACCATCTTGCTCCTTTGCTACCTTGTGGTGTCTGCTGCTCGCAGGGAACGCTGAGCTTCCCCCAAGGCATGACTCCGCCTCCTCGCTTCCAGACTCACTGGCGTTCTTCCCTGGGCATACTGCTATAACTCCTTCTTAGACAGACTGAAGTTTGCAGGCATGTGGCAGCTAGCACGACTTTTCCAGGCTTGTTACTTGGCACCGACTGTGCTCAAGCAACCAGAAGCATAGGAACCCTGACACCTCTGGCGGCTGCCGGTAGCAACAATAAAGTCTGTAACCCCAGCTTACTGAAGGGAATACTCTTAGCAAAGTCCCGCCCGCAGGCATCTGCATGCTCACTCTGATCATCCCGGCAACAGCAGGCAGTTCCAGGCACACTTTATTGTAGTTAGCAGGAAATTGGAATAACAGTTCAGAATGTCCAGCAGCAGCAGGTCGCTGGACATATTTGTAATCCATGGGCACAGTCGCCCGCCGTGGTTTCCACGGGTAACAGCACATGTTGAACAGTTCCTGAGTTGCAGGATTAGCACAAGTGTCCGTTCCATCCATGGTTGGGGCAACTGGGTAAACAGGCAGCAGTATAGTTGAACTTGACAACAGCTCCCATTGGTTACTGTGGGCAACGGCACTGCTACTACAGTGTTGAATGACAGGCAGAGCACGTAGTCCTTTTCCAAAGTTCATTTCCTCAAAGTGGTGGAATAAAGCACAGTTCCCCGGCTCGCTCAACTTTGTTTGCTAGGGCCAATGACTGGCAGGTTGACTGTGAACAGGTGAATCCCGGACAAGGCCCCCAAATGTAGCCATGCCCCTGTAGGGTTCGCTGAAAGCAGTGTCGCCCTGTCCATCCAGACATCCATTCCAGGTAGTCAGAAACATAGATCAGTCCGTTACTTTGTTTTTTTTTTGTATTGAGGGGTATTGAACTTGGATAGGGATTAGGGAATTATGGGATGTTCCAGGGCATTCAGTGCAAATTTGCTTAGGACTCCTATATACACTTTCAGTACATACACATTTCTCTTCACTCCAGCACAAACTCTTGCTGCTTTCCATTGCTCCGCCAGCACAAACTTGCTGCAGACTGTTCCTCTTACCAGCACTCTCCTTGCTGCAGACTATCACTCCTCCAGACTGACTAGCACTGCATGGGTAGGCCTGAACAGACCTCGTGGACTGCCTTTTGCGGGCAGAGGCCTCGGGCCTCTTTAGTGTAGAAAAGTTAAGGTGCTAGCCGTCTTCTCTTCAGCTACCTTCCCCAGATAGCTTGTTCAGGCCCTGCCAGCCAGCATGGCTACAATGACCACTCTCCACTACCCTTTTCACAGTCCTTTCCTCCTTTAGCTCTGCACCCTTCTCCAGCTGCCAACTCCCAGCTCTCTTCAGGCATGCCTCCCCAGCTCTCCCGACTGTGCTTCACTCACCAGCACTCTATGTGCTGCAACCAGTAGTCCTCCTGAAGACTCCTAGAGTTTTCTCTCCTGCTGTCATAAACATAGAAACATAGAGACATAGAAAAGTGACGGCAGAAAAAGACTGAGTAGTCCATCGAGTCTGCCCCTTTTTATTTATTTTTTATTTATTTATTTATTTATTTTACATTAACCTTGTTGTCTGACTATAGATTTATGTTTATCCCAAGCAAGTTTGAAGCCATTTACTGTTGACTGTCTCACAACCTCTGTTGGTAGTTTATTCCAATCATCGTCGTGTATCTCACG
>BLSH010073047.1:422674-432734 GCA_018402905.1 Glandirana rugosa | reverse complement strand
TGTTACCCATCTCTGAACTCGTTCTATCTTATCAATGTCTTTTTGTAAGTGTGGTCTCCAGAACTGGACACGGTATTCTAAGTGAGGTCTCACTAAAGATCTATATAGAGGAGTCAGAACCTCTTTCCTCCTGCTGGTGATCCCTCTACTGATACATCCCAGAATTCTATTTGCTTTTCCCACTGCCTGGTCACACTGCTCATTTTGCAATCATCTGAAATAAGCCCCCCCAAATCTTTTTCTTCTGTAGTGCTGTCCTCTTTGTGCTCTCTCATGTGCCTCTCCTTCCAGGATCTCTCTTTCCTCCCGGATGCACCTGAGCCCCAGCCCTGGGTCACTTCCCCCAGACTGGGGAGCTCCCCGTGGACACTACAGCCTCCACACTCCTTTACTCCATCTCTTCCACCCGACTACTCCTCCCCAACTGGGCTGACCCCAGGCATTTAAGGAGGCCTGCCCCCTGCCAATCCAAGTTGGGGATTGGTCAGGGCTCCTTAAGATACCCAAGGTAGGATCCACCTCTCTTCCCATCCCATTAAGAAGTGACCTCACCTGTGAGTCACCAGCTGCTCCCTGAGACACTCCCAGCTCAGAATCAAAACAAACAGGTCTAACAACCAGCTAGGCCTGCCCAAATTTACGTACCTGCCAGAGAAAATTTCTCACTCTACCACCTCACTACCTAGAGGGCGCTACACTGGGTAAGGTCAGTAGGGTGTCCTCAGATTTAATTTTGAAAATCTGGTAACCTTAGTTCATTCAAAAAAGTAAATGATCAGTCAGCACTACAGGGTTGTGTAATATATCTGCCAGCACAGTGTATGTTTACTGTCAGCTGGCAGCTCTGTCATACAGCCTTGCTGCACTGGCAGATCCTTTACTTTTTATGAATAAAGAGTCAGCACTGTCAGAGCTTTGTGATAGCTCTGCTGGTGCAGTGTATGTTTCTTAGCAGCTGGAAGCTGCTAGCACACTAGCTTATTTTTAAGCTCCTACCAGCTAGTTTGAGTGTTTTTTCCCTGCCCCTAGAAGCATTTTTCAAGCTTCAGCTTCTAGAAGCAGAAAAAACAGCTTTTTTGTGTTTTTGGTTGCGATTCTCCAGCAGACAAAAAAAGCTGACAGCTCCTAGAAGCTCGTAAACGCTGTTACCCACTGCTAAGCAGTGTATAACTGGTTTTTAAGTAACAACAAAACAATTGCCTGCAAGAAAAATTGTCACAGAGTGGCCCCGCCCCTTAGTTTATTTTGCAACAGAAGGCTGCGGAGCTGTTATTCGGCGGGAGCCTTCGTCGGGTTCAGACCTTTTTTTTTTTGGGTCAGTGGCCGGCGTTCAGTGTGATTTATGATGGATCTACACCAGTGAACATTGTTTGTTTGTTTTTTTAAATAAAGGACTTGTCAAAAACTGTCCGTGTGCGTTTTTTATTTACTTTTTTGGTGAATGAGTAGGGGTAAAATGTACCCCATACTCATTCAGATGGGGGGGGTTGCGGGATCTGGGGGCCCCCTTGTTAAAGTCATCCCCCGCACCCCCACATCCACTGGGCCAGGTTCTCGATGACCCCCTGTGGGAGGGCGAAACATGTTGACAGAATTTCCGGTTCCAAGTCCTAACGACGTCTCTTCCGCATGCCATGGAACGCTTGCTGGATACTGTGTTCCCGGAAAGAATCCTTGCGTTTTACATGCCCATTTTTTTACCTTTGTCCTGTAAGTACATTTCTATTTATGCGCAATAAACATCAGCCTTACAGTACTTCACTATTGATTTCCTCTTTCATTCTGGGTTTGGTAAACATCCCGAATTTCAGAGAACCATGTTGGGGAGATCCATACTGGTCCTTTGTGACACACCATTCCTTACCAGATCTAAGCCTATCTGACCCCCAGACTGAAAAAGCTGGTGTATGTCACATCATGGAGTGAGTTTATTTGGAGCACACCAGCACTTTTAAGAAGATTGGAGCATTTTATCATATTGGGACGTTATTTGTATTACAGTTTTTTTGGATGTTTTTTGGACTTTATATATTTTTTTTATATAATCTTTATTTATTTATTTAGTCAAACATCAATAATACAGGAAGACACATAGGTTCTGACACATATGCGCCTCAAGCAAACATATAAGTAACATCTGAGCACAGCAGAGATTTCATATCTTACCATGAACAAGTGCTATGTGCACTGGGCTTAAGACAAAAACATTTTCAAAACTTACCAAGATTTTCTTAAGAATCTGCAAATTTCACAATTAAATCTTCGCACGTCTTTTAAGCATTTGCTTATCAATAATTTCCCTCAATAAAATTTCTTACATTCCAAAGTGCAAGCTTGCGTTAATTGCTTTGATGATAATTTGGAGTCCACAACTACAGCTCAGCATATTCCACTTAAGTATTCCACTTTGCGAACTTGGACTCAGGATTGACCTTTACAAAAACAAAAGTGCTCTTTGTTTCTCAACCATCCATGTCCATAACTAGCACGTCATTGATCAATTATTGCCATCCATGTGGAACAGGAAGCATTTTTATTTCTGTTTCTTATAAGAGCTTTTCCCTGACCTTACAAGCACAACGTACAAGGAACTTATATCGTGTGATAATTATTGTGAAACCGATATTATATCAATTTTGCCAAATATCCAACTGATACAATATTTAACTGAGACAAAAACTGAATACATTGCAGAGTTCCAGGGCAGTCACACCTTTCCTCACATTAACACACAAGCTGCTACATTGACACCAGATTAAAGTGGAGCTCTTGGCAAAATGCATAGTTTCAACACCTCAATTTTCACATCATCAGTGGGCACAAGGAGAAAACATGATAAAGGAACCCTGAAGCTGGGCTTTAAAATCAACAGAACATGATTTAGGTAGGCAGCTTAGGTACAGAGTTATTGTCAAAGTTGACATTTATGGTTATAATAGCAATGAATATATGTCCGCAAGTTATCCCCAACCTTAAAAGCTTTACACTGGCTGAACTTTAATAGAAGAATCTATCTACTTGGTTGTACTTTCTTTGACAGTCACTATTGTTTTCCTGAGATAAGCTTTTGCAAGTGATATCTTCTGAGTGCTTCCCTTCCTCCCTGCATTATCTGATAAAATGCATTTTCAGCCAATCTGGAAATGCATTCTTAAAGAGTTTTTGTGCTTCCATACACCATGCAATTGGGTTTATTTACTAAAACTGCAAAATCTGGTGCAGCTCTTCATAGAAACCAACCAGCTTCCAGGTTTTATTGTCAAAGCTTAATTGAACAAATTAAAGTCAGAAGCTGATTGGCTACCATGCATGGCTGCTCCAGATTTTGCACTCTCCAGTTTTAGTACATCAACCCCAAAGTCTGTAGGTAGCTTTAAACTGGGAGTACTTTGTAGTACTCTTCCTCTCCCAATCTGAGTATTGCTGTCCAGAGGTTTATGGGGAAGCTAATAAAAGGGACAGGAATTTATACTAGCTGTATTTAAAACTACATTTAGCTATTGTTTAAGGAACACATAACCAAATTAAATCATAATCTAAAAAATGAAAAATGATAAAACAGGGAGCATTTTATGTTTATTAAATAAAAACAAACACTAGGAACCTGGCAATTAAATAAAACTGTGAAAAATAAATCAAAAACTACTTTCATGTAAATGTATAATAATAACTATTCATGGTATGTACTCAATGAAAATGCGCAATGGTTAAGTCTATTGAATCAGTGCCCAGAATAACAGTGGCAATGTCACACCTGTGTGATTATGTTCATTTGTGCACACATTTAGGTGAATACTGTCTTTGTGACTAAGTACCCATCCTTTGGAAGGCTTACACAAGTCACATAGCTAAGTTGGCATCACCTGGCACACACCCACTTTCCTTTTTGTTTTTTTGATGACAAACATTCCTTTTCAACTTAACCTAAGTTTCATAGGCTTATCATGCAATGTTAGAGTACAGAGGTTTGTTGTGACACTGATTAGCTTCCTGAGTTTCGGAAGGTTATACATTGATGGCAAGGTAAGGGGCGGTGAGCCTCTGTGGGCTGGGTTTATTATTAACCCCACATCCATGTCATACACCTGAGAGAGCAAAAAAGAAGGACCGATTGGCACAAGAGAGCAGTGTTCCCTGGACTGCAGCAGAGAAGATGGATGTCACACCAACTAGTACCGCTGCTCCCTTGGATGACAAAATTCCAATTAATAACCCAGCAGACATCTCTGTGATTGTGATTTATTTTGTAGTGGTACTGGCTGTAGGAATATGGGTAAGTGCTGTATTGATACTGATAATCTGTAAAGGGATTGATACGATGCATGAAATAGATATACATTATATCCACTGCAATTAAGCATTTACATACTCATGCCTTAACCATATCAGGTAATTTACAACTGGTTGGCAGTTGAGGAACTATAAGCATCTACTGATGCTGTCATTCTCTGTGGTTTTTGCAGTTCCAGAATATCCATGGACTCTATACTGTGGACTCAACTTGCTTTGTAAACATTTCATGCAGAACTGACTTGTATTTAAATTAAAAAGTTAGGTTAAGTTAAATTAAAAGTTAAATTAAAAAGAAAAGTACTGTAGCCTATAACAACCAGCACATATATTTTACTACCCTTGCTAGCCTTAGCAAGGATAGTCTTAGCTGATGAAATGTAAAGTGGATATTCTTTGGGCTTTTAGTAATACAGACACACTACTTTTAGCGCTTAATGGATGAGAGATAGAAATATTAGGCTCAATTCACTAAACTATAACAAATGTTACTCTAGCTCTCATTGGCTATCTTACGTTAAATAATGAATGTTATGTAAAATAATGATTATCATAGTTTATTGAATCGGGCTGTATTTCACTGGTTTTAACCAAAATGTATTGATTTTTATTGTGCGTCTTGTCAAGTTACCTCTTTAATGTGAAATTATTATTATTATCATTATTATTATACAGGATTTATATAGCGCCGACAGTTTGCGCAGCGCTTTACAACATTAGGGCAGACAGTACAATTACAATACAATGCAATACAGGAGGAATAAGAGGGCCCTGCTTGTTAGAGCTTACAATCTATGAGAAATGCGCAGTATATGCATAACATAATAAATTATCCTCCGATATAAAATATCTTTTGCATTCACCATGGAAGATATCTTGACTGTTCACATCTTATGTATAGTTAAACCTTAGAAATTAAAGTCACAACTTTTTCTTTAACCAAATGCTATCATTCTGGCTAAATATAAAACTATACTTTAGCAAGCTTTTCAACTTTCTCAAATTAGTTTGAAGTACCTTATCTATTCTGGTAAACAATATTGGAAGGGCAGTGTATGTAGTAATTCAAGTCACTGATTTTGAATGCAGTGATGGGTGGAAAGCAAATGTGTGTGAAGATGCACAAAGTAGGACCAAATGCACAATTGTGAAAATCAAAAGGCAGGCAGCTGTAACATTCCCCATACTATTAAGACCAGGGTTCCCCTTTAAAGGACAGAGAATCCAAATGCTCGGTACTTGATCCAATAAACAATGAATGGCATATGTGCTTTATAACCATGGTAAATGTTGTGAAGGGATATGTACATCGATGAATTGACAAATATGCCCCCCAGGAAAAGTAATTTCCAGGAGAAACAGACAGATGTAATAATATATTTGGACAAATGAGAAGTTAGGTGGTTAACATACAAAAATCTTATTGTATATTACAGGCTATGGTAAGGACAAGCCGTGGCACTGTAGGAGGTTTCTTCCTGGCTGGACGCAGCATGGTGTGGTGGCCAGTAAGTATTCTAATGTGTAAACAAATGTAAATAGCCACAGTGGCCCTTGCAAACATATATGGTCTTAATCATGTGCTGGCCAGGTAAATATGCCTATAAGTTTAGTTTCTACTTAGGAAAGTATGAGGATGTGTAGTATGACAGGTATGACTGAATCTAAATGTATCAATGCATATGTTGGTACCCACCAGAGCTCTGAGATGCCTTAATGTCACATCCAGAAAGTATTCACAGCGCTTCACTTTTTCCACATTTGTTATGTTACAGCCTTGTTCCGAAATGGATTAAGTTAATTATTTTCCTCAGAATTTTACAAACAATACCCCATAATGACAATGTGAAAAAAGTTTGTTTGAAATCTTTGCAAATTTATTTAAACGAAAAAAATTACATGTACATAAGTATTCGCGTTCTTTGCTTTGACACTCTAAATTGAGCCCAGATGCATCCTGTTTCCACTGATCAGCCTTGAGATGTTTCTACAAAAAAATCAGTTGATTGGACATGATTTGGAAAGGCACACACCTGTCTATATAAGGTCCCACAGTTAACAAGCCATGAAGTCCAAGGAATTGTCAGTAGACCTCCGAGACAGGGTTGTATCGATGCACAGATGTGGGGAAGGGTACAGAAAAATTTCTGCAGAATTGAAGGTCCCAATGAGCACAGAGACATCCATCATCCGTAAATTGAAGAAGTTTGGAACCACCAGGACTCTTCCTAGAGCAGGCCGCTCGGCTAAACTGTGCAATTGGGGAGAAGGGCCTTAGTCAGGGAGGTGCCAAGAACCCAATGGTCATTCTGACAGAGCTCCAGCGTTTCTCTGTGGAGAGAGGAGAACCTTCCAGAAGAACAACTATCTCTGTAGCACTCCACCAGTCAGGCCTGTATAGTAGAGTGGCCAGACAGAAGCACTCCTCAGTAAAAGGCACATGACAACCCATCTGGAGTTTGCCAAATGGCACAACAAGGAGAACCGCCACTACAGGTAAGAGATCCACACTGATGATTTCTGTTGCAGATGCAGGTGCAAGCCCCGGACTGCCAGCCGTAGATACTAGGTAAAGGAGAGATGACTGAACACTGTCTTCACAGAAAATCCTTTATTGAAATGCTTGAATCATGAGATATGACACACCACACAGAGCCTAGCCAGAGGCGAGGTGGACTAGTTTCACACACCTGATGTGTGCTTACTTATGACACCTGAAGGAATCTCAGACCATGGGAAACAAAATTCTCTGGTCTTATGAAACAAAGATTGAACTCTTTGGCCTGAACTGCAAGTATCATGTCTGGAGGAAACCAGGCACCACTTATCACCTACCCAAAACCATCCCTACAGTGAAGCATGGGGGTGGCAGCATCATGTTATGGGTATGTTTTTCAGCGGCAGGAACTGGGAGACTAGTCAGGATCAAGGGAAAGATGAATGCAGCAATGTACAGAGACATTGATGAAAATCTGCTCCAGAGCGCTTTGGACCTCTGACTGGGACAACAATCCTAAGCACACAGCCAAGATAACAAAGGAGTGGCTATGGGACAACTCTGGGAGTGCCCTTAAGTGGCCCAGTCATAGCCCAGACTTGAACCCAATTAAACACCTCTGGAGAGATCTGAAAATGGCTGTGCATTGATGCTCCTCATCCAACCTGATGGAGTTTGAGAGGTCCTGCAAAGAAGAATGGGAAAAACTGCCCAAAAATAGGTGTGCCAAGCTTGTAGCATCATACTCAAAAAGACTTGAGGCTGTAATTGGTGTAAAAGGTGCTTCAACAAAGTATTGAGCAAGGGTTGTGAATATTTAAATAAATTTACAAAGATTTCAAACAAATTTCTTTCACATTGTCATTATGGGGTATTTTTGTAGAATATTGAGGAAAATAATGAATTTTATCCATTTTGGAATAATGCTGTAACATGACAAAATGTGGAAAAAGTGAAATAATGTGAATACTTTCTGGATGCACTGTAGGACATCAACAGTAACCTGAGTAGTACCTAGTAGTATCTGCATTGCATTTTACCTTCCTAAAGACCCTGAAACCCAATCCCATAATATTGGCTACGCTTGATATCACATTTTAATACCTTGACTAAAAGGTGTTATAATGTGAAAGCACAGTATCATTGTATATTAAACATTTTAGATAAATGAATGGGCTGTCTTAACACAGTGTAAATAGGCTAAAGCCGCTAAACAATTTTTACTTGAAACATATTACGCCATCTCACTTATACTGAGATTTGTTCTGTAGCTTGGAATGTCACCTAACACGTAATCTATCAGGAATCATGGGTATCTGCTTTAAAGGATACATGAAGTTAGAAGGCAAATAACTGATAATCTATTTTAAGACCAATTCCACCCAAAATTATATTTTTGTTTTAAATGGGAACTATTCAGGGGACTCATCCCATGTTTAATGATGCATGATTCCGATTGCAAGACTCATTAGTGCATTCTACATTAATGAAAATTCACAAGGGAAGGTATTTACTCATTATTTGACCTAGCAATAATCAATCAGGATGGTGTACACAGTCTTAGGCCCCTTTCAGACGAACGGATAGAATCCAGCTTTTAGCTGCGGATAGATGAAGTTATTTACCGCAGCTATACAATGCTTTCCACTCCACGTTTAGCAATGGTTTTGTTAAAGACGATTTAGAACGATTAGAAAAAATGGATTGGAATGCGTCCAGGAACGATGTTATGCAGCTAACGGCACGTATCTGGACGAATCTGCAGGTAAACTGTGTCAGCTATGGATAGCAACGGCAACAAGCATAGAAATCAATAGGAAGCACTTCAGAAATGTCAAGAATGTTAACAATGTTTCCACCGCAGCTAAACGTAGCAGCATGTATCCGTGGCTAATCGGAATGTAACAAATGCAAGTAATCGTTGTGCTTTAACTTCTGGTTATCTGACTTGCATTTAGCAACGGCAGAACAGCTGATTCTATCCGTCCGTGTGAAAGGGGCCTAATATTTACAATTGATTTGGAGTAGAAAAGCCTGCCTCCTGAAATCATGCTGCAGATAAGGACCATTGTTCTCTTAGTAGAAGCCGTGATCTCTTTGCAGAGGTCCAACACACTCCCTGTTGAGTCAGAGCTTTAGCTTAGATTTCAGCAATGTTTAAGTTCCCCGCTGATTGGAGAGCTCTAGCTCTGTAGCCCTCTGCAGAGAGACTGCTGCTTTCATGTAGAGAGTAAGGGCCCTAGCAGGGGGCAGGCTTTTCTAGTTAGGCTATGGTTGTTTTCTAAAGGAAATTAACTGTAAGAATTGGAACACCTTTTATTTTGAAGCACCTGGATTGTTGAATTGGATTGTATATAAAATGCCCTTTTGTACAATTTGATAAAATCCATAAGACTTTTTTTTTTGTTTAGTTGTGTATTTGTTTCATCTGTGTATTCAGCTGATTTGCTGATTTGAATGGCAATTATCATAAAACCATTAACGTATTAGGGCAACTCATAGTGATTAATTTAGTAAAGGCAAATGGGCTGTTGCACTTTGCAAAGGAATTATCCCTACAAATGTGAAATTTCATTTAGAAATCCACAGAAGTGAATGTGGTGAATTTAATTTTGAAAAGAATACCCAATCATGTGCAAGAAAAATAAAAAAATTATCATTGACTTTCTTTTAATCCTTATGGCTAGTTAAAATAGCAAAGTATATATTTAATTGTTTTAAACTTTTTTTTTTACATTTCTTCTGTTACTTCCTGGTTTCCAGGTCTAGGAAAATGATGTCATACATCCCAGGAATCTTCAGGAAGGGAAGAGGGGAGGAGGGGTTTACTTAGCTAAGCATACCCTCCTACCTGCATGTCTTATGGTGCCCATACACTAGATGAAAAATCGTTCGAAAATCTGTCATTTGGACAGTTTGTTCGTTTTTCATCCAGTGAATGGGCACACAGCCATCGGAAAAGTTAGTAAGTTACCTGTATTTATTTAGTCAAAGCGAAAACAAAAACGAAGACCCAGTGTATTCGTGTCAAGTTAAAAAATTACCCGCTCTTTGTTTAATTGGAAAGTTAAATAGCAGGCAAATCGTCTTCAAAAGGTTGGATGATTAAAAAACCGAGTTTTTGTAGTGTTGGTTAAAGGCTACCGACACACGGGTAAGTGACCTACTTTTTGCTTGTTTGACAGGTTTACTGTCTAAAAGCTTGCTAAAAAGTAGATCACATACCCGTGGTATTCTGTACGTCCATCCTCCCATACGAATCGATTCATTTGG
>BLSH010073047.1:408250-419078 GCA_018402905.1 Glandirana rugosa | reverse complement strand
ACACCTAAATATTTATAAATGACAATCATGGAAATTGTCAGGGGTTCCTAAACTTTTGCATACAACTGTATATGCAGGTAATAGTTTCTCATTGGTGTAATTAAGAGCCATAGGCGTGCGCACATAGGGTGGCAGGTGTGCCTGGGCATACCCTAATCACCCTGTACTGTGCAGATTCCCCTTGCTGCCTGGCTGCAGAGAAAGGGACGGGGGAATTTCTCAGTCTCTTTCTCTGTCTCAAAAGTGAGACATCAGGGGTCTGGTTAGACCTTTGATATTTCACCAAATCCCCCCAGTAGGGCTCCTAAAAAATGGTAAAAAATAATAAACTATAATATTGTAAAAAAAAAGAAAAAAACAAGATTGTAAAAGTAAAAATAAGCTACTGACACCTATCTCTTGTGGTGCACACCCTAATACAATATGCTGTGCACGCCTATGTTAAGAGCCCTTCCACACTAGCTGTACACCCACGGTAGCGGTAAAGCACTTTTAACCCCACCCACGAGGGGTTAAAAGTGCCAGCGATTGGAGTTTCTGGAGAGGTGTACAGCCGCTTCGGAAGCACTGCCCATTCATTTCAATGGGCAAGGGCGGTGGAGGAGTGGTGTATACACTGCTCCTCCACCACCCCAAAAATGCTGCTTGCAGGACTTTTTTTTTCCTGTCCTGAAAGCGCACCACCCCAGTGTGAAAGCACTGGAGCTTTCACACTGGGGAGGATTAGGAGGTAGTTTAGAGGCGCTTTACAGGCGCTATTTTTAGTGCAAAAACATCTGTAAAGCGCCTTCTGTGTGAAAGGGGTCTTAGGCTACTTTCACACTGGGGAGTTTTTTAGGCCCTTATAGCGCCCGAAAAACACCCCCCATCCTCCCCCACTGGGGCGGTACGCTTGCAGGACATTACAAAAAGTCCTGCAAGTAGCATTTTTGGGGCGGTGCGGTGAGCGGTGTATATACCACTCCTCCACCGCCCCTGGCATTGAAATCAATGGCAAGGGCTTCCGAAGTGGCTGCACACCGCCTCGGAGGGGCAGCGCGCCGGCACGTTTAACCCCTCTTTAACCCCTTGTGGGGGGTTAAAGCGGCGTTCCACCCATGTTAAAGTCAGCAGCGACAAAAAGTACTAAATCTTTCTTAATACATTCAATGTCATTCGTTTGTAGAGAGATATCATAATTGCTTTTACCCTGGTGAAAGTGATTTTTTTTCTGCTTTTATAATATCCCTTTATATCCTTTAATGAAAACATATTGAAACAGAAAGTGATTTCCTTTCCCATGAGCTGATTCCAGTCTGTAACTCAGTAACTGTTATGTGCAGCTAATGGGTCAAATACAAGACTACATGTATCTGGGAATGAATGGGTCTCTTTGTTTTCTAGAATAGAAAAGTACAAGCAAATCCTGGCTTTTCCAAAGAAAACAATGCCATTACTTATATGTCACAATCTTAGACTCTTGTTTTCACAATAAATATAGTAAATGATCCCAGTTACTGATTGAAATGCATTTTATGTACTTCAGCGGTTATTATGTTTTGCTTCAAATTAGCAGTGACAATTGGATGAGGTTAATATATACTTGTACAGATCTTCGTTGTGTAGTGGTGAGCTGCAGTTATATGGTATTACCAGAAATGTTCATTCTTTGCAAAATTTCAAGATAGCTTCCTTGTACTTCCCACAATCACTTATGCCCAGATTATGCAAAAACTAGATGAGCTCATCCCTGGGTATACATCCAGAAAATCCAGTTATTTCTCAACTCTCCACTTCTGACCAAGAGAAAAGCTCACAATGGTGGGTGGAGATTAGGAAAAGTTTCAGTGAAATTAACCACAAGCTTTCAGGTTGCATACAAACATGAAAATGTTGTTTTCCTTATTAGCAAGAGAAAGCATGGCCACAGAGAGATACGTGCTTATTTTTCGGTGACTATGAAAAGTATGGATACAATATATTTTTTTTATTCAGGATCATAGCTGGCTGATTTTAATCAATTACAAATTTCAGTATCCCTATCTTCTCTTATCTATATTTGCATGCTGCCTTCAGGAAAATTGAAGCTGAATGGCATACTGTGATGTTTTTACTAAGACACTGTCCCCTGGCCAAGGACGGGAAAAGGGGCAATGTCTCTGCAAAGCCCACCTTCCTCATTCCTCTATAGCTCACCTTATCAGTTATCATGTACCTGTATGAGGAGCCTGAGATGATGAGGATGGCCTCTCACACAATTCCCGTCTGAGCAACCATGAAAGTTGGGACTGCAATGGCAAAGGAAGGGCACGGGGCCAGAAAGTTGGAACTGAAAACTTGAACTTGAAGTACTGTGTCAGGTAAGCAGAAGAACAGAGGAAAGGGCACCCAAAATACATCAAGCCCAGTAGTGAGCAGAGCCGAGTCTCAAGCCGAGTTTGGTAGCAGTGGAGCAGGAAAGCACCAAATAGGGAGCAGGAATCAGGATCAAGGTCAGGGACAAGCCGAGGTTGGCAATGTGTAGGCAGCTAGGTACACTCTTGATAGGTAAAATCTTGATCGGAACTTAGTCCAGGCTGAGGTCAGTAATGAAGATAGGCAACAGGCTTAGACAGGCACAGATGATTCAGAAGTAGATCAGATGAAAGCTGGGCCATTAAGCAAATTCAGGATCAGGAATAACAGAAACTCAAGCTGAAAGACCATTCAGCACTGATCTCATGCAGGGCCCAGGTTAAAATAGCTCACTAGGTGCCAGTATTTGTGGTAGGCATGCCCATGCATTTGCACATTTAGTTAGACCCTTATGCTCATTTCTTCAGTGTTGTCACATGAAAAGATATAATAAAATATTTACAAAAATGTGAGGGGTGTACTCACTTTTGTGAGATACTGTATGTACATACATAGGGTATATATATATACTGTATATTTCCCAGCAGGAAACAAATATCATATCAACATTTTATCTAAAAGAAAATATTGATGTTCGTAAGACACTTCCCAATATGTGTCCTTGTGTCTTTAACAACTCTATGTGATAAGAAAACTTGATAAAATGACTTTAATCATGAAAAAAAAACATGTTAGTCATTCAATGAAAAATTATATGAATGTTTAAAGGCTAGCTTCACCTTTTGAGTGATGTTACATATTTCACCAGCATTGAGGTGCAAATGTGACCCCCCCCCCCCAAACTGCTCCCCTATGTGACAGCTTGCGAGGGTTCTTTTCCCAAACCACAACTGTCACTTTTGAAATCGACACAGCTGTGTGGGGTTCCGGGCCATTCACTTGCAGACATCTATAAATTAATAGACTACAAGTCCCATCTTCCACCACAATACATACAAGTTCCGGAATGAGTGCACTTATAGTCCACTGACACTTCCTCCAGCTCAGTAACGGAAAGCCTGTACCACAGTCTGGGCAGGGAGTTGTGGGAAGAGTCTGCAGGTTCTAGGAATTGCACCCATATCCACAAATTATGGGTGCAATGCTTTGCAGGTTCCTGTAAAAAAAAATAAGTGAACATTTTTTTCCCTCAAATATATGTACATGTATTATTTTTTCTAAAAAAAAAAAAAAAAAAAGTGGATTTAGTCTTTAACAAATTGGAAATTTAAAGCCGCAGTAAACTCTACCAACATTTTTTTTAAATGGGACCCCTGCAGTGTTATGCCATAATATGCTAGTATGCACCGCATACTATCACATTATGACAGACTCACCTTTCAAACGGATCCCTCTAGTGCTGAGCTGTCACCATTCCTGACATTTTCATCTTCACCCAGCCTTCCTTCCAGGTTTGTACTCTCCCACATTGGAATGGCTGGGATGCAATTACATCAATCCCATGCATGTTAATGGGAGTCACTATTGCGGCATAGCACTCTCTGCTTTCAGGGCACAATTAGTGTGCCTTAAATGCAGAGCTCACTACACATGCACAATGACATCATCAGCTGGAGCTGATATAAATATCTCCTAAATAGCGCACAGTCTATTTGTCTTTAGTAAGTGGTACTCCCTGCGTCTCATTGCTGGAAATATTCTGAGCTAGAGTTAGTAACACAAATTATCTGACTGCTCGCTGAAAGGTCTATCTAAGGTTTATCAGTATCACCTAGTTTGTTTTTTCCTCTGGTTTTCGTTCAGGTATACATTTTTATGTAATTATGTTGGTGAACCAGTTTAGAAAATATCTAATCCAATATCCAATGTTTATCTGGAAGATCGTTGTTTTGATATACAATAAATGCATCAATATTTGCTTCACAAATAGTTATGGTACATGTGATTGGATTATTTCCTTTTCTTCCATCTTGGAATGGAATTGCTCACTCTATTACCAAATATTTTATGGCTTGCTTGAACTGTTTTTTTTACACTTATTTACACCCCATATACTGTATATATGTCTTGATGGGTGTTTTACTGTAATTTGACTGGTCGAGAAAGCTCCTTAGTTACAGTTGAAATCCTAACTGCATGTTGAAAGTCCATTCTGCAGTGGAAATGTTTTTGTCAGGGATTGCAAAGGTGCGAATATATGTGGTTAATGATTTGACGTTATTGTGTGTCTAATACCTGTTATTCAGATTAATAATTTATCTGAATCAGATTAGCCTATATCTTACTGGGGTTCTTAACACTTACTGCAGAAATATCTGAACAGTTACGTGACAGATTGACAGAGATCCAAATAATTCCAGGAGTCAATTTTGTGCTATATAAGTTAATTGGGCGACACAGTGGTGTAGTGGATGGCACTTTCGTCTGGCAGCAAAAGGGTCGCTGGTTTGAATCCCAAACACGACAGTACCTGCCTGGAGTTTGCATGTTCTCCCTGTGCCTGCGTGGGTTTCCTCCGGGTACTCTGGTTTCCTCCCACACTCCAAAGACATGCTGGTAGGTTAATTAGATCCTGTTTAATTTGGCCCTAGTATATGTATGAATGTGAGTTAGGGACATTAGATTGTAAGCTCCTTGAGGGTAGGGACTGATGTGAATGTACAATATATATGTAAAGCGCTGCGTAAATTGACAGCGCTATATAAGTACCTGAAATAATAAAATAAAATTTGGACATGGGTACATTGTAACCGGAGTCATGTATAATGGCCTTATTCTCTTGACTTGGCCTTATGGCCTTATTCTCTTGTCTCCTATTTACTAGACAGAAATAGAAAGACAAATATGAAAAATAGCCAATTTTATTACAGTTTATCGATAGAAAACTTGCATGGTAATTCACCCAGTGAAAGTGCACGTACAGTGCCTTGAAAAAATATTCATACCCCTTGAAATTTTTCACATTTTGTAATTTGTCAACCAAAAACGTAAATGTATGTTATTGGGATTTTATGTGATCGACCAACACAAAGCGGCACATACAGAAATTATGAAGTAGAAGGAAAATGATGAATGGTTTTCAACATTTTTTACATATAAATATGTGAAAAGTGCGGTGTGCATTTGTATTCACTCCCCTGAGTCAATACTTTGTAGAACCGCCTTTCACTGCAATTACAGCTGCAAGTCTTTTTGGGGATGTCTCTACCAGCTTTGCACATCTAGAGTGAAATTTTTGCCCATTCTTCTTTGCAAAATAGCTCAAGCTCTGTCAGATTGGATGGAGAGCGTCTATGAACAGAAATTTTCAAGTCTTGCCACAGATTCTCAATTGGATTTAGGTCTGAGCTTTGACTGGGCCACAGTGCTTTGATCAAAACCATTCCATTGTAGCTCTGGCTACATGTTTAAGGTCATTGTCCTGCTGGAAGGTGAACTTCCACCCCAGTTTCAAGTCTTTTGCAGACTAACAGGTTTTCTTCTAAGGTTGCCCTGCATTTGGTTCCATCCATCTTCCCATCAACTCTGACCCTCTTCCCTGTCCCTGCTGAAGAAAAGCATCCCCACAACATGATGCTGCCACCACTATGTTTCAGGATGGGGATGGTGTGTTCAGGCCAAAAAGTTAAATTTTGGTCTCATCTGACCAAAACACCTTCTTCCACATGTTTGCTGTGTCCCCCACTTGACTTCTCCCAAACTGCAAACGGGCCTTCTTATGGCTTTCTTTCAGTAATGGTTTTCTTCTTGCCACTTTTCCATAAAGGCCAGATTTGTGGAGTGCACAACTAATAGTTGTCCTGTGGACAGATTCTCCCACCTGAGCTGTGGATCTCTGCAGCTCCTCCTGAGGTACCATGGGCCTCTTGGTTGCTTCTCTGATTAATGCTCTCCTTGCCCAGCCTGTCAGTTTAGGTGGACGGCCATGTCTTGGCAGGTTTGCAGTTGTGCCATACTCTTTCCATTTTCAGATGATGGATTGAACAATGCTCCATGAGATGTTTAAAGCTTGGGATATTTTTTTTCATAACCTAACCCTGCTTTAAACTTTATCTCTGACGTGTCTGGTGTGTTCCTTGGCCTTCATGATGCTGTTTGTTCACAAAGGTTTTTTAACAAACCTCTGAGGGCTTCACAGACAGATGTATTTATACTGAGATTAAATTACACACCGGGGGACTTTATTTACTAATTAGGTGACTTCTGAAGTCAATTGGTTCCACTAGATTTTAGTTAGGGGTATCAGAGTGAAGGGTGCTGAATACAAATGCACGCCACACTCTTCAGATATTTTTTTGAAAATTCTGTTTTTATTAGGTTTTCAGGTGGAACAACAATAGAAAACAGCATTCTGACTGGGGTAGGTCCAGCCAGTAAATCGGACCACGCAGGGTCCACTATAACAGTGTACATTCCCAACCCCCCCCCCCCCTCCCCCGAACCCCCAAACTTCTCTCAACTCAACCCGCAGACTAGTATCACAAATTAGTTCAGGATGAAGTCATATAAGAAGGAAGAAGACATATTTCCGAAAGTCCTATTTGCTTGGAAAGCATCAAAGGTTCAACCTCCCCAACCCATTAGCCTAGAGCAAACAACAATCAGTAGACTACTGTAAGAAGCCTCATGGCCTCTTCTAGGATTTGAATCAATACAGTCCCTCCTAAAAATTTTTAGGGGTGTCAGGCAAAACTCACATTCTGTTCCTATCCACTCCTCTCAACTCATCCCACCGTATCTGCCAAGGACAGCCACGGCTGCCAACCTCTAGTGAATTTCTTCTCGCACCCCCTTGTCAAGTAGGTTGCTCTGTAAAATGGTACCATGGCATTCACCAGGCCCTTCCAAAAGGATGGCGTGAGGGGTGCTACTTTTTTCACTTCAAGTGAACTGCCTTTTTGGCGTAGACACTTTTCAGATATTTATTTGTAAAAAAATCTACAAAGTCCTCATGAGACTCTTAGTTCTCCAGGTCTTGCTTCACGAAATTCATTCTTTCTTGGACCTAGAGGACATTGCTCAGCTTTCCCTGGTCTCTCATACATTCCAAAAGGCCTGATGATTTGAGCTTATTCTGGTGGTTTTCCTTGCACGGAGACCTGTGTTCATTCAACTTTGTTTGGTGGAGAGGAATTGGATGGATCAGGATCTTGCTGAGTTGAATCATCTACAAAGTCCTCATGAGACTCTTAGTTCTCCAGGTCTTGCTTCACGAAATTCATTTCGGAGAGAGATTTTCCACCATCTCAAAATTACCTTGCTGCGAGTGACCTGACCGGAGCTTGTCCGTCACACTGGAACAGGATCTCCGGCAACAGTGCCGCCCTGGGGGGAGGAGTTGGATGGATCGGGATCTCCAGCTGTGTATATTGTAACTGAAGCAACTTTGACTACTCTAATTAGTGGGTCACATACCTTATGGTAAGCGTGGTGTGAGATCATTGTTTGGTGACACCTCTGCTATCCTCTCTACTATTCACTGCGTGTGGGATCTCTCCTCCTATGTACTGTGAAGCATTGATTTGAAGTTGGAAGTCATTCCAAATGGACTGACATATGTTCTACTAACCACCTTTCTCATCACTGCACTATTGGTGTTTTAAAGTGTTACTAAACCCACAACAGTAAAATCAGTCTGTATATACAGCATAGCATGCTTGTTATACTCATTGTGGAACTTAAGGGATTAATCCTCTGCATTGTGTAAAAAAGGCTGTTTTATCCTGTATGCAACAAATCCTTCCCTCCGGCACTGTCAATCTGGGTAAGTCCATATAATACGCAGCAGGGTGGTTAAGCTGCACATGCTCAGTTTGGTCTCTAATGCTGGATAGAACATTTCCTGTTTCAGTTGCACTCTTCAGGTCACGTGATATTGACATCACACATGTGGGCATGTATACAGGCTGTAGTGGAAAACTTCTCCTGCTTGAACACACAGCGATGGACAAACTGTGCAGGTTACCAGGAAAACATGGTATACAGATCATCTCAAAAGGTATATAGTGGCAGTATTTTAATGTAAAAAGAAGATGTATAAGCCGTGGGCACCGTGGGGGGGGGGGGGGGCAGATTAACTATTTTCATATTACTGCGTTTAGTAACACTTTAAGCATTAAGCGATAAACTGAATATGAAACATCAAGAACATTGTGAACGCTGGGAGGTAGCCATCCAGACTAGCGCCCAGTTCACAGAATATGAAAAAAAAATAAAAATTAAAACATAAGGACCCTGAGGTCTAAACCTCACGATGTGTAATCACTGTAAATAGGCTTTCAATATGATAAAGCCTTTATCCCGTAGTTAGCATTCCCCCAGATGTAAACATAAGCAACTTAATGAAGAAAAGAGAAAGAAGGCTGTAAGAGCATAATGCCCAGACTTCAGGGAAACGAGAGGAGAAGTAAGAAGAGGAGAAGAAAAAAAAGCTGTAAATCTGTTTGGGGATCCTCCATCGACCATCTATAAAGTCAGTTTTGTACATCTGGGACCTGTAAATAAGCAAGCCAGAGGGACCATATTTTGTCAAAGATGGATTGTTTATCTTGTAGGACACTCACAATGTTTTCATTCAACATGATGCACTTAAGTTTACGGTTCATTAAGGCTAGGTCTATAACAGGGCTTTTCCATGATGTCACAATAGCGATTTTGGCTGCTAGGAACATTAAGCAAATTAAGGTCTGGGTATGTCGCGGGACATCCTGCATGCACCTGTTTTTGAACTTGGTTCGAACTGCCAGGTCAGAGCTGCGCTTCTGTAGAGATTTGAGAAAGTGATACATTTGTTGTAAATAGAAGCTCTCTGTCGGGGACATCTCCAAACTGTCCATTAAATGCGAGGGGGGACATATACCTCTATGGTCAAAATAATCACCTATGCGGTACAATCCTTTATTCAGCCACCAGCTAAATGTATCGGGCACACCCAAAAGAGGAGCTTGTGTCCCAGACATGTAATGAGGACTCAATATGGCTTTGCAATGTTTCAGGGGAATCCAAAGGATGAGATCCATTGCCAGTGGGAAGCATGCTTGGGCCTCTATTGATATCCAATCTGATAGATAATGTCGGCTATGGAGTTGACTTAGTTGGGCAAGCTGTGTAGCCACGTAGTATTTGCGAAAGTTAGGCACATTTAGTCTACCCATATCCTTAGGAACATACATCGTAGCCCATGGTATTCTGGGGCCTTTGGTCCCCCAGATAAAATGAAAAAGTTTTGATTGAAACTTCTATGTGGCATTAACAGGGACCTGAGTATGCAAAGTGTTTATAATGTTTAGAGGCGTGACTAGAACCTTCAGGACCCCGGTGCAAGAAATTATGAAGGATCCCCATGACCCCTGGCCAGGGCCCTTCCTTCTTCCCACTGATCCTGGGGCCCTTTACTCCCATCGCAGGTCCCTTTATTACGGTCCCACTGTAAACTGGATAGGAGGGATGGCAGGGGCAGCATATAGAGGAACCAATATCCTCCATTAGGAGGAAAATGGAGAAGATTGGTTCCTCCAAATGCCACCCCCACCATCCCTCCTATCCAGGTGTACAAGGGAGGCACGCGGGCCCCCTGGAGCACGGGCCCAGTTGCAATTGCAACCCCTGTAGTTACGCCCCTGATTATGTTCAATGCAAAAACCATAAGCATTCCATATTAAATGGAAAATACCCTTCCCCACCTACCAAATCCATAAGGCCTAATAAGGTGGAGGGGATCAGAAGGATGAAGGACATGACACATATCTTTAATCTTGGTTTTACAGGAATGACTTCTCCTTCTCAGATGAGACTTTACTGCTCAAATATATTAAATAGTGCCCTTGTTCCTCATCATAGAACTGGGGGGGCACACGTTTCTCATCTTTCTCTCATGCCATCCATTTCCCTAGTTGGCCGTTCTTCCCACCAGAACCCCTCTCCCCGCTATTTGTTGGGGGGGGGGGTTAATCTGTTCTTCCAATTATCCAATTATCCTCAGGTTAATGTGAACTCAAAGATCCATAATTCCGTTGTTGCCATATTTAATCTGCATTATGCCACATATATCCTACATATCTGATTTCTTGGTATGAACTGTGTTATGTCAGGAATAGTGTTGAGCGAACCCGGACTGTAACGTTCGGGTCCGTACCGAACTTTAGGGTGTCCGTGGCACGGACCCGGACCCGGACATTTCAAAAATCGTTCGGGTCTAATTGTCGGTACGGTAATCATCCGTACCGACACTACCGAAGATTCCCGTTTGGTCACTTTGCGAACAACTAACCGACGGGACGTCGAAGAGTTGTGCACCTCATTTTATCGTCTTGGGGCCTGGCTTGGGCTTGCTAAAAACTTTACAGGCCCAGGCCCAGGCACGGTGCCTGTGGGATTTCAAGCCATGCCTGGGCTTGCAATGTCAGGCCCAAGCGAGTTGTGATAAGGACTGTATTGTGTCAAGTATGGTTCTTTAGTCTATACATCCTATATACACCGTATTACGTCTAATTTA
>BLSH010073047.1:385936-403159 GCA_018402905.1 Glandirana rugosa | reverse complement strand
ATTTATTTTCCCTATCCCCATTTATTTGTAGGGCACTTGCCCTAGTTTGAAGATGATTTTAGAACAGTTATATGGCTTCTACCGTTAATTAATACTTTTCAGACACAGTTTGAAGATGATCCACATTCACCTCCATTTTTGCTTTTTTTATGTTTTTATTTTTTTAAAAATATTTACAGTTATTTCCCTGTCCCCATTTTTTTGTAGGGCACTTGCCCTACCCTTACCCCCATTTTACTTCCTTTTGCAGCCCTCTGGGGCTTTCCAGGACTTTCCTACAGCCATTTTTGTGCCTAAAAGTTCGGGTCCCCATTGATTTCAATGGGGTTCGTTGTCCGTGCGATCGTTCGGGTTCCGTCCGGACCCGGACCCGGACTTTGTCCCGAAGTTCGGACGGACCAGCAGAACCCGAACTTCCAGGTGTTCGCTCAACTCTAGTCAGGAACTCTAAAGTAAATATGAGTGCAGCGCTATAAGTCAATATGATGAAATTAATTAGTGCACAAAAGATCAAAAAGTCTATTATGTGAATCAATTTGTGATTGAATAAAAAACATGATAAAGTTCTAAAAGTGAATAGTGACAATAGATCTTAAATGTCTGCTAAGTTCTTCAGAATAGTCTCCTTCCATGGTGACTGTGAGATGTCAGAAATATAAATCATAGCATCAGTCCAAGAAGCCAGTAATGTAGACAAGGATGTTCCACTCAAAATGTGGTTAGATGATTCACCACAGTGATATCCCTCCACCTAAACAATGTACTCACCAGAAGATGAATAAAGATGAGCCTTGTGTTATCCACACATATTCAAACGATAGCCTCGGATAACTCCCGCATCACTGGTCAGCAAACAGGTGGATGCGCATGTACAGTACATGTACTTTTTATGCAATAATAAATACTACACTATATTAGCACCATTATAGCTCCCGATGGTGAGTTTTTTTATATAGTGTATGTCCCGCTGGAGGGGACCGTGGATTCTTTGCCATTCACTCCACCTCCACCTGTTTTGCTGACCAGTGACGTGTGATTCATCCGAGGCGATCGCTTTAATATGTGTGGATAACACAAGGCTCATCTTTATTCGTCTTCTGGTGAGTGCATTGTTTTAGGGGGGGAATGTCACTGTGGTGAACCATCTAACCTCATTTTTAGAGACCAGAGGCTTCTGAGCAATCTGAGCCGCTGCGCCTGTCTGGCATTGTGCCTACGGTCAACGCTGCTGCTTCAGCCTTTATCACCAGGGGTGAACTGTCCTAAGCCCTAGCTGGGTTAGAGCACAGGATTGCTGGCATGATTACCTCCATCCTGCAGGGTGGCAGGAAGCTTGACAGACCCCCCTCCCCTGAGCCTCCTAACTTGGAGCAGGAATGGGTTGAGGAAGGGGAACAGACTTTCCCCTTGCACCCACTTTTGGACAAGGCAGTGTATGCTGATTGGGAACATCCTGACAGGATTTTCGTTCCTCCTAAGAGGTTTTCCCCTTCTTATCCCATGGAGGAAAAATTTGTTAAGAAGTGGAGCATTCACTAACGTGACGAGGCACTTTAATGACCACAACGATGGTAATGCTAGTTTAGTGCATGTACAGGTTGTAGATAAAGTTAAACTTCCAGTCTGGTGATTTGTTTAAACTTTTGTGCAAGAGGGAAGTATTTTGGATTTTTTATTTATGTACTCGTATTCCGTCTGGTTTGAACTACGCATGGGATGTTTCCCATTATTTTGAATAGGTTTAATAGTCCAACGGGCGGAATAGTTTCATTCATCTAAAATATTTTCAAAAATATTTTTTGTATCCCATACCTTCACCTCTATGTTTTAATAACGGGGCTTTGTATTTATATTTGCTCTATAAATGTTTCCATTTCACTTCACCTTGGGAAATATCTAGGGTTCATTGCTTTTTTGGTTTAAAGCGGAGTTCCACCTAAAAGTGGAACTTCCGCTTTAAGGTAAGGTGACCACCTGACATGCCACAATTGGCATGTCATTTTTTTTTGGGGGGGGCTGGTACCCTGTTTTCACAGGGTCCCAGGTCCACTTCCTCTCCTAGGGCCGTGGCTCCGGAAGGAAGTTCACCTCCCCCCCCCTCTCGGCGATCTTCTAGGACACGTCACAGGTCCCAGAAGATACGCCGGGTGCCCACAATTGTAATGCCGGCGCCGCCGAGGAGAGGGGGAGAAAAGCGAGCCCTCGGGCGGCTACATCGCTGGAGCCAGGGACAGGTAAGTGTCCGATTGTTAAAAGTCAGAAGCTGCCCTTTTGGTAGCTGCTGACTTTTAACCGGGTGGAACTCCGCTTTAAACATATATTTTCATTAGTACGTGTCCATTTCTAATTCTCCATAGTAAATTTCATTGGTTAATATTTAGTTTTGACCAGTTTAAAATTCCCCTTATTTGCCCCCCTCCCTGTATGGGTTCAGTGCGGCAGGTAGTTTTTCTGGTAACTTTTATTACAGGCATTTCCATGATTCTGCAGTTTATTCAGGTCTTCTTTTGCTTTTCTATATATACATCCACTTTTGATATGTGTAGATATACATGTGCGGGCTCAGTGATTAGTGCATATGTGTACATACATATATACCCGTCTCTCTTTCACCCAACATTTTCATGGCATTTTTGTCTGTTTTTACATTCATTTTTAGGGTTAGGTGATTTTCACGTGATGGTCCATCTCGCCAGCTACCTTGTTCTGTTTTTTTATTTTTCTGGGTGTTGGTTCCAACCTCAAAATGTTTCTATTTATGTTGCTATGTATATTTATTTACTTGCATATGTTTCTTTTATATGCACATATATTTTTTTATATTTTTCTTTATGTATTTTTTTTTATATGAAAATATTTTTTCATAATTTATTTTCTTGTTTTTGAACTTGATGGTTTAATGTATGTGCATACCTGTGCCTTTCAACTTTGTTCATTTATATTTGATCTGGAGTTTGTGGAGTGTGATCTTTCATGGCAGGTGAGTGTTTTTTTGCCTCTCCTAGCCTTTGATTGGCCCCACCTACGGACTCTTGGCTTTAAATTAACATGCTCACCTGGCGCAATTAGTAATGAGTAAGCATGTTTGTGTGAAACGCGTCTACTGATCTTTGGATCGTTGTGTATCATGTTTCATTGTTTTACGGATCTTCGATAAAAACTATTGCTTTTAATTCCTGGATGTGCCACCATTTCTCCCTGTTCTCCAAGAAGTGGAGCATGCCAGCCGTAGATGCAGCAATCTCTTCCTTAACCACTTACCAACCGGAAGGTTTTCCAGCTTTAGGACCAGAGCACTTTTTGCAATTCGGCGCTGCGTCGCTTTAACTGACAATTGCGCAGTCGTGCGATGTTGCACCCAAACAAAATTTGCGTCCTTTTTTCCCCACAAATAGAGCTTTCTTTTGGTGGTATTTGATCGCCTCTGCGTCATTTCTGATCGCCGCTATAAACAAAAGAAGAGCGACGATTTTGCAAAAAAAAAAAAACAAATTTCTTACTTTTGCTAAAATTCAAATCCAAAAAAAAAAATAAAAAAACATTTTTTTTCACCATTTTTGGCCGATTTATATTCTTCCTCATATTTGTGATAAAAGATTGGTTTGCGCAAAAATGGCAGCGTTTACTGATGGTGAGAATTAATTTCTGGGGTTTTTATTTTTTTTTAATTTTTTACTAGTAATGGCGGCGATCTGCGATTTTTAGCGGTACTGCGATATTGCAGCGAACATGTTGGACAGTTTTGACACTTTTTTGGGACCAATGACATTTATTCAGCGATCAGAAATTTAAATGTCCACTGATTACTGTATAAATGTCATTGGCAGTGAAGGGGTTAACCTGGGGGGGAGAGATAGGGGTTAACTGTGTTTCCTGGGTGTGTTCTTACTGTGGGGGGGGGGTTGGGCTACCATGGGCATGAGAGATCTAACTGATCCCAGTGACAGGGATTAGTAGATCACTCATGCCCCCACTAACAGAGCGGGGAACCGCAGTGTTTACATCGGCGGTTCCCCGTTCTTTCCCTGTGGCCGCTCATCGCGGCTCGCCGGCGGACATTGGGCCTGCCCGAGCTGCGGGCACACTCCTCAGGAGTGCGGCGGGCGCGCGTACCCCCTAGCGGCTGTTCGCAGATCGCCGCGTTTTTACGGCGATTCGCGCTCAGCATCCTGACTGCCGCCATGAAAACACAGCACGCGGTCGGGAAGTGGTTAAACAAGAACTTAACTTGTTCGGTGGATAACGCACAGGGCTTGAAAGACCCTGTTGACAAGAAACTGGAGTCACTATTAAGGGCTTTATTTTCTTTGGCCAGTTCAGCTATTCAGCCAACTGTTGCAGCAATTGGAGTCTGCCAGTCCTTAAAGGATCAGGTCAGATGGCCTGACAAACCAGGAGGATGATCCTGCTGAAAATAGGGCAGATATTCCTTGAGCACTGTGTTTTGCTGTAGATGCCTTAAAGGATACTAAACAGCAAGTCTCTTGTTTGGCTCAACTGTCTGTACACATGCGCAGACTTGTGTGGCTTAAGAACTGGTCAGCCAAGCTTCCCTGTAAGAAGCTATTGGCAAGGTTCCCCTTCCATGGGGAACGTTTGTTTGGTGAGTATCTGGACAAATATATCCAAAATATTTCCAGAAGGAAGAGTTTTCTACTTCCTGTGAAGAGAAGGACCAGGCATCCCTCGTTCAAAACCAAGGCAGTTCCGCTGCCAACAGGGCGCTAGAGCCAGGGGCAAGCCACAGGGCCAGGGTCAGAAAAAACCTTGGGTCCAGAATTCTTCAATACCAAGGACGCATATTTACACGTACCTATCTTTCAACCTCATAAGAGGTTCCTGCAATTTGCAGTAGAGAAACATAATTTCCAGTTAGTGATGCTGACCTTCTGGCTTGCCACAGTGCCCCGGGTGTTTACAAAGGTCCTAGCACCAGTGCTGGGTCTTTTAAGGGCCCAGGGGATCTTGGTGCTCAGATACTTGGACGACCTCCTGCTCAGAGATCACTCACTGCAGACCATGGAACACAGCATAGCCTGCACAGTGCAGTATTTAGAAAACAACCTGGGCTGGGTCATAAATACCGAAAAGTCCGCCTTGAGACCAGCTCAGAGTCTAAAGTATCTAGGTCTGATCCTGGATACGGTCCAGGCAAGGGAATTTTTGCCACCCGTAAAGATCTGTGCCCTGAAGGATCAGGTGCGTCAGGTAAGGGGCACCAGGCAACCCTCCATTCAGCTCTGTATGAGTCTTCTGGGAAGGATGGTGTCCTCTTTCAAGGCAGTTCTCTATGCTCAATTCCATTCCAGGCCTATATAACAAGACATCTTGTCAGCTTGCAGTAGGAGAGCACAAGCCCTGTATTACCCCATCTCCTTATCTCCCCAGGCGAGCTTAAGCCTACGCTGGTGGTTGCAGGATCAGAACCTGCTACGGGGAAGATCCTTCCTCCCGGTGTCTTAGAGAGTACTGACCACAGATGCCAGTCTCTCGGGCTGAAGAGCGACCCTGGAGGGGCTCACAGCTCAGGGGAGATTGTCAAGGGGCGAGCAGAGCCTGCCCATCAACATCCTGAGTTACAGGTGGTATGTCTGGCCCTACTGGACGGTGGAGCTTCAGGACTGCCCCATCAGGGTTCATGTCAACAACCAGGGTGCTACCAGAAGCCGTTCAACTCAGGAGGAGGTGAACCACATATTAACCTGGGCAGAGGGACATGTGCCGGTTCTGTCAGCAGTCCATATCCCAGGGGTAAAGAACTGGAAGGCAGATTATCTCAGCTGTCAGCAAATCTGCCCGGGGGAATGGTCCCTACGTGTTTCGGGAAATCTGCGTTGGGGATGGCCAGAGGTCGCTCTATTGGCATCCAGATTCAACAAAAAACTACAGCAGTTTGTGTCCCAAACAAGGGGTCCCCTGGCAATTGGAGCAGATGCAGGGTGTTAAAGGATTGTGGCATCTTGGAACCGGTGGTGTCCACCCTAGTGAATTCCAGAAAAGTAGTCACTAGGAGAATCTATTATAAGGTCTAGAAAGCTTATATTGCT
Organism: Glandirana rugosa; assembly: GCA_018402905.1. Taxonomy (NCBI): domain Eukaryota; kingdom Metazoa; phylum Chordata; class Amphibia; order Anura; family Ranidae; genus Glandirana; species Glandirana rugosa. The sequence goes on along the minus strand of BLSH010073047.1, from coordinate 397,112 downwards.
TGGTGTAAAGCCAGAAAATGGCATCCTTAGAAAGACGTGATTAGAAGAATTCTTTTCTACAGTCAGCTGTGGAAATCAGATTGGCATTGTCAGTATTGTCTGTCAGTATTCTTCCAAAGGCCCTTAGCCTCCCATTCGCTGATCCAAACCTTTATGCAGTGGGTAACTCCTTTGCTTCCCCCCATTAGGTCACCTGTGTGTCCTTGGGACTTAAACCTGGTGCTGTCTGTGTTACAGAAACAACCATTTGATCCTATAAAGGAAATTCCATTAGTTCTTGCTGTCATGCACGCTAGCCTTCATGATGGCCATGACCTCAGCTAGAAGGGTGTCGGAGTTGGCGGCCCTTTTGTGCAGGGAACCATACTTGATCCTTCACCACGACAGAGTCGTGTTACGACTTGTTCCATCCTTCTTGCCTAAAGTGTTGTCGGCCTTTCATTTGAATCAGGACATTGTTTTGTCTTCTTTTTTCTCAGCCTTATTCAGCGGAAGAGAGCCGACTGCACTCCTTGGATGTAATGCGAGCAGTCAGAGTCTATTTGTCTAGATCTGTGGAGATCCGAGGATCAGACTTCTTTTTTGTTTTACCAGAGGGACCCAAAAGGGGTAGGCAGCTTCCAAGGCTCCCATTACCCATTGGCAACTGGTCATTTAGGTCTATGGTCTGAAATGTAAGGCTCCTCCCTTCAGGGTGAGAGCTCATTCTACCAGGGTTGTAGGAACCTGCTGAGCTTTTCGCCATCAGGTATCTGTGGCTCAAATTTGTAGGGCTGCTACCTGGTCTTCCATGCATATGTTCATAAAGTTTTATCAAGTGGATGTTCGAGCAGCTGAGGATTCGGCTTTCGGCCGCAGTGTACTGCGGGATGCCCTATAAGGTCTGATGGCTATTGTTTTGGCAGGGTGTCTCCCTCCCCTCAAGGCTATTGCACTGGGACATCCCAGTAGTAAGTAAGGAGTAATAGCCTAACTCTGTGTCTTGTGATGTGCGATAAAGAAAATAGGATTTTTTCGTGATACTTACCTGTAAAATTCTTTTCTTTGAGTACATCACTGGACACAGAGGTTCCTCCCCTCTTTTTCAGTGCTTGCTACAAAACTGAAGTACTTCCTGTATGGGAATGGTTATATAGGGGATCACTTCCTGTCTGAAGACCTTTGGTCTACCAGGGTTCATTCACCTAGAGATGGCGTATAACTCAGTAAAGAACAATAGCCTAACTCAGTGTTTTGTGATGTACTCAAAGAGAAGAATTTTACAGGTATGATGAAAAATTCCTATTTTTTAAATATTTTGTATTTTTTTTTCATCTGGCTAATATTAAACATTCCATATTTGTGTATTTATTGCATTCTTTTTATTTTATTTTTACTACTTTTCTCAGCAGCTGAAGTCTGAAGGACGAGCTTTTGTATTAAACAAAATTTTTAGGGACCGGTCCAGTGTCAATCCATGCGTGGCCACTGCAGTTGAACAGAAGTTGATCTGCCTATGGGTGCTGCCCTGATCTGTGTATTTTTTCTGTATATGAAAAAAAATGAATATAGTTTATACGACTTTTATTTAAAAATTACCTTTCCTTTTCAATCTGCAGCACTGTAATTTTCTGTAAAAATGCAATCCAATATGGTAACCTGGAGGTGTTCTGTACACAGATGGTGTACAGAGCGCTCCCCCAGAAATGTAATTTCCTGCTCGTGTGATCGACTTACTGATTTTCTCAGAAGTATTTACCAAGATACAGGTCAGATTTTGGCCATCTCTGCAAAAAAATAAATAAATCATTTTTGGTGGTGTAGCGATGGCTCCAACCCCTGAAGGCCCAATGATGACCTCCAGAGCCAGGTACAGCTGACATATATCTTCACAGGGTGGGTTACGTTAATGGAGTCTTCTTTTAACCCCTGCAGCACTGGTGCAAAGTGACAAACGACCAGGCCGACACTCTCCCATGAGCAATGAGATATATTTGTTCTTCCCAACAATTTTCACATGAACAGGAACACAGTCTATGATGAGTAGAGATGTTACTTGCCACCTCCCCACAGAGCCAGACAAGATCCTTTTATGTTTGCATTTTTGCAGGGACAAAGCCTTGGCCCCACGTTGGGCGCCAAATGTAGCAATGGCCTCGACCACTGAAGGCCCAATGATGACCTCCAGAGCCAGGGACAGCTGACATCTATCTTCACAGGGTGGGTTACTAGGCATGAGGGCTAGGGCCAGTACACCACTGGGATAGGTGCAAAAGCAGACTCCGAGACTCACAAAAATAGGACGCTAAGGTATGCATAGTCCCACAGGCCTTCCAACTCAACTGTGCCTGCCTAGAACTATTTCCTTTGGTATTGAACTTTTACTTCTGACTTCAGCACAGATCAATACACATACCAAACTTGGTATCCCTGGCCTCCATCTCACAGCCTCCCGCTGCAGCTTCATGAACGTGAACTCACAGTCTCTTAACAAGACTCCTTGGACTCCCACTGCCACTGGGTCCGTTGACACACAGCCAACCGCTGTAACTTCAGAGTGTCCTCACGCTGACCTGCTGGGTCCCTTACTCAGCTCTTCAGCCAAACTGCTGTACTCTCTTGCAAGTGTCACCCCCTCTATCTTGCTCTGTTCCTAGCTTGACTCCTTCTGAGACTTTCCCAGCTTCTCCACCATCCCCGATTAGTGAAGAAGGCTGCTCTGGTACTCCCTTAGACTTTGAACTCTGGCATCTGATAACAGGAGTGTTGTCCCTTGAGGGCGACAGTTTCCCCTTTACCTCTGACCCTAGTTCACACTTTGCCTCTGGCAACAGGAATGATTTTCCTCCGTTAGTAACTCTGTCCCTTCACCTCCAGCAAAGAGGGGTTTCTTCTTCTGGCAGAACCTGTGGTTAGGCTTCTGGCATGAACCCCCAACCCCTCGCTGCTGCTTCTTGTCCTGGGTAGGCCTCAGACTGCCTAGCAACCAGGGGCTCCTGGATAGGCCCCAGGCTCCTGGCCTAGCAGCTGGGAGCTTTCAATACACATCCACAGACAGCCATCCAGGTGACACAGAACAGCGATCACCTGACTCCTCCCAAGCAAATAGGCTCTCCCAGCAGGCCACAGGGACCAAGAAACCCCTGCCAATTGGCTAGACCAGCCGTCACGTACCTGGTGGATGAGTCTGACTTATGCAGTAGGTAACCTCCCTTACGACCCTGACTCGGAAACCCCTGGTAGAGTAGACAGGTGGCTCGGGTGTGCAGGATGGCACGAGGGTCGGACTGGGTCACTGGTGTTGTTAGGAGTCCGTTGAAGCACTCGTGTACTTGTAGAGTGGTCGTACAGGCTGGGTTGTAGAACAGGTTGGCAGTGTGGTACAAAAGGAGCAGGCAGATGGATGGTCAGGTACAGGCAGGGTCGTCAACAGGCGGGCAGGCAAAGTACAGGAGGGCTAGGTGGAAGAGTGGTCGTAGGCAGTCCAGGGGTCGGTGCAGGCAGAAATCAGCAAAGTCAGCCAAGCCGGGTCACAGGAACAGAGAATCAGATACAGGTTGCTCAGGAAACACACACTATACGCTGTAGATCAGACAGCATCTGCTACAGGGTGCAAACTGTTTAAGTAGAGCCGCCCGGCGCTGCCTCCTGCGGGAGTGCGAGGAAAGAACACCAAAGTGCAAACAAGTCCCCAGCACAGTCTTCTTCTAACATTGCCCCCCCAAGGGGCAGCCTCCGGATGCCCAGCCAGGCCTTCAGATCCGGGTGAGTCCTCCAAAATGACCGGAGAAGTTCCTCTGCATGTACATGTCCCTCAGGTTCCCAGGAACTTTCTTCCGGTCCGTACCCCTTCCACTTGACAAAGTACTGGATCAAACCCCCTCTTCTCCTGCAATCGAGGATGGCCTCGACTTCGTACTCCTCCTCTCCATCCACAAGAACCGGTTCAGGTGGGGCCGCGTTCCTTCCGGGGAACTGATCCCTTGTACGGGTTTGAGCAGGGTGACATGGAACACCGGGTGTACTCGAATCGAAGAGGGCAGATTCAGCTCGTAAGCCAAATTATTGAGCTTCCTTTTGACTGGAAAGGGGCCCATGAATTTAGGTCCCAGTTTCCGTGATGGGCATGAGAGCCTTAGGTTCCTGGTGGAAAGCCAGACCTGGTCACCAGGCTTTAGAGCCAGTTCCCCCCGCCTCCCTCTATCAAAGGTCCGTTTGTTGAGCTCCTGCGTCCGAGACAGGGTTTCCTGAAGGAGCCGGTTGTTTCTTGCAAGGAAACCGCTGGTACACCACGTTGGGAAGGAAGGAGGGGTGGTAGCCGAGGTTCGCCCAGAATGGTGATTGATTGGTGGCAGAATGGACTGAGTTGTTGTAGGCGAACTCGGCTACTGGCAGCAAGGAGACCCAATCATCCTGGGCAAATGAGGAGTAGCAGCACAGATACTGCTCCAGGGTCTGGTTTGTTCTCTCCGTCTGACCGTTGGTTTGAAGATGGTAGGCTGAAGAGAAGGCCAATTCTATTCCCAGGGTTGAGCACAGTGCCTTCCAGACCCTGGACATAAACTGTACCCCTCAAACGGATACGATGTGGGTTGGTAGACCATGGAGGCGGACAATCTCCTTAACAAAAGTCTCTGCCGTCTGGACTGCTGAGGGCGTTCCCTTCATAGGGACAAAATGTGCCATCTTTGTAAGGCGGTCGACCACTACAAAGATGGTTGTAAACCCCTCGGAGGGGGGCAGCTCCAATATAAAGTCCATAGAGAGCTGCGACCATTGGCGTTCAGGGATGGAAAGTGATTTCAGGAGTCCCCAAGCCTTGGTTCTGTCGACTTTGCTGCGAACACAGATGGGGCAAGCTCTCACATATTCCCTGCAATCCTTGTCAGCTGATGGCCACCAGAACGATCTAAAGAGCAGATCTGCCATCTTACGCCCACCAAAATGTCCTGCCAGTTTATGGTCATGGCATTATTCCAGTACGGCCAGGCGCAGATCCTTGGGGACCGAACCACCATAGCCCATCTTGAAAGGTCACTCTGGGATCCGGTGAGGTGGAAGACCCAGCAGTGGATCGTCTGATTTGAGACAGGAGGTCCTCTTGGACCAACAGAAAGCTGCGTGCCGTGAGTATGGTATCGGGTGGCGGAGAGTTCCCTGGTTCCAAGAACATACGTGACAGGGCATCTGGCTTCATTTTTTGACCCCGGCCTGTCGGTTATATGTAACTGGAAGCGGGAGAAAAAGAGAGCCCATCTGGCCTGACGGGGCTTGAGTCTTTTGACAGTGCGCAAATATTCCAGGTTTTTATGATCAGTAAAAACAAGGACTGGATGCGCCGCTCCTTCTAGCAGATACCCCCATTCCTGGAGAACAGATTTTATAGCAAGAAGCTCCCTGTCTCCCACGTCATAGTTGCATCCCGGGGGTGTTAGTTTCCGGGAGTAGTAGGCAATAGGGTGCAGTGTGGCTTTTGGCACCAATCTTTGTGAGAGGACCGCACCGACTGCCGTTTCGGAAGCATCCACCTCCAGCATATAAGGTTGCGTAGGGTCTGGGTGCTTGAGAATCGGGGCGGAAGTGAAGAGCCCCTTCTGCTTCTGAAAGGCCACTTGGGCTTCTGGAGTCCAGTGAAAGCAGGAAGTTTGCTTTGTCAGTTGGGTGATGGGGGCGATCACAGCTGAGAAATCCTTGATGAACTTCCTGTAAAAATTAGCAAAACCGACAAAGCGTTGTACCGCTTTCTTGTCAGTGGGTGCCGGCCAATTTACTATTGCAGTGACCTTCTGGGGATCCATTGTGATGCCCGAAACTGAAAGGATAAACCTCAGGAACGAGATACTGGAGCACTCGAACGCGTACTTCTCCGCCTTAGCGTAGAGGCCATGTTAGCGAAGGTGGCTTAGCACGCTTTTGACATGGGTTCGGTGCTCCTCCAGGGAAGGGGAGAAGATGAGAATGTCATCTAAATACACCACCACAAACAGGTCAAGGATGTCCAAGAAGATCTCGTTAACAAGGTGCTGAAAGGTGGCTGGTGCATTACAGTGTCCGAACGGCATGACCAAATACTCATAGTGGCCGAACCAGGTTCGGAAGGCCGTTTTCCATTCATCCCCTTCCCTGATCCTAATGAGATTATATGCTCCACGTAGATCCAGTTTGGAGAACACGGTGGCGGAGCCAAGCCGTTGAAACAACTCCGGAACTAATGGAAGAGGGTACCGTTTTTTTACGGTGATCTTTTTGAGATCCCTGTAATCAATACAGGGCCTCAAGGACTTGTCCTTTTTTTCAACAAAAAAGATCCCGGCCCCAGCAGGGGACATGGAGGGCCGGATTAATCCTTTCTCCAGATTCTCATCCAGGTAGGACTTAAGCGCTGCCAACTCTTTTTCCGAGAGGGGGTAGATTCTGCCGAATGGGACCTCTGTGCCAAGGAGCAACTCTATAGGGAAATCGTAGGGATGGTGTGGCAGCAGGGCATCCGCCCCTTTCATGCTGAACACATCAAGAAAGTCATGGTACTCGGCAGGGACAGCAAGGCAGACTTCCGCGTCCTGATCAGAGTCCGGTGCAAGAGGCTGCTAGGAGGGATCCAGCCGGAGGTGGGAAGCAGTGATGCTGGCAATAGGTTCAAGTCAAGGTCCATGAAGCAGCCACAGGCTCCTGAGTCTATAATAGCAGAGACAGAAGCCTCCCCACTAGGCAGTTGCAGGACTACGGCTAGGACTGCATGTGTCTTGGGATCAGTCATGGCGAGTATCTCTCCGTGGCTGCGTGGCGGGACCTTACCGGACTTAACGGGGCAGGTCTGCACTGAATGTCCAGATCCTCCACAATACAGACACAACCCATTGTGCAATCATCTCCGCCTTTCTTCGGAGGAGAGGGTTGGGTGTAGTGGCTTTGCCGGCCGGGGTACAGGAGCAAGTTCGGAGTAGGAGGAGTACGTGGGGGTGCCGGACCATTTGGTACAACGTTCCCGCAGGCGGCGGTCGATTTAAATGGCCAAATTGATCAAGGCGCCCAGGGTTGGAGGCACGCCCACATGAGCCAATTCATCCTTCAGGGACTCGGACAGCCCTAGCCAGAACTGGAATCGAAGAGCCACATCATTCCATGCGGTGTCTGCGCTCCAGCGCCGGAACTCCGCCACATAGTCCTCAGCAGGATGGTGGCCTTGCTGGAGGGCATGGAGCGCGGCTTCTGCAGAGGCGGCTAGATGCGGGTCCTCATAGAGTCTGGCCATAGCCTGGAAGAATCGGGCAAGGCTTGTGGTCTCGGACGCTGCTCGCTCCAGGAGGCGATGAGCCCAGGCCTGTGGCTCACCCAGGAGGAGTGAGATGACCAACCCCACTTTGGTATTTTCCTGAGAGAAGACACTGGGTTGCAGAGAGAAAAAAAGTTCACAGGAACAGCGAAATGCCCGAAACTTCTTACGGTCCCCTGCGAACCATTCGGACAAGGGTACTTCTGGCTCCATGGGTGCTGTGATGAAGGTATGCTGGGGAAGCTCCCGGACTTGGTCCTCCAGCCGGAGGTAGCCAGAGTGCAGGTCCCTCACCACTTGGGCAAGGCTGGCCACCTGCTCACACAGTTCCTTAGTAAGGGAGGCCCCCTGCGCAGACTCAGGCGTGGCTGTCTGATACTGTCACGTACCTGGTGGATGAGTCTGACTTATGCAGTAGGTAACCTCCCTTACGACCCTGACTCGGGAACCCCTGGTTGAGTAGACAGGTGGCTCAGGAGTGCAGGATGGCACGAGGGTCGGACTGGGTCACTGGTGTTGGTAGGAGTCGGAGTTGAAGCACTCTTGCACTTGTAGAGTGGTCGTACAGGCCGGGTCGTAGAACAGGCTGGCAGTGCGGTACAAAAGGAGCAGGCAGATGGATGGTCGGGTACAGGCAGGGTCATCAACAGGCGGGCAGGCAAAGTACAGGAGGGTAGGCGGAAGAGTGGTCGTAGGCAGTCCAGGGGTCGGTGCAGGCAGAAATCAGCAAAATCAGCCAAGCCGGGTCACAGGAACAGAGAATCAGATACACGTTGCTCAGGAAATGCACACTATACGCTGTAGATCAGACAGCATCTGCTACAGGGTGCACACTATTTAAATAGAGCCGCCCGGCGCTGCCTCCTCCGGGAGCGCGAGGAAAGCACACCAAAGTGCAAACAAGTCCCCAGCACAGTCTTCTTCTAACAGCAACCTATCTATTCATCTTCCAAGTTCATATGCACCTTATTATTCCAATGCCTTAAGCAGCAGTGCCACCCAATGGCAGAGGAGAGAGGTGCATCAAACCCAGAGTTAGGAAAAGAATCAGGAGATCCCCTAACAATTGACCAGGCTAGTTACCACCCAGCAAACTATATTTGACTGCATCCATGTTCAAGACCAGGGATGCTACAGTGGGATTACCAAAGTTGAATTTAACTCTAAATTATCAGTGCGCACCAGGCTCTTTGATAATTCATGACCTAAAACATGGAAACACGGAGAGCGATTGAGAAGAAATCAGAGGAGTGACGCAGACTATATGAAGAAACAACCCAGAGATAAAGTAAGATGCAGCTCAGCAAAGGACTTTGTACACAATGACATTAACTTTATCTCATTAATTACAATGACATGTATGTACTGTATTTTCACATCGCTATTAAACATTTATTTTTATATTATATGCAATAATAGGATAATAATAAGATAACTAATACACAAGAGTTCAACAACAGTATATGTACAGTCTAGGGCAGTGGTTACCAACCTTTTGGACCTCACGAACCACTAAACTCACAATTTTGCATCCCGCGGACCACTAACATGAATTTTACATGTTTTATACACACAATGCTCCAGCTCTCTGCCCCCCCTCCCCCCCCCCCATACTCTGCATCACACTGCTGCCTTACACAGACTCATTATTGGATCTCATCCAGCCATATGCTAAAGCTCTATGCTCCCTCCCACAGTCTGTGATCAGTGCTGCCATTGGAAGTCCTCTCCTTCATCACCTCCAGCTCTCTGCACTACTCCTGGTGCCTCCCTCTGAGTTTACAGGGGCTACAGAGGAAGCATCAGTTATCAATGCGTGCTGACAGTATTGGCTGTCAACGTGCATTGAGAACAAAACTAGAAACAACATTGGGCGGTGTACATCTGCCACAATGTTGATTTGCGGCAGAACCCACCGGTACCACCAACATTTTCTTGTGGACCCTCAGTGGTCCATGAACCACTGATTGGTAATCGCTGGTCTAGGACATACAGTTCACCTATAGTGTGTGCAGCAATGTACACATTTCCACTGTAATGTGTCTATAAAACCAAAAACATCGGTACATAAAAATATTAGCATCCCTGATAATTCTTATGTACAAGATTTACTTAGAGCCCTCACCTGCACCCATATAAAAGGCAAAACTATTTAACAGAATTTTCAGATGGTATATTCATTTGTTCATGCCCTTTTCTCTATTTCCAAAGATACATGAAGGTTTATGTATTAAAAAAAAAACATCTAAGGAACGCTTATGTTAGATCCCTGAGCTGGGTAATGTATTTGCCCTTTACCAAACATGTCAAAAAGGTATTGGACAGGTCAAGGCAAATTATATGAGCAGGTTTTAGGTTGGGCTTCAATATAACAACACTGCGGGTTTTTGAAATGTTTAGCAGTTTCATGTAATTTGCACTGGTCTCTGTAACATGGAAATCTCATGCAGTATTCAGCCATCTCACTGGTAGTATGACAGTCTCTTGTAATCTGCAACAGGCTCTGTACCATCTGAAGTGTCATGTAATGTGCATAAGTCTCTGTCCTTTGTAATATGCCAGCTTTTATGTACAGAGTTATCTGCACCATGGTAGTTTCTGTAAAACTCAGGTGCAGCAGTTTCGGTAACGTGAAAAAAAACAGATTCTTTAAAGTGATTGTAAAGGTTCATTTTTTTTTTTTAATAAACATGTTATGCTTACCTGCTCTGTGCAAGGGTTTTGCACAGAGCGGGGCCAATCCTCCTTTTCTTGGATTCCCCAGTTGAGCTCCTGGCCCCTCATCTTCATCAGGTGTGAACTGGCCCCAACTCTGCAGGTAGAATCAAGCTACTAGTATAAGCAGTTTTATACTGAGTTGCTGGTAAGGTTGGGGGTCATGAACAAACAGGTCACCTTCTGGAAACTGACACATCCAGGTCTTTAGTTTGTGTTATTCAATACATCCAATTAGCTTCTCTTGTCATGTTTCCAGCCCAGATTAAAAAACTGAAAGGAAAATTTACTGCATTTTAAATTCTTAACTAATTATATTCTAAATATACTTAGAAGGGCTTCTGGGTAATTTATTTAAAATGTCAATCGCTTATAGAAACAAGGGATGAATAAATTCGAACTGTGGTTTCTCAGTTTAAAATCTAGAAACACGGTATGTACAATGCAAGTATTCGGCTTTTACAAAGTATGTAATGTTAATCTAAAGCTCTTTAAATTTTTAGTATACTGTATAATGCTGTTTTCTTCCTGTTTTCAGATTGGGGCATCCCTATTTGCCAGTAACATCGGAAGTGGGCACTTTGTTGGTCTGGCAGGTACTGCAGCTGCTGGTGGGATTGTAATTGGAGGCTTTGAATGGAATGTAAGTTATTGTAACATACTTGTGATACTGTAATACTTCCCTTAACCAATCTAACTATACATATACTGTGAAGGATTAGCTCAATGGGGATCACCTTCCCTGGGAAAAAGGTACATCAAACTGCAAGTTTTCTTAAAAATCTGACTTGTAGCCAGGTTTATTTTAACCACTTCAGCCCCGGAAGGATTTCCAGCTTTAGGACCGGAGCCCTTTTTGCGATTCGGCGCTGCGTCGCTTTAACTGAAAACTGCGCGGTCGTGCGACGTTTCGACCTTTAGGAAGGCCCCGACTTCACCAATTTTATTTGGACCGATGTTCAGTCTAAAAATTCTTTTGAACGTCAAACTACATGGAAAAAGGGTCCCTTCCACTAGGGGTAACTCGATTAGGAAGTGTCATATACATATCAATCTAACCAATTCCCTTCATAATGTCATAGTGTTCATACAATGTTATTGAATGTAAGGTAAGTTTCGGAGGTTAATGTTAGGGTGGTCGTCGACGTCATGGACGGTCTGGTTGTTTCACGGGTGAAGGCTACAATGACCGTTTATCCCTACGGGGTT